>CAXAMN010000325.1:136983-181903 GCA_963970005.1 Durusdinium trenchii
ACTTTAAGTATAGTTCAACTAGCTAAGTCCCGCGCGCCTCCTAAGTAGTAACGAACAGGTACCCATACAATGGATAGATCCCCAAACCGGTCGCCCCATACATAGGACTCCTATAGTAGGCATACTACATATAGGGGTTCGACTAGTGACATGCCGTCCGCTGCTTTCGTTGCTGGTGCTGCCGTTCAAAATGCACACAATGCATCCCTAATTGCTCAACAAGCGGCTACCGTTGCCGAGCAGCAAACACTCGAAGCCAACCAAGCCAGGCATTATGCATCGTTTGTTGAAGCTCAAGCAACACAAGCGCTACAACAAGCAGAAGCCACCTTGCTAGAAACTAGGGCTAAAGCTGAAGCTTATGTAGCACAGGCCGAAGCTAATGTTCGTAATACACAGCAACAAGCTCAAGCTTTTGCCGCCTCCGTTGACCAGGGGAGAGAACAATTTCAGGCCCAGTTGAACTCTAGAGCCCAGCAATGGGCCAGGGGGGTTGAAGCTGATGCAAGACATCGTGTCCAACAACTTCAACACCAAACTGAGCAATACATGTCAGCCCAACAGGACACAGTCCGTAACTTACAACAGCATAATGCCGTGTTAGAACAACAACTGTTGGCAGAACGTTCACCGGTGCCCAATTCACCTAAGTCACCGATGACCCAAATCTTAACCGGAAGCCAGTTGTCTACGCCTGTAATGGCCTATGGTAAAGACCCAAGTGAGGGTAACCCTTTTGCGGTTAGTATGCAACTCGAACCTCCTCCGGGACTGTTGCCTCAGGATGCACAACCATCCTTGCCCCTCACCCCCAAAGGTTCCCATAGACCACAGGAATACTATATAGGCTCTGTTCGTGGCACGCCTCCGGGTAGTGTTGCGCCGGCTGACGGTCACGCAGGACAAGTTGCAAGTTTAGAAGCACAAGTCTCCAGCCTCCAAGACACTGTAAAGCTGTTAGCTGGTCACTTGCAATCCCTGCTTAATGCCCCTAAGACGATGACCCCAAGCGTCATGAGTTCGGGCCCAATTACAGGAGTTCCGGTTCCACCGCCTCCTCCACCGCCAGCGATGTTGATGCCTCCACCGCCACCACCTCTGCCTCCGCATGCAGCCGCCCCCGTCCCGGGAACAGCTGCTGTAGCGCTGATGGGTGGTACGGGTGGAGTAACCGGCATTTCGAATAGTTATTTAGCTGACATACCCGCCTCATCCTCGGCACCACCGGTCCCGGGCTTACGCATCTTGCCGCCCGCATACCCAGTGTTCGAGCGAGCCAAACATGGAGATGAGTCGCCAAGCTCGTCATCCTCATCAAGTTCAAGCGATGAAGGCGACAGCTCGCCCAGCCACTCGTGTAGGGTTTGTGGAGGTAATCATCCCGAGGTTGACTGCCCATTGTTGACCATGAATCGGGAGATCCCTCACCCTCCCTCGTCTGTCGACCCAGCCGAAAGCGTGGATCCCGCAGGGCAGGAGTCAGACATCGTGTACACGAAAGGCTTAAGTAACTTGGTCTTGCCCAACATCCCATCAGACTCCGGCCAAGCTAGGGGATACATAAACCAGGTTCTTATGAACATCGGTTCCCTCCAAAAGTCTGCCGGTAATGACCTTGACATGTGGGCCCAAGAGTGCTTAACTAGAGAGGACTCAGATCTCTCCTTGGACAAGCGCTTCCCACGGACAGACCGGGAAATAGCCACCAAGATGTTAAAAGTTTGTAAAACTGGACGTTTTGGTATCATCTTTCAACGGATGGTTGAGGAGTCCCGACTTGCCGGTAAAGGTATGCCATGCGGTAGAGTCATGCTCGCTACCATTTTCAGGCACTTCCAACTCGAGAAAGATCGTATTGGAATGTTAGGTGAACGTAACCTTCTCACGCTAAGACTTAAAGGCAACAAGGTGGAAGATTTGATTAACTTTCAGGAAAAGTACCGGTACATAAGGGCGGCCATCCCTGTTGATGACCTACCCCGGGAAACTACATTGTTTAATCGTCTCCTCGATGAGCTCGAGCAGTTCACACCTTTGGTCAATAAAGTAACTAAGTCCCGTGAGGCCCCAGCCGGTAGTCACCGCAGAACCACCAAATGGTTATGGGAGAAAGTTGACCTGTTCATCGAGCTGGAACGTGTCAAAGCCAATCGGCACGCTTTCGATAAGAAGCTCCGTGATTCACAGACAGCGGATTTGGCCACGACATAACCCCAAGTTAGTAACCGCGAATCCCGCGACTAAGGAAGGGAAGGAGCCCAAGCCTAAAAAGGAACCTAAGCCTAAAAAGGAAAAGGAACCCAAGAAGGAAAAGGCTCCTAAGCAGGACACCACGTCAGAGGTACCCGCAGCTCCCCTCGGCAAGAGTAAGGCCACACCCAGAGGTCCTCCAAAACCTAAACCAAAGGGGGCTCCGAGCACTCCTCGGTCGGAAGCCGTAGTTAAGGTGGCGGATATGACCATGGCCCAAAAGGCCAAGACGCCCTGCGCCTTTTACGCCTTTAATTCATGCCGAGCCAAGAGCTGCCCCTTCCTACACGACACGAACAACAAATACAAGGGGCCACCCCCGAAGTCTCTTCGATTTGCCAAAGGCAAGCCTCCCGCAAAGGCCACTGCTGCGGTTGCACAGGTCCATGCCATGCCCGCCTTTGAGGATGGGAAAGTTTCATGGCTCTGGGATATACGACTGCGGGGAGACACCTGTTCGGTCGTCAGGCACTGACGCAAGAAATGCGTGATTGCGCCGCACCTTCGAATAGCCCTGTTAGTTTCACGACAGGAGGCGGTGCTCAACAAAGTGCTGACTCCCTCGCATTTGCGGGAAGTGAACTCCTCGAAGGTGAAGAGGTCTACATCTTAAAAGAATGCCCGCCAGCCCAATCCATTGGCAAGACGGTGATGGATAAAGGTTACATGTTCATATGGGACCCCCGTGAACAGGTTCCGTACCTTATTCCACCAAGCATAATCCCTAAGTGTAGACTACGTATTCCCCGAAAACATAGGATCTGTGCATCTATAGGGTTGTTGAGTATGTTCCACAGTACGACGAAAAGGTCAGGCCTATTCGGTTCGTTCCACCAGAACGTCTCCAGCCACTTGGTGCCATCGACGCGACGCCCGCAGAGACGACACCAGATCCTGTTTCGGACGAAGAGTACACACCATCCGTCGCAGCAGACGACGTGAGCGAGCCAGTCGAGTCCGTCGAGGATGCTTCTCCTAGGTCCAGTGCCGTGGGGTCAGAGACCGCTGAGGCATTCGCGGGAGGCATTCCGCCTCATCCAGACGACGACAAGACACTAATAGAGCTTGCCTATGATGGTGATGATGCAAGAATAGCGGATGACCCTACCATGCTCAAGAAAGCTGCGTTCGAGGAACCGCCTATTCTAACACACTATCCCAAGAATCCCTTCTGTCCAGTTTGTCAGATCTCGAAGTCAACTTCCAAGAGAGTCTCACGCAAACCTGATGTCAAAGATGACGACTTCATAGACCCACCAAAAGGTCCATATGAGCAGTTGTCAACCGACGACGTCATAATGGCAAAAGGAGAGGACTTCGCCGGCAAAGGTGTAGGTGGGGTTAAAGCATTTCATGTAGTCCGAGACACCTACTCGGGCGCTAGAATAGCATACCCCATGAGTAAGCGTGATGCCAGTACCCACTCCAAGAACTTTCGTCATTTCCTAGGCTTGAAGGCTAACGAGGTAGCTACTCGCGTCCTTGTTAAGATGGACGAAGCTGGGGAGTTGGAACAGGCTGCACATGAGGTAGGGCTGATTCCGGAAACGTCCTTGCCAAACAGATGGCCTCATAACGCCATGATGGAAAGAGACATCCGTGAGGAAAAGGAGTGCTGCAGAGCAATCCACCTCCAATCTGGGTTGCCATACTCCTTTCACACCCACTCATATCCCTTTGCATGTCTTTCCATGAGTTTTGACAGACCGTCAGCTTTGGAACCAGCAAAGACACAATGGGAAGCGCTCACTCGCAAACCCTTCGACGGCATGAGACATTCATTTGGTCAACTGATGTACTACCGTGATAAGCGGGTATCTAAACGCACCCTAGAGCCTAACATGTCCCCATGTTTGTTCTTAGGTTGGCGAATAGACGCGGGCTTTCGGTATCGCTATGTGGTTCGTGTTCTTGACTACATGGACTACAAAGTTAGTGAACACGTCAACGTCCAAGAAGTCCCCGAAGCTGAGATTTATGTTGAAGATGGTCCTCCATGTTTTCCAATGGCCTCTGTTAAGTTAGCGCACCTGAAAGGGGGTTCCTTAGGAGTCCTCGACGATCTTGCACGTCTTGACATGCCGGATATCCCCATGAAGGAAATCCCTTTTGGATTGGAGGGAACCGATGCCGTCCCACCAACTCCCATGGACCCTAAAACCAGCTGGGTGTATATCACTTTGGATCGCATCATTCGGTTTAGCGAAACCCCAGGGTGCAAAGCGTGCGAGAAGAAAACGCGATATCACACGCCTGCATGTAGGAAACGCTTTGCCAAACTGGTTGACGAGGAGAGACGCGACCTTCTTACCAAAAGGAAGGAAGGCATCACCGTGGAGGAAATTCCACCGCGGGAGCCCGAGACCGCACCTCCGACGGATTCATCCGAGGACGTCGCCGAGGATGAGTCACACATCATCGATGCGACTCCGACTGTGATATCGGGGCTATCGCTCTCGCCACATACCACATACAGGACACAACTCATTCACACTCGCCCAGAGAGTGGAGTCCCGGTGTTTGGCGTGCCATCAACAGCACAATCAGCTCAAGTTTCTAAGTTTAAGAAGAGAAAGAAGAAGAAACCGCGTAAGGCGCGGCCTGGCCGATGCATGTTCGAGTTTGCATGTGCCTCGGATTCGCAAATGCACGAGACTTTTCTGGAGATGGGAATTCCCCACATTGCCCTTTCGAAAGAGCACCTCGACCTAGACGATCCCCAAATGCAAGCACAGTTGCATCACCATATAAGCACCTGTGATGAGATTCCTGATTTATGGGCCTCAATCCCTTGCGCATCAGGGTCCCCTTGGCAAAGGGTAAATCGCATGAAAGGGGGGCTTAACTTCATAAAAAGGCATGCACTCCAGGTTAAGGAGTCTAAACGTTTATTTGCCGAATTCGCCAAGTCTGCAGAGCTCACGTTAGCTCGGGAAGGCACTGTCACTTTCGAGTGGCCTAAAGAGTGTGAGAGTTGGCAACGCACAGACGTAAAACATTTCTTTGATAGCCACCCCGAATTTATTCCAGTCGAATTTGACAGGTGCGCTGTTGGTGTGAAATCCACTAAAGGCAGACCCATTAAAAAGAGGTGGCGCCTGATGACCACCAGCAGGGCTATCGTGGACACGTTCTCCCAGTTCCAATGCGCCCATAACCCCCACGAACATGACCAAGCGGTCGGGTCGCAGACAGCTCGTACTGCATTTTACCCAAGGCAGATGACTGTCCAAATTGCGAAGGCCCTTTACCCTAGCATGTCTTTTTCCCATCATGCCCCAGCCATGCCATGTTTGTCATGTACCCATGAACATGAGCACCAGGACAAAGAGCAGACGCTGAAACACGTGTCAGCCTTGTCGGGAATCGACGCTATGGCCATCGCAGTTGAGACAGATGACACTGTCGACCAGATGGTTGAATGTTTAATGGATATCAGTGCTCTCATGCACGAGGCCTGCCAGATCCCAAAGACCGAGGAAGGTAAAGATCAGGTAGCAGCTTTGGTCACCAAGCTCCTAAGCCGCACCGAGATGCTCAGCGATCCTGAAGCCTTGCAAAAGGTTAAGGACGAGGCAGCCGATTTGGTTAACGAAGGTACTTGGGAGTATGAATCCGTTAGGGAGAAGGAGCACGTCCGTGCTGAAGCTAAGGCTTCCGGCGTCTCCGTCCATTTCGGTAAACTATAATGACCATAGCATCCATTAAATTTTACGAGTTGGCAAAAAAAGAAAGGTAGAATTGTCTACCGAGGTGACTGCGCAAAGGACGAACATGGCGCAGCAGCCGTCTATGAGGAATTAGGCGCAAATCCGACTTCGGTCCAAGGGCTGAACGCTTGCCTCGCGTACGGGTCACTACCTGGTAACCTGTGCACCGCCGCGGATGCGGTGAAAGCATATGTCCAAGCAACACTAAAATCCAAGTATAAAACTTGGGTCGAACTACCACCTGAACTTCGACCCGCATGGTGGAAGAACAAATTCGTTCAACCAGTGGTCCTTCTTGTCAAAGCGCTGTACGGACACCCCGACGCTGGAGGGATGTGGGAACAGCATTTGAAGGGCATTCTTAAGAAAATGGGTGGCGAAGAGATCCCAGAGTTCCCCGGTAACTTCTGGTTTTCTGGTCCTCGTTTAATGTTATCTACATACGTTGACGACCTCACTTTGGCAGGTCCACGAAAACACCACCAAAAGTTTTGGTCAGAACTCACGAATGTTGTTAACGTTGAACCACCCGAGCCTATTTACAGAATGCTAGGAAGGAACCACATCTACGCGGTAGTCCCCGATTCAGGAAACACCGAAACCGCTGCTTTGCGCGGTAGTGCTGACGCCCTAATCTTCGACATGAAGGATTACGCGCAGCAAACCATCGACCTCTACAAGTCGGTGGCCGGTGTTGAAAAGATAAAGTCAGCCCAGACGCCATTTCTCGCAGACGGCACATTCACCACAGCTGATGAGGAGTCGCCCGGAGAGCTCGCACCAAAAGCGTGTTCTATCCTGATGAAAGCCCTATGGCTTGCCAGGTTAGCACGACCCGACATCCTTAAACCGATCAACGATCTAGCCACTAAAGTACAAAAGTGGACCCGTGTGCACGACAAAAAGTTGCTACGGCTAATACAGTACATTCAACACTCGCTAGACTATAGGTTAACCGCCGTCTGCGGTGATGATCCTAGTGAGCTGTGGCTAGAGCTGTTCGTGGATGCCGATTTTGGTGGCGACCAACATGACGTGAAGTCCACCTCCGGTGGGTACTTAGTACTCAAGGGCCCTAACACCCATTATCCACTAGCATGGGTGTCAAAACGCCAGACCTCCACGTCAAGGTCCACTACAGAATCGGAAGTAGTAAGCTTGGCCTATTCGTTGTATCAAGAAGGTCTCCCTTCGTTGCAACTATGGGATAAACTTCTTGGACGAGCCGTTAACCTCGTCATACAAGAAGACAATCAAGCCACGATTCTGGTAGTAAGAAAGGGTTTTTCCCCAAAGCTCCGACACATCAGCCGAACCCACAAGATAAACCTCAGTTCATTAAAGGAATGCATCGACGACCCATCTGTCGAGATTAAGTACATCGATACGAATGAACAAGCTGCAGACATTTTCACCAAAGCGTTGCCACCACAAAAGTGGTTCAAAGCGCTATGCTTGCTTGGCATCCGTACAGATTTAAAGTGCTTAGTCCCATCTAAGACAGATAGGAGCCTTCCGAGCAGTTCGAAGCCTTCGTAGGTCGTCGAAACCGCTGCCACCCGGCGCGGTAATTCATGCATGTACAAAGGATTGCTGCCCCAAGACGGGGAGGGGGGAGTCATTTTCTGTGAACCCCTACTATGTAACGGCTATTCACTACTTGTACATGTCCATCTATTTAGCTACGGTTCACTAAGGCATGTGAAACACATGCTTCGACCGTCGCTCTTGGCTCAAGGAAACAAGTGCACCCGCGCTGTTTCCTTGCAGGGCGCCGTGCTCTCCTGACCTGTGGTCGGGGACACTTTCGTCGCACTCGTGCTTCCGCGCCTTTCGCACTTTCGTTCGTTCGATTGCTCGCCCGCTCTCGTTCGTTCGGCACCTTGCAACCACGGGTTCTCGTCCTTCGGACTCGCCCAGGGTTGTAATTAATATAGACCGTGCATCTAGGGACTTAGCTTATTTCTTTTACCACCTCCCAGTGGATAGGATAAGCTGGGCGTTCCCCTACGTCCCACCCGGATTGTACACTCAATTAAGCAGGACATACCTGAAAAGAAACTATAATTACGCTGGGCACCAGGGACAAACCAAAACTGGGGAGAGCGCCAGCAAAAGCTTGCGAAATCAGTTCCGTCCGCCAAAGCTTGCTAACGTGTTTTTGCTCAGAATTTCCAAAACGCAAGTCGCGAAAGTGTTGCAAAAGGAACTTGCGAAAGAAGAATTCCCGATAGGTTTTGAACAATGCTCACATGATCTCACATGTCTGTGCAATCTGCGCATGCTTTCCCATACGTCCCCTAATTGTAACTTACATTTTCTTAATAATGTAACTTACGTGTCTGTTGAGGTCATTTCAGGCATGTTGGCACCTGGAAAATGTAATATTACATTTTCTACGTCTTGCCAGGAAAATGTTAGATTACATTTTCCAGGTGCCAACCTATGGAAAATGTAAGTTACAATGAAAAGGTCCCCCCCCATCATGGGGGTGGGGATGATTGAACCACCTTGCTCATATTTGCAACATGTCCTCATTCTGTTGATTTGGTAGATTTTGTGCCATGTTTGGTTTGCTCTCATGAATGAAAAAGGTCCCATAGGTATCTATAGGTGATGATTTGTGTTTGTTAGCAAGCGGGCTATGATGAGTGCGAGCTCCCTCTACTGATGATGCATGAGGATAGTGCTCGTTCCGGAATCATCATACTTGGCTGATTCCCGTTGTGACATGTGCGCCCATGCGAGTTGCTCCTGCATGGAAGACACGTTCTTACAGTAGTACTATCTGCCAGTGGGGCATGACATGATGATTGCGAGCTCCCTCTACTGATGATACATGAGGATAGTGCTCGTTCCGGAATCATTTATACTTCGCTGATTTTGCTGGTGTTGTTTTCAAGGTCTCTTTGCTGTTGTCGGATTGACCCTTTTTGATAGCCATGACCATGACCTTGATGCACCAAAATCAATGCACCTAAATGAACAATAATGAAACGCTCCCACAGATCCAATTGCATGAAAAAGCAGCCGCAATAGGCTTGAGATTGAGAAGCGAGCGGCGGAAGAGAAGGAGCGTCGAAGGCAGCTGCAATGATGCGAGCTTGGAACATTCAGTCACTTCGAGCCTACTTCGCAAGGCCTTTCAACGTCCGCCTTAAGACATTTTGGAAGGGATGTGATAGCTCATGGAGAGAGTTTGCAAGGACAATGATGTCGGCAGGAGATAGCCATAGCCATAGCTGCCTGGCTAAATTTTGAAACAACAGGCGCAGAGCTGAGCAAGCACCACAAGAGCTGGCAATGGCTCTGGAGGCAATAGAAGCTGAGACCGCAGAGACTGAGTCAGTTGGTCACTTCTGAACCGTTTTTAGCCTAAAGGCTGTTCACATGGAGTTGCAAGCAACTCTACTATACCGTACCGTGTTGTTTGATGTTTTTTTGAATTTGTGTTTCTTGAATGGGATGTCTTGTCTTGTAATAGACTTTCCACGCTTCAAGACAGTGACCTGTAATTGATGTACGATTTGCAATAATTTTTTCAAGCTGTTGTGGGCTGCCTTGTTGCAAGGCAGGTGACGAAGATGCCCTCCGTGCATTGCTGGTGGAGGTGGTGACGGCTAGTTTTCTTACTCATGACTCAAAACATAAAAGCACATTGCAGCGGCATCTGGGAAGCAGATGCGAATAGCGTTTGCAACCTCAGCTTCTTCTTTGATATCATGTCGAACGTGCAAATATACTACAACACGGTATATACCGACGGACCGATTCTAACTGAAACCTGCATTTTTTACAGGGTTTTTGAACTTGGGTCTTTGATATGTCCTAAAACAGATACAACAGCGTTAGCAACATTTGTCGAACCCTGTTTTTTACTGGATTTATGCATGTAAATGCTATTTCCTGCCCTGATCCAGCTGCCTATTATCTTGCTTTTATATTTGTTTCCTGTTCAACTGTTCCCTTTTCTTTGCCTTTCCCTGTTCTTCTGTTTCCTTTCCTCGTTTCCTTTTCTGTTTCCTTTCCCCTTCCTTCTCCTTTCTGCTACCATGTCCCGTTCTTAGCAATCTTGTTTTTTCCTTGTTTCTCTTCCTTTGTCCTTTCCTTTCGCCTTTTTCTACCATTGTTTCCTGTTCCTGTTCCTCTTCCTTGTCCTTCTGTGTGTCTATTCGGCATGTTTGCAGTTTGCAGCATGCAAAGGCTGGGCGCATATGTTGTTTTCAAATCTATGCATGTATGCACAGACTGACAGTTAGAATGCCTGTTTTGATCCCAAAAATTGCAGCAAGGAAGGGTGGAGGAGAAACGATGGCAGGAAAATTGGACATTCTATCCTTTTCATTGTTCCATGTGCCTTTCCTCTTTCCTTTTCCTGTCCTCTTGCCTTCCTTTTCCTGTCTCATTGTTCTTGACATTTCCTACATTCGTGTTTCTATTTGTATTCTGTTCCTTTTTCTGTTCCTCTTTTCTTTGTTTTGTGTCCATTCCTTTTTTCCTTTTCTGTTTCCTTTCCCCCGCCTTCTCCTTTCTGCTGCCATGTCCCATTCTTAGCAATTTTGTCCTTTTCCTGTTCCTCTTCCTTGTGCTTTCCATTTCCTTTTTCTGCCATTGTTTCCTCTTCCTTTTTCCTCCTCCTTGTCCTGTCCTTTTGCTTGTCTATTCTGTAGGTTTGCAGTTTGCAACATGCAAAGGCTGGGCACATTTGCTGTTTCCAAATCTATGCATGTATACACACACTCACAGACTGACAGTTAGAATGCCTGTTTTGATCGCAAAAATTGCAACACGGAAGGGAGGGAGGAGAAACAATGACATGGAAATTAGACATTCTATCTTCAGATTTGTCAACATTCACACTCTTGACCTAGCATTCTAACTGTTAAGACCTAGCAGTCTAACTGTTCACAGCTCTTGACTGAAAAATCCTGGGTGTAGCATTCTATCTTACTATGGAACATTTTGAAAAGCGAGGCATTCTATTTTACAGTCCGTAGGTATAGTGAGCATTTCCTGGACAGCAACAGACCGAGACCCACCTTATGCACAAAATCCGTCACCGAACCTTTACACGGCGCATACACAACAGGATTCACTGCATTTGTGCATGCTACTTGACAGGCAGAGTTGGCTTCGTCAGATGCACAAGCGGCGGAAGGCTTTCTCGCAGAGCCCAAGCCTCACCATTTGTTGTAGTATTGGCATTCTATCCTTGAACAATCTTTTTTGAAATCACATTTTTTGTAGTTGAACAATGCAGATAATTCCACATACGTTTTGGCAGAATTACCTGAACAATGGATTTGGTATGAATTGGTCAAATTGTATTATCAATTGGATATATATTTATATAGCCATATATAATATGGTTTTGTTCTCCACAGATTCGACATTGTCAGGTGTGAAGAAAAAAGGCGTAGGGCCGAGCGTGACGGAGCTTTGCTGGAGTGATCAACTAAGAGCTCGATAGTTTTGGCAGCAATGGACTTGCGCAGTCATGAGTTAGTCAAAGGAGTATGCAAGGTAAATATAAGGAATACACATCTCTACAGTTCCTCATCAGCTTGTGAAGCTAAGAGACAGTCAATCTGAGGTTTTGCTTCGCAAACTTGGACAGACGTGTAGAGATGCTCAGTGTGACAGCGATTGTCAGATATGGTTTTTGTCAAGTAAGAAGAGGAACAGTTGCCTTTTTGCCAAGTGACCACATGTTGGCCCGTGCCAGTCAGCAGCTTGCTCTCATTTTCGGTCGCAATGTAATCAGCCAAAATTAATGAATTATTTTAGTCCTCCCCTCACACAACCGTTTCTGACATCACTACAGTTATATGATGTTACTGTATATGTTTGCAGAGCAACGTGAGTGTTTCAATTCAATGGAATTGGCCATTTGATAGATTTGCTAGCCCATGCAATTTTCCTAATGTCTTTGGGCTTGGCAATACAGTTGGAGTCCAAGGCTTTCTTCCAGGCATCTGTCACGCTGGTGGCTTTCTTCACCGACCAGTGAGCCAGTATACGTGTGGTTGCGATGCTGCGCTCTTATTGCTTCCTTCTTTTCCTGTGCTCAAGGATCTGTTTGCTTCTGAGCGGTCAGGATCACGAGAGTTGAAACTCTACAACGCAGGTACTTGATGCATGAGGGGAGCGACTTCAAGCTGAAGGCAGAGAGGATCCTCGTTGCATTCCGCGAGTCCGGAGGATGAGTACTGTACAGTGAGTACAGAATATTCCATTGATAGCCCTGATGGCCTTGCCACCCCCAACCAGCCATCCTTCAGGTCCATACCGCACTGCTCGTAAAACAGACACAAAGCCGATTAATTAAAGTCACTCATTGCAGGTGGTGAACGCAGCCCACTCCGTACTGGTGGCATTTCGCAGCAAAGAATACGCCGAGGTGAGAAAGCTTTTTGAAAGGACATAAATGTGGAGATCAGCTGAGCTTGAAGGCACTGACAGTTGATAAGTAGTTGAAATTTAGATGAGATTACAAGCATTGATTTAATATCATAACTTGTTGTCCTATGATTTGACCCAACTGCTGGCCTGTTCTGCAACTCCCATTTTGCAATGGATCAGGCAGTGAAAGCAACAGCTGTGGCACTTGCCCAACAGTGCCAGACCTTAGCGGAGGATTTGTGTATATTCTTGACATTTCTCGACTTCATTCATTGGCCTTTTTGACTCATTACGTAAGCCAGCCGATAGGCTAGGCTTGAGCTCTTAGACCGAACGAAGTGAGTTAAGGGGATGGGGGGGGGGTAGGCCGCGAAAAGGCACCATTTGAGAGGGTGAACCCGGAGCTTGGCTGGGGAGAGCGCTCCAAAGCGAGGGTCAGAAAAGCAGTGAAAATGGGGTCTGGTGATGCGAGTGATGCAATGGACGCCGAGTAATGCATCATTAGCATCACGAAGGGCTGTGGAGGCTATTTGGACAATGGGCATTGAGCACTGGAGTGGAGACAGGCACCCATGTAACATGTACAGAGCAACCATCCTAGTCTCTACTATACCTGCACCGTTGAGCGGATGCTTCTCGCGGCGTCCACATGCACCGAACGTTGTTCCGGCTTGGCCGCGCAGCTAGATAGATACAGAATAGATAGATAGATCAATAGATAGATAGATACTGGCTGTATGTATTGGCGCAAGTATGGTTGTTGGCTTGGCAGCGACAAGTCACTATCAGAACAGGGGCCCGTGTAGATAGCAACTTGGTGGCGTGAAGAATTTGCTGCTTAAGGATTGGTTATAGTCGTGGATCTATGCCATAGTTTTAGATCATGGTTGGTGACAGCAATGCTGAGACATAAAGTTCCTGCCATCCTCCTAGTCATCCTGTCAGAGAAGTCTCCTTGGATGTATTGGGGGGTTGGCAGCGACAAGTGCTATCGTGTCTCTATGTCTCTATGGTTCTGTGTCTCTATGTCTCTGGGAAGAGGGTGTAGCTGGATCAGTGGCATAAGCCCAAGGAAAGTCCCCAACAGCAAGAAGCGCCACTGAAACAGTCTCTTCGCTGTCCAAGCCCTCCTCTGGAGCCTTGTCTGCTTTGGAACCTGCTCCGGAACCTTCTCCAGAACCTCCTCATGGACCTGCCCCGCAACCTTCTCCCGAACCTTTTGCAATGTAGCAAATGACCCTCTCGTCTGGTGGCTGCTGGCTTTCGTTCCCCCCATTCTCAGGTATAATATATTGTAATACAATTGACTCAGTGAATTGTAGCTCTTTTTGTTTGACCAAAGCTTGGCCAGGAGCAGAACTGTGTTGGAATCTGTTGGCAATGCCAAAATCATCTTTAAAACGATATCCACAGGGCCAGGAAAGGCTCTAAGCAAACAACTTTGCGCTTGACCTTAGTGATGCTGGATCAATCAAAGCTTGCAACTCTGAAGACGACATCTTTGTCATCAAAGGATTCCCGTTTTCCTTTGCTTGATCAACTGGAGGTCTATCTCTCTAGCCGAAAGTGCTGCAGGGAGCCCCGGCCCACCTTCCCCGACAACATTCAAGCCTGGTTTTTTTGGACAGTCTGCTTAATTACTTCGATCATGATTGTTTGTAAAGGATAGAATAGCTCCAAATTGCTTCTTTGGCCTCTTGGAAAGAAATCTCGACGAGGTCGTGGCAGAAGCCTCCATCAGAGGTGCTGTGGACTTCAGCTCTCAGGCGGAGGAACTGCTGGTGAGTGTTCGCCAAGACGCAGAGGCCCTGAGAGAGCTACTGCTGTGATGAAGAGTGTCAGTGTCTACAGAGTCGTGACACATGTTCAATGTTCTTTTTTCAGAGGCAAACGGAAGGGTAGTGCGCAGAAAGAGTTTGCAAAAACCTATTCTACTAACATCGTGGAAGGCGCGGGACATTCGTGGAACCGGGGGCTATTCGTGGACGTTTCGTGGAATGGTGGGCCAGTAGGAAAACTGACTGCAACAAAATCCCAGAAACCTTCGTAGAACTGCGTAGAAACTATTTTTGATGCACTAACTTCGTATATGCGATTTGGGCTGACCCCGTTTCTCCACACACCATTCGTTGAGCCTTCACTACTATATTGCTTTGGCAAGAAGATTTGTCAAGAGTTGAGAACGAGAAGTCATCACTGAACGTTTGGAGATGTTCAACTGGAAGGTTTTTGGAGTGTTTGAGGCGTGTATGAACTCAATGTGATGTGACTTGCAGGCCCTGAAATCTCGGCCTGCGCGGCCTGAGTTCTGCTTGGCATGTTTGTGACCTTATCCGATATTTGTCTTGTTTTGGCGCATCTTGTCAGGGCATTTTTCTTGTACCTGGATGCCTAGTTTGCATTACAGCGCAGAGCTTGATGCAGCACACAGCGTGATCTACATTTGCGTGTGCTAGATATTTTTGTATCATTGCATGAAAGCAGCCAGGTGTGATGAAGCTATTCAGGCCGCAGCGGCTCGTTCTAGGGGTGAAGGAAGGCAGCTGTCGTGCAAAGCGCTGGAAACCAAGATTCTGTCATCGCTTGGCCTGCTGCCAGAATTTATTCTACGTTGCTAAAGGAGAGAATGAGAGAACCTTAGTCTAAACATAATAATCAGGAATACATAGCATATGTATTTGAACGTTCAAGGTTTTCTCGTCCACAAAGTGTTTAAACATGTTTAAACTCAAAACGACACTTATAAATACTATTTTCCGTTTCTGTTTTTCCACGAAAGCACCTGCGAAGGGTTCTCCGTAAAGAACGGCTGCCAACTTCAACTGTTCCACCACGGCCGCCGCCACCACCACCAGCGTCATCGTCATCGTCATCAGCATCAAGGTGTAGAGATGCAGGTGATTGATGCAACTGATACAACACAACCTCATCATCATCATCTTCTTATTCTGATGTTTATTGTTCTTACTGTATTTTTATTTTTTTTTCATCATCTGCATCATCATCATCAGCACCAGCAGCAGCACAAGCAGCATCAGCAGCATCATCAAGGTGTAGAGACGCAGGTGAGATATACAGGTGCGTAGACACACGTGCAGAGAGACAGGTGTTGAGCTACAAAGCCCACCTATATAACTACAACTTCGACATTTTTCTACTCTTCCTTTAAGGCGGCGGGCTGGTCCGGCCGATGTTTACCAAGCGAGTCCCTCTGCGGAGATTGTGCGAGTCAGATGCTTGAAGCTGTGGTAATATGCCTGCGAATCGTCTATGGCGCCCCTCTGCAGAGATCGTGCGTGTTGAGTGCTCGAACGTGATGTGAAGTGCAAATTGAATTCTGAATGTGTCCTAGCAAGTCTGGGACGCTGGTTACTCGAGTCTCGGGTGGAAAGGCTGAAATTCAACGAGTCGGTGGCAATGTACCATGAACCTTGCCAACAACCCGACCTGAGTGGTCCATTCGGCCCAACGGGCCTGTTTGCGAGCAAGTTGGAAATGGCCAAATATGGCCAAAATGCGTGTGTCGTCAGAAATCCACAGAGTGCTGCGCCTGCAGTGAAATCTGTGCATCAAAATTCATGTCGCGCAGCCCTGCCAAGGCGTTTCGCAGCAAGAGCGCTTCCAAAGATAACATAAATATATAAAAATGCAACAAACGCAGCTTTCGCTCGAGACATCCGCCGATTTCTGAAAACGAACCACCCCTCCAAAAGTCACGATGACCACCACCACGTCCAAAGTAATTATCGCGAAATCTGCCCATCGAATCAAGTAAAGCCGCTCCAACCTCCTGGGCCACCCACGAAGACGGACCACCAAAGCACGAAGTTTTCAGCGCGCCTACCACGAAAAGTGACCACCAAACCCAGACATGATCCTTGCGCGGGCCCACCGATTTCTGCGATCCTGCGCAGGCTGCGCAATCGAAAAGCGCAGTCAAAAAAATATAAGATCTCGAGGTGAATGAGTGTACTGTAAATAGCAGTGAGTTTGCCGCCCGCACTGATGAGTTCCTCCGATCAGATACCCGGTGTTAACCACTACCGCAAGAACCCCTAGTGCGGCCACACTGTTTGGACGAAGACAATTTTTTAATCTATTCAAGAATGGCTATAGTTGTATAAGCATTGTTGTATACATGGCTGACCACAACACCACATCAAATAACGTTCTCCATATCAAGGATGCAGACGTGTACTAGACAATAACTTCTTGAAATGTGCAGGCTAACTGGGTCTGGCAAGGTAGCTTACCTGTTTCGCAACTAATTGATGATTTTATGTTCACTCTTCCAGGTCCGCTTTGTTGCGGGCGACCTCTACAACCACTGCGGAGGACCGATTGCGATTATCCTTCAACCTCTCTTCAACCTCAAACGTTACCCGCAAGTAACGTCCGGACAGAATGCCACGGCACTTGATGTGTTTTTAAGATGAACAAATGATGCTGCTGTTGAAACGACACTAACATTGGACGGCTCTATGGAAATGCTATTCTTCCAAAGGTTAAGTCTTCAACATTTCGCCGCTGATATACAGATATACATCAGCAACTACTGTGCCAGTAATAGCGAGTAGTACATCACTTTTGATGGCATTGAGAACATTTTCCTGACTCTTGACCCCCTGATAAAAATAATTAACAACCTGTTGCTGCTTGATTTTCATTCTCGCTAATCAGTCTATATATCATTGATTCTACGTCTTTAGTGATGAACAATGCGTGATGAAATGTCATGCCAGGGAATACTGCTTGACTCGAACCATCCCTTGGTGATATAGCTTCGCGGTGTCCCTTTAATTTCCACCATCTGGAAAGGAGCTTGCTCCTCATGGTTGCGCACTGTAGTCACATTCTATATATAGATCAAACGAATCGTTTGCTCTTGCTCGATAGCCATGGCATAGAACCCGAACACAGTACAAGTATGCAATCTAATCAATCCATTCAAATCAGTCCTTTTTGGCAGTCCCTGTTTGACCACAAAATTGGATCGTAGGCTGGACCCCAGTCCCTGCAAGCGCTTTTGCATGTGCCACACAAAGAGAAGGTTTTGTCGTTTTTGAAACAACCCAATGTTGCGAGGTTTTGAATTGTTCCTCCATGTGACAAGGTTGGGTAGATGCCTTGTTTTTTACTACTTACTGTAATGCTTTTCAGCTGGGAATTTACTGTACTAGTCACTAGTCACTAGCTAGTCGGTGAGGCTTGGCTTGCATTTCTGATACTCAGCTATTGTGAGGACTCGCGGCGGCCGAGGTCTGCGCCTTGGAGTCACAGCAAGCAGCTCTAGATTCCATGGAACATCTGAAACACCAAATGCTTACTGTACTCATGTTTTCAAAGTACTTCGATGATTTTGTATGCTTGTTGGAAGAGCGTCAGATTCAATGCTGAACGCGTGACTTTTGTTCATTCATTCAAGCGCACTCGGACTCGGCAATACTTGATCTTTTAATATCATAAACAAGGGCATCGCCACCAGTAACAAAATTAACAAGGGCATTGTTAGAAGCTTCCATTCCGTCCATTCCATTGCTCCTAGGGACACGCCTCCTTCAGGCTCGGGTGTATTTCTTGAGTGGACATGCACCCCAATTCAATGGACCCTTGGCCGCTGCAAGGGTAGCATTCAAATATCCATGATCAGGCGCACTTTTTAAGGCTCTCTAGAGTTTAGACAAAAGCTGCATGTTCTAGCCACGTCTACAGTGTGACCAGAATAGGCTTTCTGGTGTAGGTCCTTCTTGGTTTGCATGTACTAATCATTACTAACCCTTGTTTTTACTGTAACTCGCTGCAATTATTTGTACAGGTGCAACGAGAACAAGTGAACGCGGTGGCCTCTACACTGGCAAAGGTTGGGAAATTGCTTGACCTTTTGATCTTTTTGTGATATATATATATATTATCTATAGCAAGAAACATCAATAAACTCATTGCAGGGAAAGGAAAGGTATTTGGTAGTAGTCCTGGCCTCGATGTTTCCCAGACTTGAACAACACCAGGCAAGATGTGCAAAATATCTGGCTTTGCAGACTGAATAAATGCCGTTGTTGTCGCAAGCTATTGCAGCTATTGGGTCTCTACATTATGAGCTTTGCGTTTTCTGTCATCAGTTTGTCCCTTTCGCCTTGCAAGTAGTGCAACATAATATACGTTGAAGTTGAACAGCCCTGTGCTACTGAAGTCCCAGTTTGGCTTCCGCAGTCTCCACATTCAAACGAAGATGAATCGCTTAAATTGTTGAAGCCCAGGTTCCGCTGATCCAGATGTTTCTGGGCTTATTAATATACTTATTTTGAGGGCAGACACCGCTGGCAAAGCGTCCTCCAAGAGGATTTAAGAGGATTTTGTTTGACACTTTCTCAAGATGTGTTTCAAGAAGAGATGGCAGCGGCAACTCTTGACATGCAACCAGCACATCAAGCAGCTGTGAGGTCTTTAAGATTCCGAAAAGTTCTGCGGTGCTGCAGAAAGATCCTGCCTTGTTCTCAGTTTTCCTGCTTGTTCAGCAATGCCATTTTAGGTGAGGACATGACCATTGAGCTTTCGGGGGGCAACGAGTTTAAGATGTCAAATGAGTTGTTGAATAGCTTGGACAGGGGAAGGCAAAGACCTTTCAAGAGGATTTAAGGCGTGGGAAGTTGGTTCAGATCTGGGCCGGGCTAAGGCGTACCATCCGATGTTGTTTCATGCTCGACATGTTTTCCCGTGTTTCGATGCATCGGTGGTGAGACGATATACTGTAGTTCTTTATATATATACTGTAGTAGTTTTCTGTCGTTGGCAACCATGCAAGGGACAAAGGTTTCTCCGCAATGTTTTTGCGTCAAGAACGACAACGTTGAAGCTTCAGCCATGGGCAAGAAGAGAAGTAGGTCATCCAGCTCTTCTGATTCTTCGTCCTCTTCAGAGGATAAAAAGAAAAAGGACAAGAAGAAGAAGAAGGAAAAGAGGGACAAAAAGAAGAAAAAGGAAAAGAAGAAGGACAAAGAAAAGAAGGAGAAAAAGGAAAAGACATTGCCCTTGGTGACACCAATGGTTCCCAGATTGAGTGCAGCAGAGGAGCGAGAGCGCCTTCTTCGGGCCAAAGCGCCCGTTGCAACACAAGAGGCCTCAGAAGCAGCCCGGTTCGATCAGGCTAAGGCACGTCTTGAAGCGTTGAGGGCACAGCAGCAAAAGCCTGAAAAAAGTGTGCCTTACTCGGTGCGAAAGCCAAACTGGTGAGAACTGGCTTGCTTGTACGTTGCTCAAAGCAATCACGAGAAGATCAACACCTTTGAGATCGAGACTGGAGTTCCACAGGGTTCGAACTGTAGATTTTGAAGGTCTTTGGCTGGATGAGATTGATTTGGCCAGACAAGTGGCGGACCGGTATCGACAGCGGAGAAATGCAGAGCACTCACAGCAGAGCAATCTTGTCAGGGTTTGCAACTTGTTTAGGGTGCTGCCTCACTTGTGTATTTTTCACCCAGTGATTGCTGCCTCAGCCCAGCAGCGCCTAGCGCCATTAGTGAGAAAAGGCTTTGATCATGGTGTGCACGTGGTTGTCACCATCATGAAACTTGTTCTGAGAATAACATAAGCAACCAGGGCATGATGAATACCTTCTGTCGTTGTAGGACGTTTGCGCGCAACTTCCACATGTCCGCCGAGCTGGTGGGCTTTGACTATGTCCAGCTGAAGCCAATAGGCAGTCCAGTTGGATTAGCTGTCAGTCAAACTTGAAGTATGTTCTCAAACAAAGAGCAAATTTTGACCTAAAAGCTGTTTTTTTTTAAACATTTTGCACATGCTTAAAGGCTTAAAGCTTTCAAATGCAAGTGCGATGGTAGGTTGCAAAGACTGTCCCAGGTTTTGTTCATCAAGAGACCAAACAAAAGGCTCGCACAGAGCCTGGATGCTCAGAGCAGTGCTTTGATGGATGATCCGTTCAACTTGTTTGGTCCAAATTGAGGACCCAGAGAAATTGGCCAAAACTGAACTGCCGACATAATCCATTGGCCACATTTGCAACTTTTTCTTCAATATTGTTTGATATTGTTTGTACATGTTTGTACTCAGCAGACGATAAGTCAGGATAAGTGGGGTTACCCGTTTTGACTCTATCACCGGCTGTCCACATTCTACTGATTGTGACAGAATCGAAACAGTGGAAACCGCCGTACCTGGGTTGCGCTGTGCTGCCCAAGGCTGCAGAGACTATTGCAGTATTATTTTCCGCTGCCAGAGCCTCAGAAGAGCAAGATCCATTCGTTGACGTGAGAGGAGCTCCAAAGGAGCAAGAACCGGCTAGTAGCTCCTGGCCTCCTGGCCATATTACTAGTAACAAGAAGCTACTAGGAACAAGGGCATCGCTAGTAGTAAGATAATTACTGGAAACAGACTGGCCCGACAATCATGCAAAATTGCCTACTGTACAACAAGATGTCTGAGCATTTGTTAGCTTGAGTTGTTTGGCAATGATTGATTGCACTGGTGTTCGAAGTGCTGTAGGCGCGAGACTTGCCTGCGAGTTCGCCCAGAGTCCAAACCCAAGAATCGCCGTGCTACTGTGCTGCGGAAGCGACCAAAATATTACTGTACATGAATAGTGCGTGCTGCGTGAGCTATCCTGCGTCCAGTAGGTAGTAGCTAACTAGTAGCTAGTGGCTATCCAGTCATCCTCCTAGCCTAGCGGCCTTAAAAGAAAAGGCCTTTGCTGCAATTGCTCGTTGAGAGCTACAGGAGTGGTGCAGGCATCGACCTCGTGCCTTCAGAGCAAGGTTTTTTGGTCGAGAATGTTGAGGACGGTTATGTACAGCTTGGGACAAGACATGTGAAGCGTTGTGAGACTGTTGAGCGTACTTTTACGCTTGGTTGAGACGTGAGAGATGTGCCCATGGTGGTCACTGTGGTCTGTGTATATAAATTTGTATTTTTTCGTTAAGCCATTATTTTCCTCTAGGACTTTCCTGGCCAAGACCTTTGTGTTGGCGATGTGGAGCGCTCAAGTGTAGTGAGACAAAGGGAAGCACAGTCTTAGTTTCTAGCTGCTAGTTGCATCTAGTTGCTACTTAGAATTGACAAGCGTTCTTTAATGGTTTCCTGGGGTGCTCTATCAAAGCCAGCTGACATTGCCATGACCCTGGACGATCGTGACAAGCGACCACTTGTCAAGGTTTCTAGCTGGCCTTTTGCTATGTCTCGTGTTTTGTGAAAGAGCTTGATTTGTGCCCTGGGGCCCTGAGGTGATACTGCAAATTGACGGGCACAATTTGTGGGGCCTCTCTGATGAAGCCATGGCTGCTGACTTAGTGTCAGAGAGAGAGAGAGAGAGTTGCGGAAATTACAAAACGGCAGAATGGATTGTATTCTAGAAATGTGTTGTCATCGAGCAGCTGTGTTTTTTGCTGCAAAAAAGGATAAACAAAGCACTCAATTTGTCACCTTACACTCTAGATTGGCAGCTTGGTCGCATTTATATAGGGCATCCGCATGCGTTAAGTTTTGCAATGAACCAAATGCAAAAACATTGGCAGGAACAGACGTTTGGGAAGCACTTCAGAGATGGTGCGCACGCCGCACGCAGTTGTTTTGGTTGCTGGTGTGTTGCTTCAATTATTGAGAGCCGCCATCGCCATGCTGCTGATATATATATATATATGTCATATATACTATATATATACACACATAGCATCACATATCAAAACACAAAAAAATGATGCCTCGTGTGGATTTATATTTCTTGAAATGAACCGGCAGGTAGTTGCTGAGAGCATTTCCATGTCCAGGTGCCAAGCTGACCGTCAAGCCAGTGGAAAAGGTGTAGCACAAGGCGGGGCGGAACACACTGACAACGGAGCATAATGGAGCTATTGAATTGAATATGAAAGTTCACTGGCATTAATGGCCATGCAAAGGACGCTACTAGGAGCAAAGGGCATCGCTACTAGGAGCAAGGACGCTACTAGGGGCTCCTGGCCGTACGACTAGGAACAAGAAGCTACTAGAAACAAGAAGCTATATCGAACATTGGAAGTGTTGGATGTTTGATGACAGCACACTTTCTTGTAAGCGACGTGCACCATGACAAATCCAACCTGAATGTGTGTGTTGTGTGTGTTGTGTGTGTGTGTCCACCCCTGGACAAAGGGTTTTCCACCGCCACTTCCTTCACAGATTTTCCACCAACTTTCCCATGCAGGGGGCATGGCAGCTGTTTCCCTAGCCATGCCAACGAAGCTACGGGATTCAGCCGGAAGGGAATGTGGACGCACATTCCTGTACCTGCAAGAAGAACTGTTTCTCAAGCTGTCCAATTTGGTCGGTTTGCTTTCATGGTCCTTCATGCTACTCCCCACAAACAGGTTTCCCACCGCTCTGCAGCCACTGGACGTCGCTTCCACTTGCAAGCTGTCGGAAACATTGTTCAACAATACTTTTCAGCAGACTTTGCCACCTTGCCGTTCCATCGCCATCCTTCCCATCGTGGAAATTGAGTCACTGAATACAAGTGTCAGAGTGTGTTTCGCTCAGCCGTCCCACTCGGGTGCTGAGTGTGATCCCCGTCACAGGGGCGCCGCTTTTTGCATCGGAATTCAACAACCCCAACGTTCCACTTCCACTGGACCTTCACCGGAAGTCATGGCCACCCCCATAGAATCAACTGATGCCTTGGCCGCCGGGCCCAAAAACGGCATCACTTCAACAGCCGCCGGGCTATAAAACGGTGCTTACCCCCAATGAGGCAGGTTCCCCAGGCCCCCCCCCCGCTGTGTTCTACTCCCTACCTACTTAGGGCAACATAGGGAAATGGTACTCGACACACTTGTGTGTCGGTGCCTTTCCCTGTGTTGTTCCTGCTCTAGTCTATCCTACCCGGGCGGTCTAAGACTAAAGTCCCGCTCCCTAACTAGTGCACCTAATTCACCTCGTCTAAGTATTCAGTAACTTTAGAGTGCTAGGTATTCAAACACACACACGTACACACACATGGACATACACCCCCCCCTGCCCCCCGCTTTCCTTCTTGCGTTTTTCGTCGTTTGTTGGGCTTTCTTTCAGGCTTTTTAGGTTGTTCTTGAGGTTCGTTTCCCTACCCCAGTCAAGGGCTAAGTATTCACCTTTCATTTTTCTACACCTATCTTTCTTTCTTCCCCTCTTAGCGCTGCTCTTTCTGTCTTTCTTTCCTTTTGTTTCTAAGGCTTTTTAGGTGACTATTTAGGTTCTCCACATGCGCGCCGCGAAGCGGCACCGTATGTGTGCCACCGTTCTTTGCAAAAGCGCCGAAGCCGGCGATTTGTGTGTTGTGTGTGTGTCCACCCCTGGACAAAGGGTTTTCCACCGCCACTTCCTTCACAGATTTTCCACCAACTTTCCCATGCAGGGGGCATGGCAGCTGTTTCCCTAGCCATGCCAACGAAGCTACGGGATTCAGCCGGAAGGGAATGTGGACGCACATTCCTGTACCTGCAAGAAGAACTGTTTCTCAAGCTGTCCAATTTGGTCGGTTTGCTTTCATGGTCCTTCATGCTACTCCCCACAAACAGGTTTCCCACCGCTCTGCAGCCACTGGACGCCGCTTCCACTTGCAAGCTGTCGGAAACATTGTTCAACAATACTTTTCAGCAGACTTTGCCACCTTGCCGTTCCGGAAGCACCAAAGGACGCTTTGGTGTGTACCTGCCACAACTTTTGCAAAAGCTGTCCAATCCGCCTTGTTTGATTCATGGTGGTTGCATGTTTCCTCCCATAAACCTTTTCCACGCAGCTGAGCTCGTCACCGCATCACCTGTACAGATCGATTTTGCGACCACTTGGAAACAATTTTCAACAATACATTTGCGCCGACTTTTCCACCTTGCGGTTCTTCGCCTTTCTTCCCATCGTGGTAACTGAGTTAACTGAATACAATTGTCAGAGTGTGTTTCGCTCAGCCGTCCCACTCGGGTGCTGAGTGTGATCCCCGTCATTGGGGCGCTGTCTCATCGTGCAAGCACTAACTGACCTTGCCACTTTCCACAGGAATCCCACAGGAAGTCACCTACACAACCACCGAATTAACTGCCACCACGGCCGCCGGGCCTCACCACGGGAACTGACGGTTTCAGACTGTACCGTTTTTGCAAGGTTTTTCTGCATTTTTCTGCATGTTTCTGCATATGCGCTCAAGCAATCCGACCTGACTTTCCAACAGTTTATTAATTCGATGTGCATGAACACACCATCACATACCACACTCCACATGAAGACAACTCACACAGCTCAACAACCATACACACCCACCATCAGCAAAAGCATTACGATCTCTAACTCGCATGATCTCAACACTTGCAGTCTCCGCTGCCGCGCCGCGCCGTCGCTGCCGCCATTTTGAAGACTTTGCCGCACAGCTGTGACGACCTTTCACCAACCTTTTACTGGACGCCTCATGCAGTACCCCTGGCCATATTCACAAGCCACACCACCTCCACTACCCATCGCACCAACACAACCAACACAACCGACAGCACCTTTGCCACAGCCACATACCACACCAGCATTTCCTTACCCACAACATCAACCATACCCGGTACCACAACATCAGACATTCCCAGCTCCACAACCTATGTCGATTCCAACTTCACTTCCTTTTCACTCAGCACCGGCAGCTGTACCACCTTATGGCAATCCCTCCACATGGACAATGGTACACCCTTCTCAGCCGCAACCCACACTACCGCAACCCGCCTTTCAACCACCGGCACCACCCCCACCCTACCTTGTGCAACAACTGCACCACTCCCCATCTACAGATCATGCCACCGCCACACCGATTCAACCACCTCCTACACCTCAGCAAGTACTTTCAGCTAGAACCCCAGTGGCACATGCCACAAGGGGTCTGGCAACCTTACCTCCAGTTACACAACCCGTACATTTCAACCTCCATCACAACCTCAATTAGCCCTCAGTGACTCACCGCAGATTCCACCACCACACCACCACTCCAGCTCCCAATCAAACCGCCACTGCCACCGGTTCACTACCTTCTCCATCACCATCCGTCGCATCGGCCCCACCGGCCACAGTGGCCCCAGAACCCACCACCGACATACCAGACAACACTGCTTCACCAGCCCCGCCATCTCCACATCCACCTCACAGCAGTCGCCGCCACCACCACCGGGGCCGGCGTAAGAGCGACCATCGCCGAAGCGGCCGCCACAGACACCGCCGCCGCCGGCGACATCGCCACCACTCCAAATCCACCAGACATCACAGTTCCTCCTGGCGACACCGATCGCCAACCACATCTACTTACTCCTACTCCTCCACACCTTCTCGTAGCCGCTCCAGACAACCGATCGATCTACGACCCAATACCGATGCCTCCACAGCAGACAACACCAACACTGACACCTCCAAATATCCACTCACACCAACGGTCCGTCGACCACCCAACCGATGGCGACCCACACCAACCTTTCCAACTCTACCGCCCAAAGAGCAAATTCTTGCCTGGCTCGATTTTCATGCCGACCAGCTCGACGCCTCCAACCGACCCCAACACCACTACCTTGCCAAACTCCTGTTTGACAGCAACATCACATACAAAGAACTCAATGACTTTCGACAATACACTTATGTAAAGTGGAATGAAGCCACCCAGCAATGGGATCAGTTCCAATACAACGCCATCTCACTACCTTTCCTCCACACCAAAGCCACCAACCCCTCACCACCACCCGTTTCCCGTGCCACTTCCACTCACAGGGAAGTTGCGCACATCAACGCCGGCCACACAGGCCCTGTCGGCAACATCACAAACATTCTACGACAAGGCCGCTTCCTACCCAGCACACTCCACTTTGCCAACTATCCCGGCTTTTTTGCTCAGGGTGTACGCGTCACTCACAACCAAATTTGCTCGCATTATCCACAACACCTGGCAACTCTCCAAGAACACCCACTCCCTCATCATCACGCTCCTCGCGTGGGGCGCCGCCACGAAATACACCTCTGGCGGCGAGGAACACGCCATGACCCTTCTGAACGAGCACCACGGAGCCGTCTTTCACCAGAAAGGCAAATGCTGGGTCATCCACCCCGACCACGCCATAGTCAAAGGACTGGCATGGTCCATCAACGCCACTCCACCAGATCTATGACCCCTCCACATTCCACTACCAAGCAACCACCATTTCCAACTTTTGTTTCACCTGACCACACTCAACTTCGTCACCAGCAGCAAAAACAACACTTGCGTTTGCGAAGCGGCTTCAAGTTTTAATCTTGCATGAATCGTATGTCACATGCCAACCTGATTTTCATGCCGAGAGGTTTTCAAGAGAACTACCACTCTTCTTGTTGCACCTGATTGTTCGAATGCACTTGATTTTTCGAATTCATTTCCTTCGCGTTTTTGGCCCGCTTGCTTGCTTAATTCACTTGCACGTTATCAGCGTCCCCACGTCATGACCAGCACCACCTCCCCTCCACACGACGACGCCCATGTTCTACTACACCACACGACAGTGGCGCTTTCTCAGATTCACAACCTCCTCAGACAAGCAACCGACATCATGGCACATCTTCATACCCGCTTTTTGCACCACATTGGACAGACAGATCCCACTTTCCGCCGACATTTTCAACAACTACCACCACCACCAACATACTCCATCAACTTACCCTCTCCAACCTCCGCCTGTGACTCTGCACCCTCCAGACCACGTGTTCGTCCACCACCACCACCCTCGAACAACTCAGACGACACGCCTTCTCCTTCCCCTACCTGCAGAGCCTAACTCACAAGGTTTGGGTCAACTGTGCGCGATATCCAATCAAAATGGCTCTACGACGAGGTTTGTGCTACACGACACACGAAGGTGTCAAAAAGCTAGCAATTCACGCTACTCGACACACGAAGGTCCAAAAAGCTAGCATATTACGACGCGCTATAGCATTAACATATATTCAAGCGGTGCTCGCGTGGATGGATCATATATAGATCCATCCACGCGAGCGCCGCTTGAACATGAAACCGTGACTCGGAAGTTTCATAAGAATTGTTTTGTTTTTCATGGTGTGCATGCTGGGCACGCATGACGTGAGCTTCGGATTGTTTTTTCGGTATGGGGCCCCGCTCTTGCTCGAGCGCGGCCATGCAAGGCCGCAGGGCGCTCCTTTAAGGACCAGTCCAACGCAGTCATTGGATCATTTGCTCACTAGGGGTGCAACGCAACCTCCATCTCCACTGGCGAAGGTTTTGCACGTCCCACACACGGACTATAAGTCACCTTTCTTGACCCGCGGCCGGTGATGGAGCGGCTTCTGCTTCATGCAGATCGGTGCGCCTTGAGCCAATGTTTCTTCTTGTTGTATGTTTGTTAACAATTGCGTTGAAACAATCGGTTGCAGACTGGACCCATTGAACCCACAGCTGTTTCGAAGCCTACCCATGGTGGGGAGAGCGTTTTGCTGAAAAAACTAAAACGGGGTAGGTCGAAGGAGAAGGCTAGGCCTACACCAAAGTGCCCGTTCCAGCCGAAGAGCCAGCTTCGCTCGGCCAAGTGGAACCTTTTGTTGCTCGGCTCGATCTGCGTTGCACGGGCGGGCTTGCGCATAGCAGCTGTCAACCACAAGCCGCATGTTGCAGTTGGCCCATTCATGGTCGTTTTTTGGTGTTCAATCAATGGGAGAATGTTCAATCAATGTAGATCATGTCTACAGTTCACTGGGTTTCATTTCACTTGGTCGGTCCTTTCTTTTTCGGGGTTCGGGATGATTCACTTTAGTTGGTGTTTTGGAAAACAATCGTTGCACTAGGTGACACAGCGATCTGCGGTGAAACCACAAGGACTGCACTCATGGCCACACGGCTCAGGAGCTAGATGCAGTGGAATACTTCGCTGGGGTGAAGACCGTTTGCAATGGCTTCAGGCTGGGTACGCGCACACCAACCTTAACCCAAATCAGTTGCCAAGACAATCGATTGGCGTGGACATAAGACAACCCACATGTTCTACCAATTTGATGGGCGTGGCATGGATTCCAACCCAAAAAGGAAAAGTCTTTGATGGCCACGTGCAGGTTCTGTGGTGGCAAGGCATTGTCCTATGAGATTGAGGATTCGGGTCCAGGAGGATCACAGGACTTGCTGTCACCGATAGGCCTTGCATATGCAATGAACCTTGCTCTGAGAACCTACTGGAGGGTGCCCTAGCTGAGCTTCCAAACTGCAGCAGTCATTTACAAATAGAACGTGAGGACCATAGATGTTTGATTGTGCCTTTGAAGTCTTGTCTTTTAATTCCTTCTATTTGGAAATGGCTGCTGCAAGTGTCAAGTTCCGTCCACTCATGAGTGCACAGTGGTCAGCGTTCTTGAGACTTGGCATCTCTTGGCATCTCTGATCGAGGCCGGCTTTACATTTTGGGCACCCGTTTGCAGTTCCTGGGTGTGGATGTCGAGGCCCTTTCTCAACATATGTTCAAGAACAGTTCTTGGTCATGCCATGACATATTGGACATGTTTACATTCAAGCCCTATACCTCGGTCGAGCCAAGCTGGCACTCAGCCATGCGCCTCACTCCGATCAGGTCGCAAAGCAAGCGGTCAACCTCGCGGCCGCTTGGAGATCAAAGCGTCGAGTTCGTCCACTTGGCGAAACTTGTCAGCGCTATAACCGAAGAAGAACTGGGCGAGCGGATATGTTTTTGCATGAGGCTTCAAAGAGTTGCGTGAACTGTGCATGAGACTCCATGGCATTCCAAATTTCAGCTCCCCTAAATTCTATAGTGGGCCCTCACTTGTCGTTGCATTGCTTTGCATTGCATTGATTTGCAGTGTATGCTGGAATTGCACTGCTTTGCAGCTTGTCTTGCTCGTCTTAGCCGGCCTTTCGAAATGGATAGCTTCAACATGTCCTCAGCCTCGGACAGTGACTGTGAGTCTTTGGAACACGATGTGAACTACGTCATGAAGTTGCAAGAGGTCGGTGAGAACCTGTTCTTTGGTATACGGTATGCCCATAGAGCTGAAGGACCCGACTTGTTTGTATGGGGGTATTTCATTGAATCATGCAGTGTCCAAAGGCCAACAGGCTCTTCAACAGTTCATGTTACCCTGTGCCAGGATAAGGTGGTTGTGGCTGTCGGGGAGGAGCCGCAGGACGATATCATCAAGGGTGACTTCCTCTCCGGCACCATCAAAGAGACACACCTGACCCTCAGTCTTTATAATCTAGAGCCTATATGTCACCACAGCTCTCGTGCAAAAAGCTTTATTGAGAAAGGGGGGACGGTGGGACCGTAAATGCAATTGACAACAGTAGCGCATTGGTACTTCAGCTCAGGAAAAGCAACTCGTGGATTATGGAAGTGCTTTTGCAATTCCATGTCTTCACCTTTCGCACTCCTTCGAAGCAAGAAATCTCAATCATTTGGCGTGCGTTCAATGCTGCTTCCAAGGCAGTTGTGTGTGTGTGTTCTTTAGTTATGTTCTTTAGTCGCGTTCTTTACATAGTCCTTTGCTTTGGCGTAATTTGGCGGTTTGATTTACTGGCAGGGCCTGGCGATCCAGGACAACAGGATCTTGAATTCTGAGCAGCAAGTGGACTTGTTGGGTACCAAGACCCGCAAGCTTTGGTCTTCGTTGCGAAGGACATATCTTGCCGTAGCTTGATTTGTGTTTTGGCATTTGTTTGCGAATGTATGGACGCAGTTAGAATTGAGAACCATGTTTGCAGTATGTGGCGGAACGCTCCACGCAATAGCCGGTCCACTTGGATACAGAAGTTGAAGAACAGAATGTCCAGCAACGAGGTGAGGAACACGGTATTGAACGTCTATACTATATATGTGTTGTGTGAGGTTCAACAATTATGTTGGAGTGTTTTCTTTCATCATTCATCAAAGGCCTTGGAGCGATCCGCGGGTCAAGACACTTCAACCAGCGACGATGCTGACAGCGTGGAAGACAAACAACTTTGGGACAAGGCCAAATAGTGAACCTCCTGAAACGTGTGGAAGCTAGAATTCAAAAGACACATGACGTTTGACAGGTCCTAGATGCAGGTCAAGAAGCCCCTCCTCAGCTCGAGCCTTTGCCCTGGGGAGACCGTCCGGTAACCTCTGAATCACCGGAGAGCAGCCCCACTATAGTCGATGAGAGTGGGCCTAGCAGTTCAAGCTCAGATGGCCAGGGCCGTCTTTCGGAGCGAGATGTGTTCGAAGATCAATTTGACAGTCAGATAGATCCAGAGAGGCATCCAGAACTTGCGGCGATCTTAGCTTCGATAGAGTTGCAGGGCCAACAAGAGCTAGACGCTGCAGGGCAGGAGGACGGCGTCGTGCACATTCAGGCGGTGAGCAATGCACCTGATCTCCTCACCCCTGAGTTGTATCATACTACACTGGCTGAATTCTATCTTCGACCTGATGTTTCTTAACTTCTGATGTTTTCGCTTTGGGAATTCATGTGTCTTATGTATATAAATATATACTTCTTTGCTTTGACGTATGCGGTCATTTGGTTGTCGACAGGTTCCAGCAGGCTATGATCATGAGGCTGCATCGGTATGGGCTAATCCACCTTCTCCCGTGCCCGAAGAAGAAGAAGGAGAAGAAAGGCCGAGCTGGCTTCACGCGAGTGTTGTGTTTTGCTTCTTCTCGGTGTTTATGTTACTTGCAGGGCATGTTTGTGTGTTTGGGCTTTCTCTAACCATAGTTCATACAGGCAAGAGGAAGAGCAAGGGCGCCGCGCCTGGTAAGTCCAAGAAGGCGAAGCTGGAAGAACCTATGAACGAACCTCTGGAAGAACCTGAGGAAGAACCTAAGGGCTAGAAACTTAAGGTGTCATATGTCATATGGTGACATTGCGCTTCATTCAGTTCCATCTGATGTTCAAAGTTCTTTACGTTTCTCATCTATGAAAAATTGCACTCAGCTCTTAACATGTGAAGCGTTCATTTTACTTCACGCTATAGAGTGGAACCCCGGAGTTTGCACAAGAGCCTAGGTGACATGGATCCAGTGGTGGCCAGCTTTGAGGCAGAGTATCGGCCTCTGCTGGACTTACTGCCTGATGCACTCCGACCCACATCGACCCGGCATGGCAAACACAGCTACACGCGGTGCCTTGCTTGGAAGTGTTAAACGGGCTCCCCTCTAAACGTATTTCGTTATCATATAGCTCCATGTCATCCACCAAGAATAGAATGCGTACAAAAGTGTGGGGTTCAAAGAAGCTCCAAACATGATCAGCGATGTGTGTAGCTGCGTAGCTGTCTACTAAGTTGGGTGGCTCGTGAACTGATCACACAGTTCAAAAAGTTCTAACCGCACCGATAGACCGCTCCCGATTGGTCCACGCCCACGCGCCCAGGCATATCCACGGGAAGGGCAAAGCGGAGGTCTTGCTCCGGCAGCGTGCTCTCAAGCCTAAGATGACGATCGAAGGGGAAGCAGTGAGTGGTCCTTCGACCCATAGCTGCACAGCGAGGAATGAATGCTTCAACATGTACTCCAAGAGAGGTCAAGATATGAATGCATGGGCCATGGGATCTGACCCCCATAACCCTGTTTGGCACCCCACATGTATGCACCTGACATGTATAGTTGAGGGGGTCACCCAATCCAAGTGGAAAGTCTCTCTTGGTTTGTAATGAAAAGCACTCGCTACTCTGGCCGTGGCAATCTTAGGATATCATGGGCCGTCGACATGAAGAAAGCCGTGGACCAGTGCTACAAGATGATTGGATTGGGTGAGATGACAGAGCATGCGTAAGCACCGCTAGTCTCTAATTTCGCTAATTTATTTGGGGAAGCAGTGTGAGTTCACATTGCTGTAGTGATTCCACTCCTGCTTAGAGGCCTCGAGGGTAAAATCAAAGTAGATAGAAGAAGTCACCTTTCAAACCTGTGTTTTGCAAGCCCTCTCAGTTTAGAACTCGATCTCTCTTGGCCAGCAGGATGGCTTCCAAGCTTTTGAATCCTTAGGTCGTGCGATCCATCCACTGAGATGCAGATAAACATAGAAACATCAGGGGGCCAGGCGGCCAAACAGGACCACTTGACTTGTTGGGGGATTGTGAATATGTCCCATCCAAGGAATGTGATGGCAGCACGGGTGGCCTGATTCTTTCGCTGATGAGTTCGGTTGGCCTACCGTGGGTGCTTGAGCAACCCTCTTCAAGCCTTCTAGAGCACCACCCGGCCTTTAAATGGCTTGCCCGCCACTTCCGCGTCTACAAGATCTTCATATGGATGGGAAGCTATGGGGGTGGGAGCACCTCTGCCAAATCATTATAGTGAGGATATGGATATATGCAGAATTCCAACATGTCAGGATATGAATCTTGTGTGTTGGTTTCCAACGAGCTGTGCATGCTTAAGGTCCAAAGCCAACATGGCTGTATTCCAATTACCCTTGCCTCCTGCGACCGCTCTTCATGAGCCTGCCGAAGAACAGGAAGTGGGAAGCATCCATGACTACAAGGTTTGGGTATTGCTTCTGTCGTAACAAGTGTCTCACAAAGCAATGAGCATCATGCCCCACTTCAATCTACAATCATTGTGTTTGCACCTGGAGGTCCGTCAGTGAGGATGGCACCCGCGCATGGGTGACTGGATCTTCAGACTTGAAAGAGTCCCAACACTACCCGGTCCTCTTTGGGAGGGCCATGGCAGAGGTTGTCAACAAGAACAAAGAGTTCTTGGTGGAAAGGATCACCGCCCGGAGGACAGCCCCTGTCTGGATGAATGCACCTATGGTTGGGAAATATGTGGTCAATGGACAAAACAGCAGCCTTTGAAGTTAACTGGAAAATAATGATATGTCCACAGTATACATGGTTCTTTGCAGGAGGGATCTTTTGGAACATCCAAAGGCAGAGCTGAAGGACCGCATGCATGCACACATGCATGACATGTCGCCTCCAAAGCTATATACATTTGGAGCACTATGATGTAATATATATATAACTTAAATATATCTTTTGTATCTTTAGCCATCGAATATAATCCGTGAATCCGTGAACCTGCATGTTCACGGATTCACGGATTCACGGCGCTCTGCAGGACACGGTCCGCTGGGCTTCCGCGGCTGATGTTCGACCGGTGATGATCCATCTTCTCCAGCCTCATGTGCAGAAGTGATCGAGGCAATTCGAAGCGATCGCGCATGCTCGTGCACACAGCATGGGTCATCTAAAGGATCTTGAAGAGAATTTGCTCGAACTATATCGAACTTATCAAATTCTTCACAGTTTGTTTGTTTTTTATCGGAAATTGAACACCCGTGAATCCGTGAAAAAGCCGTGAAACAGCCGTGAAAACCCGTGATTTTTCATGGGTTTGAAAGCTGACCCAAATCTCTGTGAGTTTGAGTGGATTTCTCACCCTTAATAAGCAATTGGATGCTTTGACTTCGTTCGAGATGGGAACAAACAACTATAAGTTTCCGTGAATCAAAGCACTGCTCGTGAATCCAATTTTATGTGTAAATACCTCAGGGCTCTCATTTGGTCTGTGCCTTATATTTGTGTGATCAGTTCAAGCTGTCTTGTGGGTTTTAGCTAGTTCGCCATTGCAAAAACAAAGAAAAGCAAAGTAGAGAAGACACAAGAAAAAAAGTCTGTGGTACCACCACCTCCTCTCAGAGTTCGTGGCAAAACACCAGACCCATCGTATCGAACCAAGAGTCCTGCGAAGAGACTGAAGAAAGCAGAGAAACATGCGACACAGAAGGTTGAAAGTATCCTGAAAAGTGTAGCTACGCCCCAGAAGCTGAAGCGGAAGTTGAGCTTTCAGGAAAGGCCTACTGTCACTGAGATCGTGCCTGAGAATCCAGGTCCATCCAAGGCACGGGCCAAGAAGAAGAGTGGGGCTATGTCTGAGGTGGAAGCTGATTCAATTCTATCTTCGATGAACGATGCAGAGGCCAGGTCTCGAGACCGTCTTCATATATATATATATATGTGCTTTCAGTATATCTTTCGTATTTCAGTCAAATAAATTGTACAATTGCAGGCTAGCGAATCAGTATCTTCCGCATCAGAAAGTGCACCTGAAGAGGACCAACTGTTTCTCCTTTGAGTTCAGTTTGTTTGAGCGCTCCACTCATGCAGGACGACTTTTCCAGTACTGATGATGACTCATCGTCAAGCTCTGGGGAAGATGAGGATCAGAAGGCCTGGTATGCTTACCGGCATCTCAGTGAAAAGGAGCGAAGGGAACTAATCTACCCAATGTCAGACATTCAGAGATGGATGAGATCTGGATCAATTTGGTGTTACCTTGCTGCGCTGGAGGCCGAAGCAAACGAAGCTGAGGATGGTGAGAAAGAAGAGAAGAATGATGAAGAAGAAGGCGGTGACGAAGAAGATGAGGATGAGGATGAGCAGAAAGATGGATCAGACGAAGAAGCAAATGACGAGGAGCAACAAGATGAGGACGGTGATGAGGACGATGAAGAAGAATCAGAGGAGAATTCAGACGAAGCCAGCACTAGTGCTGAGGCTGATGACGAAGAGGAAGACGACCAGGAATCTTCTGATGAGGATGAGGAGGACTCAATGGAGCTGAAGAAAGAGAATGAGAAGAAGGAGGAGAAAGACACACAGAAGGAGAGTGGGAAGAAGAAGGGAGGAGTCAAGGAGGACCACTCCAGTGGGTCCGAGAAGGAAAAGAAGAAAGAAAAGAGTGAAGGAAAAAACAAGACGGCAGCAAAAGAGGCACCAAAGGACAAGAAGAAAGGAGGTGAGAAGGAGGCAGGCTCGAGCGAGGCCAAGAAGAAAGGAGGTGAGAAGGGGGCAGACTCGAGCGAGGCCAAGAAGAAAAGAGCAGACTCGAGCGCGCTGTCCAAGAAGAAAGGAGATGAGAAGGAGGCAGACTTGAGCGACGCCAAGAAGAGGAAAGGTAAAGGTGATGAGAAGAAGGAAGAGTCGAGCGAAGCAAAGAAAGGTAAACGTGAGAAGGAAGATGTCAAGAAGGAAGCAAAGGAGGAGCCCAAAGAGAAAAAGAACAAAGGTGACAAAGATGGCAGGGAAGCACAAGCAAAGAAGGCAGAGAAGGAAGGTGGGAAAAGAGAAGAGCACGCAAAGAAGAATAAGAAGAGAGGAGATGAGAAGGACGCAAAGAAGAAGAGAGAAGGCGAGAAGGTTGAGAAGACAAGGACATCATCAAAAGACAAGAAGTCAAAGGGATCAGGTGAGAAGGAGGAATCCAGAGGTGATGCAAAGAGAAGGAGAAAAGAAAGGGAGAAGAAGAAAGCTGAGCGGTTTGACCCAAGCGCGGGTGCAGAAGAGACAAAGGGTGACGGAGAGAGTGAGGAAGAGAAGAAGTGCCTCGAGCTGGTCGAGGCAGAAATGGAAGTGGATGCAAAGGGAGAGGGTATGGACGTCGTCAACTCTTCCACCCACCGTGCAGAGTGGATGCGCTATACAAGATGGCTGAAGAACAAGAAGCGCTTCTGCGAAGCTGCAGGCCAGCTTGAACTCGGAGAATGGGCGGAACAAACTATTCCAAGAGCAGTACGACTTGGAGACAGCGCTGGAGGAGTCAGCCCGGATCGCAGGCGTCGAGCCGGAACCGGCTGACTTGGGTGTCGGTGAAGCCGCTGCCATTGGCGCGGGAAAAGGTGAGAGAGACCGCGCCCGTAGGAGGGGGTGCCGTGCTGGCGCCAAGCACGTCGCAGGCCGCGAAAACCTCTCCTATGGGCAGACGTGTGAATACATCCGTGCACAGCTCGGTGATTCCACTTATGCGCGGTTCGGCCGCCGCTTCAATCTCCCTCACATTTCCCCACAAGTGGCCCGTAAGCAGTACCCAGAGTGGTTTGGATATGTTCTTCGTCACTTGAGAGGTGGGCGTCTGATGCGGAAGGAGAGCTTTTGCCAGTGGGTACCATCACCCGATGGGCAACGATCCTACCTGAGCTTTGGCAGTTCCTGTATTCGATCGACTCCACATTGCTGCAAGGTATCCCACAACCGAAATACAGACTGCCCAGGGGCTATTGGAGCTCAGATCACCCTTTCGTGCCGCTTCGCCACGTGCGTTCGGCCGAGACTAAGGTCGCCCCTCCAAGGACAGTCTTTAATTCTGGCTCGACGGCCTCCTCGTCGGCCGCGCCGCCCCGCACCGATCGATCTCGCTCTGCTGCCCCTATAAGGCCATTCCGGGATCGTCCTCTGCGGCTAGTGCATCGACAGCGACAGCTCCTTGGCGCCCCACGCTCGATCGTGGGCATGTCCCGATTATCTTGACACCTCGTTCGCAGGTAGAAGCAAAGGCCACCAAGGCCAACGCCGGGAAGTCAATGTCAAAAGGGATTGAACCTAAGCCAAAGTCTGTAGCTGCAGGGCCGAAGTCTGAGCCAGCCGCAGCCTCTGGCGCGGGCGCCTCACATTCGTCCAGTAGCCTGCCTGTCCCACCTAGTCCACCCCCAAAGGTCCCGCCGGTCCCGTCACCGCAGGCCAAAGGGTCGACTCAGATCAAGGCCGGGGCTACGTTCGTCGAGGTTCCCAAGCCATCATTGCCCATTCGACTTCCACCTCCACCAAAGGGTCCTGCGCCGAGTCCTCCGACAGCAGATGACCATCAGGGGGGGCATCCGTCTATCGTCCCACTCGAGCCACCTCCGTCCATCCCGTATGGGGACACAGAACCACTTGACGCTCCGGGTCCTAATGAATATAGCTACCGTGGCCGCAGCAATCCCGAGCAGATTCCGGTTCTCCGACCTGTCAAAGCAGTTCCCCCTGTCCCTCTCGATGCTGACCAGCTTGACATGAGCGCCTTGCAGCAGCAAGACGCCAACCTCGAAGCACTAAATAACAAGGTCGTGCATGCCAAGGCCCACGCGTCCAGTGCGTTGGGTGGAGCATCGCTTCGTGGCGAGCTCGGGCAAGCGTTGTCACACGTGAGGTCAGAGAACACAGCAGAGGAGGAAGAGGACGTCGTGGTTGAGGAGGAGGAGGAAGAGGGCCAAGGGGCCGCCTTGCCTGAGGCACCCGAGTCTGAACAAGACCAGCCAACAACGAGTGCAAAAGCCGCTGCCTTAGGCGCGGAGCCAGTCCGTCCGGTCGTGATGACCCCGGGTCCGGGCGCCTTCATCCATCGGCACTTAACACCGTTTCGCCTTCGTAGGACTCAATGGGACCGCGAACACGAACCATCAGTGCCACTTGAAGACGCTCAAGACCGGGTCTACGACTTGGACTGGTCGAGCACCCCGCAGGCCGAGGGCGACCACCTACTGCCCTCTTCGTCCACCATTCATGTTCCTATATGAACTCGATGCCGAAGACTCAGATAACTCTGACCCTGAGGCTCGTTCACGTCGCATCCGTAACCTTGAAGGTAGGACTGAAGATGCCGGTTGGCTCACATGGTTGGAGGGCCATCGTCCTAAGACCAGTCAGTCAAGTCACCCAAAGCCGAAGTTGACCGAGCCAGCATCTAAGCGAGTTCGAGTAATTGTAACCGCCGACGCACTAAAAGGGGCGCCCCCTGTAACGCCCCCACATGTTCGACAAGTAATTATAGTCCCTAAGAATAAGCCTAAGGGTGCATCAGTAGCTGCAGGTCCTAGGGTCCCATTACATGAACCCCAGTTGTCAACAGCCACTGAGACGGTGTTCGTGCCATCCGGTCCGCCTCAGCCGCCGCCCCAGGCGCGGGAGGCAGCACAGGCAAGTGCTACGCCAATTGCGCCCCCGGTGTCTCAGCCGCCTGTTGTCAAAGCGTCGAGGTCCCACAGCACGCCACCTCCGGTGGTATCGATCGAGTCCTCGTCGGCGTCTCCGCCACCGGCGAAACCGCCCTCGAAAGCACGCCCGGTTCGCTCAAGGTCTCCTCCTACCAAGGTTAAACCACCCCCGCCAGAGGCGAGGCAATTGTCTGTCTCTGAGTACGTCAAATGCTCAGGGGATGTTGACCAGATCCTCCTTCGCCACGAGCAGTCCCTTCTTGAGCAAACCCGTTCAGAGATCAAGTGGGGCTTCAGAGGAGAAAAATGGATGTTGGATCGGCATGGTGAGAAGAAGGGGAGGAAGTTGATGAACAGAAAGAAGGAACTTGGCTTGACCTGTGCCGACCCAGAGTTGCCCGACGACAAGGACGAGCTCCTCTACTTCACACTTGTTTGCTTGGATGTGGCAAACATCAACGAAGTCTCCCGCTTGACAAGAATGGAGCTTGAAGGCTGCATTGATCAAGCTGGGTTGGAGGAGTTCACAAAGGCTAGGTATTGCTGCCTTTTAATTCCTTGTAATTGTAAGTTCGCTCTTGATTCCCACAAGTGACATTTCTGACAGTTTCTGTTTGCTCGCAACTTTTGCTAGGCTGGCGGAGTGCTGGACCCAAACGCTGGCCTCAAGATTGCGGACTTTGCTGGCAGCATAGGAGCAAACAAACTCTTGGAGACAATGAGCTCGCTTCAGGGCGCAGACCCAAAGAACAAGAAAAACAGGAAAAAACAAGAAAAACAAAAAACAAGATGGTGAGAATAAAGAGGAAGAACAGGTGAAAGAGGCCGGTTCCAACATGCTCTATATAGTTCCTACAGCCATGGCTTTCTATTTGGTCTAAAGTTTAAAAGCTGGCACGACCTTTATGCCCTTTGTGCGTTTGGGCCCTGAGGTGGTTGAGGAAACCCCGCTTGCCAAAGCCCAAGCGCTGCTCGCCCGAGTTCTGAAGGATGTGAACGACTGCAGGATTGACTTTATTCAAAGCTTATTCATACAGCGTCTATGAAAACATTGCCATGTTAATTCCCCTGATCCCCATGAAAAACATCTGCGCTGTTCCCCTTCTGAGGACCCAAGCCTTCAGGTTGCAGCCTATCAAGCTTGGAACAGACCTGATCGCGCAGCTGATGGCAGTCGCAACCAAGCTGGAGGGCTTGGCGGGGAGGCTCCAGGAGCTTGTGAAAAAGAAGAACAACAAAAACAAGCACTACCGTGAGATCATCTTAGAGGCTTTCGTGTTTAGTGACACTTTCAAGCCCAATGTATGAGTTTGCTAAATGCCATATGATATGTGTTTCACTGGTCATTGCCCGAAGGTGGACAAGCACACCAAAATCTGCCGTGAGCGAATCGACTTGGGGAAGGCGCTGGTTCGGGCCAGCGAAAAAGCTGGACAGCCGAAGGCATCTGCAAAGCCCAAGGCAGCTCCTAAGGAGCCTAAGGACCCTAAGGAGAAGAAAGGTTAGTTTTCTTGGTGTCAATCATGAAAGGCCCAATGCGGCCCATGCATATCCTGCTCCGAACCTTGCTTAGATGTACGGGGTTGCAAGTGTGGTGGGTAAAGGTCTCCTAACTTAGAAAAAAGAATCAAGTATGCTCACGATCCAGGATTCCATCCATGCTCCACTCACTTGCCGGGGTACCCGCAGGGATTGTGCCAGGATTGGATTCCGATCGCCAGGGAAAAGCGTTTCTCATGTTTGATCGAACTCGCGAACTTGCAGTTCTTTTGCTTGGATCGCCATGGATCTTCATTTTGTTTTTTTCGTCGGTTGAGCATGGGGTTCTCCAGGTACCGTTCCGAAGCATCCCGAACTCGCTCAAGGTCCCGCACTCGAGATGAAGGCAAGCTTGTCTTCGTAGACGATCATCCACAATCCATGGCCTCATGACTTTGTGAATCTTGGTGACTTCTTCAGGCCATCGAAGACTAGAACATGCACCTCCTCCAAAAGGACCGAGGTATATATATATATCTTATATATATATATATATAGTCATAAACATATCGTACTTGAAACATATCTTTCGAATACGCGTGGACGGTTCTTGATCGAGTTCTTGACATGTCTTGGGGATCAACAGCTTTCCAGGAAAACGAATTCTCGAAGCAGCAAGTGGTTCTGCCTCGATACTCTTCAAAAGGATGTGTTCAGGGGTCAGGCCCTTATTTGTGCATCTATAGCTTGTAGCCGACCAACAGTCTTCCAATCAGCGGTATAACCAAAGAAGTTTTGCCCAAGGCCACCTCTGTGACTGCTGGATGTCAAGAAGCTGAGCAGTTGGAAGCTGATGGTTTTGGCTGCCCCCTGAGTGCCCTCATAGCATCGTGGAACTCTTCTGGACACTGTGAACGTGAGTTTCAAAGGTTCATTGCAAAGTCAAAAGTGTCTTGTAAAAAGTTGCATTTACGATCGAGCGTCAGGGATTTTCGAACAAGCCTTTATGTTATACCATCTTCAAAGATCAAACGAGCCTTTACTGTGTTATATAGAGCAATTAAATATACCTGTGATAGTTGGACAAAACAAACACTGTTCACTTCCCTGCGCGTTGCAAGGTGGTGCCGGGACAATTGCACACTCCAACCTGATCGCGTGAAGTTAGATCTTAGCGACCCACAGCACGAGAACGGGGTGATCTGGCCGTGGGACATTCTTGGTTGGATGTCGGAAAACAACACATTTCTGTCGTGGGTGCATGATGACCCGTCCCGTGCCAATGAGAGCGTCACCGAATTTTGGAACCGTTTGTCGCACCTGCCATTCTATCGTGAACTTCAGTTGGAAAATCCTAGCTGGACAGTACCAGTTGCATGGCATGTTGACGGTGTCAAAGTTTTCAAAACGCACAAAGTGTGGGTGTACTCGTTTTCATCCTGCACCCGGAAAGGTCCTAGTGTGGACACTAAGCTCCTATTCCTCGTTTTGAGGGACACCATGATCATCAAAGACCGAAGTCATGACTCTGTTGCCAGAGTTATTGGGTATTGCATGGACGTCTTGATGACTGGCAACTACCCGGCCAAAGCGTTTGACGGGAGCGACTTCTTACCGGATTCCTTGGAGGCCCAGCGTGCCAACCGCCCATTTTGCAATGGGTGGAGATTCGCCTTTGCTGCATGGAAGGGTGACCTCGAAGCGAGAGTCATTTGTCACAAACTTGTCTGTAACTGGGCAGCGGATAGCATCTGCATGTGAGCACTGTCTAGCTTCGAAGATCAATAATGGATTCCAGTACACGGATTTCACCGACCATGCAGCATACTTTGAATGCATCTTGTCTCATGCAGACTTCCTGGCACTGAATCCAGTTTGCCAAGCAGAGTGCGTGGCAATCCGTGAGGGGTTGGCAGAAGGACCGCAACCTTGATGAACCTTGGTGGACATGAATCTTTGTAGGTACTTTGGTCTTGTTAATAGATCTTTGGGCTTCGGTTTTGTCAGCCATTTGCTAGGGTGGTTTGGTGCAATGTTTGGGCCAGTCATCTCTCTCAGGATATGTTACACATGGTTCATCAAGGTGCCGGTCCAATAGCGATTGCGGCGCTGATCACTCACCACTTTGAGGAGACTGGTGTAACCCTGGATCGCTTAAGCGAGGTTCTCTCCCACGAAGTGTGGCAAGATTACAAAACTTGGGCAGGGTCTCGAAGGCAAGTGGTGAGTGTTACAAGCTCTCAGTTTAGTGGCTTGCGTTATGGCCGGGACAGTTGGCAGTCCTATGCTGAGCTCAGCAGCGTCTACAAGGGTGCGATGGTAAAATTCATGTTGTACTGGGTGGCCAGTTGTTTGAACAGACTCATGGAGGAAAACACCACCGAGACTTCAAGATTGCGAGCTTGTTGCGCACATGCCCTGGCAATGGTCCAGTTCCTCCAGGACTCAAACGGTCCCTGGCTATCTGATGAATGTGCTGCTTGACATGTGCTACTATGGGCGTACATTCTTGATCCTGTACCAAGTTTTGGCAAAGGGTGCACGGCGACGGTGGCCAGAACTCAGAATGTACAAGTTAGCGCCAAAATTTCATTGTGTACTGCACGCATGTCTGTACGTGAAAACCACTAAGCGCAACCCCAGGTACGAGCATTTGTACATGGAAGAAGACTTCATGAAACACGTAGCACAGATATGCAGCAAATGCCATCCACGAACGTTGGATTTCGTTTCACTAGCTCGATACCGCTCTTTACTTGAGCTTTGTGGTTGAAAACAGACCGGGCTGAGGGCCAGACCCACAGCACAGCCCGACACGTCGGACCGCCCCGTCGCCGGGACCCGAAGGTTCGAGGTTCAGGCTCGAAGGGTGTGTGTGTTTGTGTGTTCAAACAAGCTTTGTGTAAAACGTGTGTGTGTGAACCACTATGGTTGTGGAAACATGTTTGTGCAAAACCTGGGGTGCATGATCCTTAAAACCTCCCAAACATACTGTCATATGCTCGAGCATGAACTGACGAGCGTCGGTGCGGCGTGAGCATGCACTCGAGGAACCCCAATCGACCAGCATCCTGCTGATCAGCAGGCCTTAGACCAAAAAATCAAAACAAACAGGTTCCCAACAGTTTTCGTGAATATACGCTATACGTTTGGTATTGGAGCTCCCCATGGCTTTTTGTGTCTCTGTCGGTACACGACAGCAACTGCTTCAAAATGACGCCTTTGGGGCTTATGACAAAGAACTATGTGAGTTTCAAGCGTTTAGGCTCTGCAGGTACACCAAAGCCCCCACAAGCTCGCAAGCGCAAGCAACCACCACCACCGCCGCTCAACCCACAGGCAGACTGGGATACCTGGGATGGTGACGCTGATTGTCGCCTCGTAGAGCTCAAAAGCAACCCCAAGCTTCGACCCAATTGGATCTTTGTTGCCCGACGGGTCGGATATTCCGTCGAGCAGTGCCAAGCTCGATGGAAAGAGCTCCAAGACCTACAGAAGCTACAGGACAACAAACCTCCTGAATCCACTTCACCAGCTGCCGACCCCGCGCAGATGACACCACCACCACCACCTCTTCTCTCCTCTCCGAACCACATCTCACCTACTCCTACATCACCGGCCAACACACCACCACCACCATCACAGGCAGACTTTTCACCCTCTCCAACGACTACCCCTCGATCCACACATGAAGTGTCGCCACATGAAGCTTTACCACTGCAGCCGGCTGCTGAGCGAGCGCCCAGTGAGAACAGGCATCCGGAACCACATGCTGACACGCCAATAGGCAGTTATTTCATTTGATCGGTTTCACCCCCTCTCTCCGGCGTGCCACAGAATAAATTCACCAGCAGTTCTTTCCGAAGTTTGGATTTCTCACATGTGAGCCTCCGGTTTGCAACTCTTACTGCATGCCCAATTGAGCTAATGTTTACCGTTCTCATGATTTTGGTCATGCTGTCCTGAGGGACATCTTTGTGATTCACATTTTGTGTTTTTCGAACGGCTCACTCCAGTCCCGCAGCATTTACGTGACGCTCCGCACTTGAGCCCTCCTACCACCCTTCATGGCCTCCTCTCGTGATCGCACTCCAGCCAACAATACAGGCAATGACTACTACTTACCAGGACGACCTCCCAGTTGGCTCCGCCCCTCCATTAGCACTCAGCCAGACTTCCACTCACTCAACTGCTCACTGGACATCCTTTTCCTGATTATCCAACACATCCGCCGCCGCCCACTTCACACAGAACCCATGCCGGACCAAACATACTTCCAAGATTACAGAGCATACAACATACTTTACCAACTACGACGGGACATGATGCTAATGGACCGACAGCATCTACCAAGCTCGACGTTTGCTCCAATTTGTCCCGGGAGAGCCTGGACTCCCAGGACAATATCGTATGGACCCCTCAGCACGACTTACCTCCAGCAACCTTGCCGCACTCCACAACACACCACCCGGCTTCCCTTTGCCACGAGCGCCTTCAGACCACTCACCTTCTTCACCACCACGCACACCCCCTGAAGACGCACAGCGCTTTCTCCATTACTGGACTGGCCCTCCACCACGTGCCAACAATGACCCCGGCCAGACCAACGACCACCGTGCCAGAGAGCGCTCACGCTCACGCGACGCCCATGCAGACTAACTCCCCAACCTCACCACAGCAACACGCCTGACAGCAGCCTTGCGCTGAGGACTTGCGGCCGCCCGCCATGCTCACTCCTCCACTTGAGAACACCTTTCAGGCCGCGATTGCTGATCCATATGTTTTGTCTCACCGACAATCCACGGTGAGCCCCAGTGACAAAACGTCAGCATCGGCATTTCGTTTCCTTTTCCTTTCTCTTCTTTTTTCCTTTCCTTTCTTGTGTTTCCTGTCTTTAGTTACAAAGCAGCAGCTTACTTTTACGCCCGCAGCCATCTCACTGTACCGTTCCCCTCCTCTCTATCTCTCATGACTGAGCGCCATATTGCCGACATGCTGCTGGGCGCTGATGCTCCGACTCCAACCTCACATCCACCGCCAACAGCCACCATATACACCGATCCACCCACCACCCACCACGGACATTTCTTACCCACTAACCCAATGCCCCCAGCCACACATCAACCAGAACTCCACTGGCTGCTCCACACCATCACAACACTGGTGGACGATCTCCAGCATCACCCCATTGTCCACGACCCCATCCCCCCGATGTCATTCTTCACTAACGCACCAGCATACAGACTCTACCTCCAGCTTCGCAACACACTTCGCCATTTGATTAACACAACCCATGAAGCCCAGCGAGGGCTCCGCATTCTTCAATTCCTGCCTGGTTCTCCCGGCTCACCTGGTCACTACCGCATGGATCCCACAGTGACTTTTGCACCAGGCCGTAC
>CAXAMN010000325.1:223712-241569 GCA_963970005.1 Durusdinium trenchii
TTTCTGCTTGGTAGGGCACAGTGAAAAAGCATTCTTGACAGAGCATCTTTGGGTCGCAACTTGCCTTCCCTTCAGCCTTCAATATATATATTAACTTAGCTTTGTCACGCCTGGACCCCTGAAGCATAATTGGGGCTCCTGGCATCGCTACTAGGATCAAGGACGCTACTATGACTGCGTGATCATGCCGCCATCCAAAACTACAGACTTGAGTCTTGAGGGCTGTCACTGTGATATGAGGCACGGCCACGAAGATTGGACCTCTCAAGATCAATCTCGTCGAGAAAGGGACCTGGATCGCGCACGAGCGTTGGGGGCGCCAGTGGACGACAAGGGTTTGTTCAAGGATGCCACCGAGTTCCTGGCAATCCACTTCCAGCGCTTTGCATTTTGGCGGAAAGAAAAAACTTCATTACATTCACCCACCATCTTGCCCAATTAGTGCCAACTAGCGTTTGTCCATTTCTGTGCATGAGCTACTAGAGTTGAGTTGGCAGTGGGCAGTGTGTTGTTTTGTTTTTTGCCGACCGGATTGATATTCTCACCCGCAAGGTAAAGCAGAAAGAGACGGAGACCGTGGAATCCTTGGAACAGCTTCTTGAGCACGAAATGGAAAAGATGGAGGCGCAGCAGCAGCAGCAGGATTCCACTCGGAAGCGCTTCGTGCCTGCGTCTTGAAATTAATTCAACTTGTTGTTGGCCCAGTGTTGGCTCTGGCTTTTGCAGACTGACTGTAGTGAGTTGAAAAAATCAACAGTTTCAACTTACTAAATTGAGGCAGGGCCGACAAGAAGGCGAAGTTGGTTCCGCTGCCTTCGAGTGACGCCGAAGCTGCCCAGCCCAGTGCCGCCAAAAGGGCTAAGCTGGATGCTGGCAAGGGACAAACCAAGATCAAATTTTAAGATTTGATTTGAGCGAGTTGCAGCTGTGACGGCTGTGAAGTATAGTTTGGGGTTTGGACCCGTGCGATCCAACTGCAGGGTCCAGTGGGGTGGATTCGGTCAAAATGATCGAACGACATGGGGAGAAACCTCAAATCGAGATGCGAGAAAAGTTTGCTGCTGCACCTTTTCCTGGCCACCCAAACGGTAAAATTTGCACGCTCCGTCGGAAACGCATTTTCTCGTGAAATTTAACAACACCAACATACGAATTCTATTCTTTCATACCAAACTTATCCCAAAGCCGCCCGGCTTGCTTCTCTGCTCCCTCCATCACCATTACATACGCCCCCCCGCATCCGCGGCACCGCTGACTTGGCAAGCTGCCGGCCATGTGTCTTGTGCCACGACGCCCGCCAGAAAAAGAGACACTTGCCTGACGGCTGCTGGCTTTTGTCCCCCCCTTCTCAGGTATCTGCGGAATTCATTTGTTCTTCCTCCAAAATGACAGCACGCTGTCAGCACGCTTACACTCACTAATTAGACGTGCTGTAGTCAATCCCGGCAAATGTGTATGTTGTGCAGAGAGAGCAGGAGAGCAAATGTGGGTCCCACGCTAGTCATTTCAATTGTTCCCTGGCACATCTTTAGGGGTGTGGTGGACCAGGGTGTTGACTGAAGCCAACTTCGTGCTAGTAGATTGCCCCTAGGCGGCGCCCGCATGTCCCCAGGGGGCTTCTAGTATGGTCAGCCATCCAAGACAATAGAGTTTGGCATAGGCTGGTCAATAATGTTGCTATGGCAAACGTTATATATATAAGTGTTTGGGGGTCAGCTATGAGGTGTTTTGTCGGTCGGGTTGCAATTGTGCCTCAGCAGAGTGCAAGTTATTAAACATTTTTCCCACCGCTCGAACTCAGACGGTATTTCCCCTTCGCTAACGCTGATGTCGCCTTCCAACTTCCATAAGATGCAGACCTTTCTGCGTGTGACAAACACATGCCATTGCCTTGTAATCATGACCTACACCAACATACAACGTACCGCACTTCTCTTTCACTACTTTCTCTTTCATACCAAACTTATCCCAAAGCCGCCCGGCTTGCTTCTCTGCTCCCTCCATGACCATTACATACGCCCCCCCCGCATCCGCGGCACCGCTGACTTGGCAAGCTGCCGGCCATGTGTCTTGTGCCACGACGCCCGCCAGAAAAAGAGACACTTGCCTGGCGGCTGCTGGCTTTTGTCCCCCCCTTCTCAGGTATCTGCGGAATTCATTTGTTCTTCCTCCAAAACAACAGCACGCTGTCAGCACGCTTACACTCACTAATTAGACGTGCTGTAGTCAATCCCGGCAAATGTGTATGTTGTGCAGAGAGAGCAGGAGAGCAAATGTGGGTCCCATGCTAGTCATTTCAACTGTTCCCTGGCACATCTTACATCTTGGGAACCCAAGACCCAAATGCTTTTCCGCAACAGACACGTCTGCAAGTATTAAAACGTGACATGTTAAGAGATGTGATGATCGTTGTTGATGAATGGGATGCTGTTGGAAAAATCAATCTGATTATTTCTACGACTACTACTACTACCACCACCAATGGATACCTGGATAAGGCCCGGAAGTGGTGAACTGACATCTGAGGAAATGCTGCACTTTTACCCACTTCCTCGTCCACCGAGGCCATGGCAATGGCGGCCATCATGGAAAACCAGGCACTCCAGATTTGCGGCGGATTCTGTGCGAAAAGAGATGATCTACTGTAAGTTATATCGACTTCGAAACTCTACCATTCAATTTGAGTTCTTCTGAGAGAGTACAGAGTATATACCAAATTCTTGACCCGACCGTCAGTCCTGGTTGGAGCCTGGAGCCAAAATAGACCTGACATTTGGACACTTAAATGACATGTTGAGGGCACACATGGGCACACTGTTTGCAGTTTGCAAGCTCCTTGCAATCACAAACTATCCTATAATACTAAGTTATATCAGAAATCATCCTAAATTATTGTAAGATATAATAGAGGAGTTTCAGACTTCAGGCCGAAGGACGTGTCAACCAGAAGTAAAGCTTAGAACATAGGCAGCTAGCGCAGGGAGATGATCTCATATGCCTCAGAAGGTTTAGTCGGTTCTGCAATGGAGCCCTGTTCCACGGATCCAAGTTGCCTACCCAGTCAGTGGGTAACCTTTAACCCTTTGGAGATTGGTTTCCCTACTACATTGGCAGAACAGGTGGAAAAAGGTATTAATTCGTTTTTTGTTGGGGTTCTTCTTCTCACTCTTTTCTTTCACTGTGTCGACCAGAGTGTCAGCAGTGAAGCTGTGTAACAATCACAGCTAGATCGATGAACAGGTGGACAAAAATTAACCTCTATTTGAGTCAGGGTGATTGCGGGTCATTTCTCTCAATTTCCTTCAAGTTGGTGATTGGATATTATGGTCCAAATGTTGGTGTCGGAGTGTTTTTAGAATTGAGCATGTTCATGTGCACCGTTGCAACCAAAGGCAACAGCATCATAGAAATGGTGTGCAATTGCAATCAAGACAGACATCAAAGCAACAAGGGATATCAAGGTTTAGCATTTTGTGTGGATTTGCGATTTGACGCATGGGCCATGGCAGGTTGAAGAAATGAGAAAAATGCTGAACAAGTTTAAGGCAAGACTTTCAGAAGTCTACAGGACGTGTCAACACACCATTGGTGCTTACGATTTTGACAGTCATGTACAGTCATGTGCAGTACATCACGAGCAATGTCAAGCTTAAACGTTCTGGCCGAGAGCATACATCAAATCTGTGCTGAAAAAGCATTTGCAGCAAAACCAGACCTGTTTGGGAAATCTTGAAGCTGCTTCTCCCATCTCCACCTTAGGTTTGTTCCGGCACCGGAAACGCAGAGCATGCTGGTGCCACCAGGGCTTGGACTAATCAATAGCCGTTGTTCTTGAAATCTCCACACTCCCGGATTTGCTTTGGCAGCAATATGAAGGCCAACTCTTCTTGGCAGCAATGCCATTTGAAAGAATATGATGTGAAATGTGGAACAGTTCTTCCTGCAGTGCCTTTTATATATAAATATCCTTTTGTTTCTTTTGAAGCCTTTCTAAAATTTCAAGCTGCGCAGACAACAATGACCCATGCACAGGTACTTTGCCAGGTCATGCAGACATCTTAATTTTTGGTCCCAGCGGCAGGCCTTGGATGCGGAATCGTGCAGAGATTAATAGCGATGGCCTCCAACCTAATAGCATAAGTGTTTTAGCCTTAGTTTAATTCAACTCACCCTTGGGCTTTATGACTAGAATGATAGTATATACTTGCGACTGGAAAGCAACAAGTCAAGATGGTGGGGAGTTTATGTTTTCAGCCAGCAGATCCGTTTGTTGTCAATGCAATCGCTCTATATAGTTTTGTGCAGGGCCTTCAAAGCACCCAACCCTTTCCCCACAAATGAACTCCGCTAACTTCTCTTGGCAAACTCCTGCAGTGGGAAGAGCAGCTTGATTCGCACCTTCTACATGGCGCTACACAAGACTCAGCAGGCACTGGTGTGGAAATGTTAGTATCCCATCAAATGCTTGCTGCTGAAGCATGGGCCCTCTCTCTCGTAGGTGTGTGGTTTTTCCCACGATGTCACAATGTCAACCTAGCGCTCTCGTTGTGACTGACTTTCCCTGTACCTAAAAGCAACACGGCATCAAGTCGCCCTGGCCGTACAGGTTCCACCAGACTTCGCGGAGAGGCCTTACAGATTTATTGTCCTTGCAGTTTCCAAGTAGCTAAAAGCATGTGATTTGTGCAGGATTATCGTCAAGGATACTGCTATGAACGAGGGGACCTTGAAGTATGTCTCAGCGGTATTGTGCCAAGAAACTGCTTCGAAGACAACCGATGACCGATGACATAGAATCGTAGAACATGGCATGTTTGCTATGCGAGCATTCAGCAAGACAAGAGCTACACAACGACCGTTGAGGTCATCAAGCCAGCAAAGTTGGACCATCGTGGCAATATTTTATCGCAGGGCACCCGAGCGAGAGCGTCAAACACTTCTGATGGCCAGCATTCAACGATTTTCAGTCCAGATTGAGAGGGTTCCGGAAGCAACGTGTTGTCATGTGTCTATGATTCTTTTGTGTCTTGCCCTATATATAATATTGGAAAACACAATCCATTCCGCTTCATGTACGTATGCAGGCCCTCTGAAGCTAGGCTCAAAAAGGCTCGCATGGTAGCGGAGCCGTGACGGTCATTGCAGTGCGCTCTGACCCGAGCTCCAGAGCCTTTGAGTAGAGGCCAGGACCCCAGCCTCTTCGGGCCCCGTCTTGAGCGCGCGCCCGCGCTGAGCCACCCATTTTAGTGTAGCAGGTTCTCGCCCTCATTGCTTGTGGGTATTTGACCCTGGAGAGCGGAGACCATCGCCTACTACAAGATTGCCCTTTTGCTTGACTCCAAGGAAGTTGGAAAGGTTTTGGAGAAGCTCCTATTTGGTTGAGCCTAAGGAGGTTGAAGTAATCCTGCACGGCAAGGTTGGAGCATGGATGGATCAGGGGGAGTTGGAGTTGACCTCACTAGCTTCCCCGAGCTGACTCAAGCCCTGATTGCAACAGCTCAGGCGGCTACCCAAGCCGTACAGGCAGCCTCAGCAGCAGCAGCTGCTACAGGAGTTCAAGCTGGAGGAGAAAGCTCAGAAGCAAGTAAGAAGGACCTGGCCAAACTAATACCTCGTCCAGGTGTGTTCAACCCCTCCGACCGGGAGCAGGAGATCCTACAATGGAGAGACTGGTACTGGTGCCTGAAACAGTATTTGGTGGTGGTCGACAGTGAGTTCCAGTCAGAGTTGGAGAAGATTGAAAAGGACCTCACGGTTGAGACCGAATGGGACCTCATGGATTCCAAGGAGCAGCAGAGGAGCAGGTTCCTGTACTCCTTGCTTGGATCCCTCATCCAAGGTCGGTTGATCGGGCTGATCAAGAATGTGGACAACTTCAACGGGCACGAAGCCCTCAGGCAGCTTCTAGTGAACTGTCAGCCTCAAGCCCGCAATAGGACGATGAGCTTGTTGCAAGGGACCATGGCGTATCCCAACTTCAACATGAAGACCAGCATCCTCCCGCAGATCCTAAAGTTGGAAGAACACTTCAACCAGTACGAGAAACTTGGAGGAAAGCTGACTCCTGACCTGCGCTCAGCGGTTTTGTTGAGGGTGATCACTGGGCCACTCAAGATCCATTTGAACATGACGTTGAATGAAGGAAGCTCTTACCAGAAGATCAGGGAGGCAGTCCTTGCCTTCGACACGGCAAATACAAAATGGAATGAAAGTGCAGAATTGAGCTTCACTTCAACGACGAGCCCAATACAATTCAGTGCAGACCCCAGTGGACTCGCTCCTATGGAGATCGACCGGGTGCAGAAGGGAGATGGTAAAAGCAAGGGCATGAAGGGCAAAGGTGGCAAAGATGGTAAGGGCAAGAGCAAAGGTGGCAAAGAGGACAAAGGCAAGGGCAAGGGGAAAGGAAAGCCTCTTGGTGGAAAACCTGATGGAAAAGGGAAAGCCAGCAAAGAGCAGAAAGGCAAAGGAAAGGGAGTTGGTGATACCTGTTGGACGTGCGGACGCCCTGGACACCACTCGAAGGATTGCTGGCGAGTCAGGCAAGTTGAGGCGCCCCCTAGCCACTCAGGAGGGTCATCGAGTCAGACCACAACCTCTCCATCAACGACCTTGAGCACGACTAGTGGAGGAGAGAGTGGTGTGACCAAGGCAATTCGACGTGTTTCACAGCCTGTGGTTTTCGACCTTCGAGGAAGTGTGGAGGAAGAGGCAGGCTCAATTCGAGTTTTGACAGCTGGTACTGAGGGCATTGGAGGTGAGAGGAAGAAGGTGGAGTTCTTCAACATGGATGTGGATGACTACAATGAGCTAGCCAAGATGGGAGGACTGTCCATCAAGATGGTTGGACAGCGGAGTGAGGAGCTTGAAAGGGAGAAGGTTGAGGAAGAGGTCACCATTATTGTGGACTCGGGTGCAGACGCTTCGTTGTTCCCTGGCTTCATGCTGAGGAAAGGAGAACGCATCCGAGGCGGTGGACCTCTCCTGCAGGATGCCCAAGGCACTCAGATCAAGACCTTTGGGCATAGAGATGTGAGCATCACCCTTCAAGCTGAGGATGACCGAGAAGTCATCTTGAAGGAGCGTGTCACCTTCAGTGATGTGGTGGCACAACCCATCTTGTCATTTGGCCATCTTCTACGAGCAGGATGGTCGATTGATGCGAAGGAGCATTGCATGTACAATGGCAGTGTTCGAGTGCCGCTGACGTTTCAGAACAACAGTCTGGTGGTGAAGGGCTCGGGCCTTCGTGGAAGCTGGATGTGTTCGCACGTTGAAGGCGGTGCTGAGTGACAAGTTGAAGAGCATCGTGGATGGTTCCATTGGATGGAGAAAGGTGGGTGACGTGTGGATTGGTTACCACCTGCCTTGAGGGAACAGTTAGAGGGACTGTGCAGGTCCACCCTGGTTGAGAGAGATGGTCTATGGGAGCTAGTCGAGATGACAGAGCCTATGGACGGCCTTGAGGACCAGGAAGCCGAGATTGAAGAGCTGAAAGGGGTTGGAAGATCCAGAGTGCTGAGCTTTGTGGCACATTACAATGTCCCGCAGAGCCCTGAGGACCTTGGCTTTTGACATGGGTCCATTTGAGTTCAGTTCGCACGGACTCAAGGCTGCAGTGCATGAGGAGTTGGCCCTACCAGAGGCCGACGATGAAGATGATGGCTTTGAGGGTGCAGAGGTGCCTATGGCCATTGGAGAATTTGAAGGTGGAGCTGATCTTGATGACCAGGAAGTGAAGTTTGAGGTCGGCATCCCAATTCCCAACCGAATTCGAGTCAATGACATTGAGCTCACAACCGAAAGCCCGCTGAGAGCACTCCGAGCAGCATGCGCATTCTACAAGATCGGACAAAGTGGAGGAAAGGCAAAATGCTTCAAGAGACTGGTTGAACATCAAGGTACTTTGGAGTTGATGAGAGCTAGAGACCTGACCAGAAGTGCAGAAGCAGCTTTAGCCAGAAGGCCCATTGAGCAGAAGATTGCCAAGGCTCCAAGCAAGGAGGAGCAAAGATTACATGATCTCACACATCTTCCTTACGCCTCTTGGTGTGAGAGCTGCGTGAAACATCGAGCACGGCCAGACCAGCGCAGGAGATTTGGTCAAGCTCGGGAAGCAGGGCCAGCTATCTCGTTCGACTTTGCCTTCACGCATGCTAGCGGGATCGGGCCACTAGGATCCCCGGAAGATGATGATGGTGCTCAGCTGGGTGTGGCTGATGATGAGTCGGGAGCATTATGGCTGATTGCTGTCTGCGCAGAAACAGGATATGTGTTGGGTTTGCCCTTGAAAGCAAAGTCCCAATTGAATCTCATTGCTCACGAGTTGCTTTCCTTCACCCAGGTTCTTGGCCATGAGGAGGTCACCTACTACTCTGACAACGAGCCGACACTGAGACAGGTGTCCCGCCTTTTGGTCCAAGCGAGAGGAGCAATGGGGTTGAAGACCAAAATGAGGACAACCAAAATCTATGACCACGCCGGCAACTCCCTGGTTGAGAATGCCATCCAACGAGTTCGTTCAGTGGCAGCAACTTTGATGGAGAACGTCGCCAAGCACACAGGATTACGCTTCAATGGTCAACATCCTTTGTGGACTTGGGCCTGTCGACACAGTGCATGGCTTCTCAATCGTTACCAACCGGTACAAGGAGCAACGAGCTATGAGCTGGTGCATGGAAGACCCTACAAAGGAAAGCTTTGCCAGTATGGGGAGGTTGTCTTCGCCTATACGAGACCAAAACAGGGATTCAAGGCAGACCCACGCTGGAAGGTTGGCATTTGCTTAGGCAAGAGTGAACTGCAGGACGCTTGGGTCATTGGTGATGGGTCAAGAGTTTTCTTGAGTAAGTCAGTCAGTGCGACGAGTTGAGGATTCCTGGCAACGATATCTCCCGTGTTTCCAAGGCTTTGCAGCTTACAGCTGGGAATACCAGACAAATTTTGGTGGAAGGATTGTGCCATCAAAGAGACTGGTTGTACTTGAAGGACCAAAGGTGGGTTTCATGCTCCCTGGAGTTCAAGATGCAGTGCTCGCCTATGCAAGGTCCTATGCAGGAAAGCTGGAAGCACAACGAGAAGAAGAGGAGAAGGAAGAGAAATCCAGTGGAGAGATGGTTGAGCAGGAGGAGACCTTGAGGTTGGCTGAAGACAAGAGGAAAAGTGTGGTGGAGGATCAGGAGCTGGGTCTTCCCACGGTGATGGCCCCAGGTGTGGATATTCCTCACGCTTCAGTGGTGGATGAAGAGAAGAATCAGTTAGGTCCGTCAAGACCAAGTGCATTCTCGTTGCTGGACTCCCCATCGACACCAAGGTCTACAGCCCAGAAAGTGGGACAACCGGCAGAAAGCCCAATTCCAGAGGCCAAGAAGCTTAAGCCAACCATAGAGAAGTTGACCCATGGACATGAAGGAGTAGATCCAGATCCGAAGAGGGCAAAGCAAGATCCAACAATCCAACATGAGAGAAGGGTGACTGCTACGCAGGTTGGGACCGATGTCTTCTACCATATGGACTCCATTATCGGTGAGGAGGAGTTGGTAGCATGGCAGGATGAGACCCATGATCAGGCTTTGGATGAGCTGCCTGATGCTTTGTGGTCCCATGCCCCTCTGGACAGAGTGCCTCCAGAACCGCCGAAGTGGATTGAGGACATTGCTGATGCTGTGGAAGAAGCAAGACTTCAGAAGCTTGGAGTGTTGAGCAGAATGGACAAATTTGATGGTCAGTCACAAAACACTGACAACCCGGTTCGTGAGAGATTGGAGAGCAAAGCACCGTGACAAAGAAGGAAGTGGGCCGAAGCAGTGGTTAAGGAGATCAAGACTGGTGGCTCGTGAGTATGCCACGGGCAAGAGGGATGACATCCATGCCCCGGCGACAGGTGGACAGGCTCTACGCTTGCTTCCTCTCATGTACCTTGGGAAGAAGGCGGAGGAGGCAATGGGAGGAGAAAAGACCATCCTGGGAAGCCTGGACGTGAAGGATGCATTCCTACAAGTCAAACAAGAAGTTCCAACACAGGTTACCACTGGACAAAGACAAATAATTGGGCACTTCGAAGTTCTCAGAAATCTTCCGGGACAAAGAATTGGCGCCAAAGCTTGGTTCGACCACTTGACTGAGTGGCTGAAGGGCAAGGACTTCAAGTTTTGTCCAGAAAATCCATGTCTGGGCAAGGCACCGTCTATGTGCGTTCTCATTCATGTCGACGACATCATGTTTGTTGGCAACAAGGACTATGTGCTGCATGAGTTCATTCCTGAAATGAAGAAGGTTTTTGACATTTCGGAGCAACATCTTGAGGAAGACGGCAGCAGCTTTCAGTTCTTGAGGAGGACCTTTGAAAAGGTAGAGAGTGGACTTAAGGTTCATCCTGGAAAGTATGCAGAGAACATGGTGGAGGCCTACGAGAGCAAAATGGGGAAAGCAAAGATTCAGAAACTTCCCTGTGGTCCAGAGATCCTTGAACCGGATGGGACAACACTCCTGGGATATGAGCTTGCAAGTCTCTACAGATCTTTGGTTGGTTGCGGCATTTATTTGTCGCAGGAGAGGTTGAATGTTTCTTACACAGTGAAGGAACTAGCATCCACAATGTCCTGCCCGACAGCAGCAAGTTTGAGAAAACTAGGCAAGCTGATCGGATACTTGAAGTACACAATGGGTCAGCACAGCTTGCTAGAGCTGAATGAACCAGGACACGGATTAGTGCATCAAAGCTTCGAGACTCGTTGGATTTTGGAAACATTTTCCGATAGTGATTGGTCAGGAGCAAAAGGGCATCGACGTTCGACAAGTGCAGCAATCCACATGGTCAATGGAGTGGTAGTAGCTTCATCCTCGCGTGGACAAAAGTCAGTTAGCCTGAGCTCGGCAGAAGCAGAGTTGAATGCTTTGGTGAGCAGTGCAGCAGATGGTATCTACCTACGAAGATGCCTAAGTTTCCTGATAGAGGAGGAGGTGACACACTGCTGCATGGTTGACAATTCGGCTGCTCTACATCTCTGTCATCGAAAAGGACCAGGCAAGCTACGCCATGTTTCGGGCAAACTCTTGTGGATACAAGATGCTGTACTCCAGGAACAACTTAAAGTGATGCCAGTCGGAACGGTGAAGAATGTAGCTGACTTGGGAACGAAACCGCTCTCGAAGAACCGCATTAATCTGATCCTGAATTGGTGTAATGTCTACAACGGGCATGGAGAGAAGATTGGTCAAGAAGAGCGTGTGAGAAGTGAGAATGAAGAGGTCAGCAAGTCCAGAATCAACAAGCTGGCCAAGTTGCTCAATCGCATTTTGCTTTTGGAGGGTCTTGGGCAAGTGGCTGGAGAAGGTGTTGATCCCGAAGCCCAATGTGGCATGACACCAACAGTTGGGACGAACCCTACAACATGGTGGACTATGTGGGTGATAGCGATCTTCCTGGTGATGATGGTTGGAGGCTTAGCCTTTGCAGGCTATAAGTTATGGCAAAGACTTCAAAAGGTCTTGGAAGATCTTGAGGAAATGAAAGAAGCCCAGCGAGTGGATGGAATGATGATTGATGCTTTCGAGCATGAGAGAAAGGAGGAAATGGCAGCCATGGGAAGCTTGGCCCAGAAGATTCATCGTGGCCTAGTCAAGGCCAGTGGATATGTGGATGAGGATGAGTTCGAAGATGGAGAGTGGCAGCACTGGGACTATATCCAGAAGTCCAACCGAAAGCTTGATTTCCTGAAGCTCAAACAAGAAGCTCAATCCTACTTGCTTCAGGAGCTCGACAAGAAACAAGCTGAAACTTCCGGAGAACAAACGGATGTTGCCATGTCAGAAGAAGAGGAAGAACTCCAACCAGGTGACACTGCAACAGTGCGGCTGGAAAGTGGAGAAGTGGTGAATATTCCCATGGAGTACCTTGAACCTCGAGAACCAGAGAGCGAAGCAGAAGGAGATGGAAGCATGAATGCTCGTGTGCAAAGTGAGAGGCGAACGGTTGATGAAGTGATGCATGATAGGTCAATGACCTACGATGCCAAAAAGGCACGCATTTTGAGTTTCACCTTTCAAGAGCTGGGAGATTTGAATTCACCAGCCGGAAGGTCAGGAATGAGGGCAAAGAAGCATCTACAAGCCCTAGAGGCAAGATGGTGGGACAACCAGGAAGGGAAAAGAAATGTTGAAGACCCAAAGATCTTTAAGGAGATGGAAAGGCACTATCCCTTCCTGGACAGCCCATCGCTCAATTTCTAAGGTGGTGTGATTGGGCACAACGACTAAGCCCAACACACCAAGGAGGAGTGGAAAACACAATCCATTCCGCTTCATGTACGCATGCAGGCCCTCTGAAGCTAGGCTCAAAAAGGCTCGCAAATATATATATATATGTCATTGCTTTTGGAAGAAGAGTCCATTCTCGCTTGGAAGTCATTGAGATGAGACCAGCCTGCCACACCAAGGTTTCAAGACGATGTATTTGATTTGACAGAGTGTGTTCAAAAAGGGTGTGTAGCATCCGCTCTCAATTATTTGTTCCTAGGTCTTCCATTATGTGCCACGACACACGGGGGCAGATTTGGATGGATGAGTCTTGGCACAAATACGGAAACAAACCAGCACCTGTCTCTATATAATTGCGCACAAAGTATCATGAATCTTTTGTAATTAGAGGTCTTATTTTGTTCAGTGAAAGTTTGCCAGGAACGGGAGCAGAAGCAGCTCAGTGTAATCATGGTGTGGGCCTGTGGCATTTTGGAGGTTGCTGTAGCTGCGCATTGGGCCTGATGTTGCATTGCAGCCACCTACAAAGGTAAAAACTTTGACATCGTCTTCGATCTGGGTACTGAGGATGGCCATGTCAAAGACGATTCCATGGTACAACAGCGGAACTACAGGCGCTTGCATTCCCTATGGTGTGTAAAGAGCATTTGAGTCTAGGTTACCTGACACTCTGCAGGTATGCGAGAATGCTTTGGGAGTTTTGGAAAAGAGACTCTGAACTCTTTCCTCCTGAGGCCCGAGTGTTTTTGTTTTTGTTGCTTGTGTTTTTGCCTTTCCCCACTGGTTTTGCCCACCAACCGGTGTTGCCCGACTGTTAAATGCTGATATGCTGCAAAAACAAAGATGCACCTCCTTTCCAGCTTCCTGATGTACAACCATGGTGACCCCTCCAAGAACGGACATGGGTTGGTAGCAGAACGGATGTGGGTTGGATGTGAAAGTGTTTATATATATATAGAAACACTTCGAATCATTGATATTGTCATCTTGAGACGTTGACACACTGACGCACACACACATATATATAATTATATATAGCTATATATATATACTGTATGTACATACACTGTAGTTATACATACATATATTATATACTATGTATACACACTTGGGCCAAGAGCGCCTGGCAGATCTTGGCGAATGCCAAGGGCCTCCATAACCAGCCTCATGCGGCCTGGGTCTTGGGAGGGGTCAAAGGGTCATTCTTGACTATGGGAATGTCCGGAGCGTGAGCTCGTATGGAGCTCCTGGGTATGTAGAACATGGTTTGATTTGTAGAAAAACATCGGCTTTTCTGTTGAGCTACCTTCTTTTTGTAGTCGCTGCAAAAGCTTGTAAGAGACCTTGTATAGCTGCCAGCTGTTCTTGAATAAGGACATCCAATATTGCAATATTGGAATGTCATATCTCAACATTATCCAATGTCATTGTTGAGGTACTCTTTGTCTTTGATGGCTCTGTGGAAGAAATACCAGATGGAGAAGAGGTGCTGGCTTCCAAGAATGCTTGAACGCTCAAAAAATGATCAAAGCTTGAGAACTTCAGAACTAGGGGATAGTGAAGAGGGGGCCTTGCGCATGCAGTCTCTATGAATCACCGTTCTGTAGTCTTCCATGCAATTCGGGAACAGTACTGCGGTCTGTGTTTTCCACTGTATTCCCAAGAGCAAGTGTTCGATTGCTGTATTTGCTACGACCGAGTCAGGGAAATCTGCCACTTCAACAATTTTTGTGGCCAAATATTCTGGGGAGCAATTTGAGCAGATAAGCGATCGCTGACCAGCTGAAGACTCTTCTGTTTTGGTCACTGTGTCGAGACAAGCAACCACCAAGTCACCAAGGCAAACACAATCACACTTGTGATGAGCAGGGACGCCTATTCCAAGCCGGCAAACAAGCTTTAAAAGCACACAAATTGAACCAATTGCCAGCAAACCACCACTTTGAGCCTCAACACTGGCATGCGAGCAGAATCAAAGGCAATAGTGCATACAGTTACAGTGGGAGGAGCCAGACTGGGCAGATTTGGTGTTTCAGCAAGTGAAACAAGCAAGCCAGAGTAGCAAAGGTCCAGTTGCATGTTGGTCGATCAGTCCAGTTACGTAAATCCGAACGCCATGCAACGACCAGCCACTTGAGGGGTGTAGAGCGCAGAGGGAATCAAATGGAATCAATGTAACAGCTGACATATTGGTCAGTTCACAACACAAAGGGGTATATATATATATATGTCGATGTCAGTTGGTGCCAAGAGCTTAGGCCCGAAGTTCATATAAGGCCATCAACAGCTTGGATAGTCATCGAAGTTGCGGAAAAAAAACTCTACGTAGTGATTCGTGATATAAGCTATACAAGTATACAAGTATTTTATAGTTAATCTTGTAAAGAACATGCTGCAGGAGACCCGCTTCTACAGGGAAATCATCCAGATGTGCCGGGCGAAAGGCTACGCAAATCCTCAGGCCTCAAACAATCGTGACACCTGTTGGGCAATATTTTATTTGACAAGTACTTCGCACACTTTATCGCATACTGTATATAAGCCTGCCACGAACACAGACGCAAAAGAACGCCTTCGGCCAGGAGGATGCGTGTCAGGAGAATACATGTTACCCAACGTGCAGTTCTGCTCATGAAGAAAAGGAACAGTCACCGTGGGACGTGTTGAGATCAAACGACATCCTTTGGATAACTTCCAAGTTTGGAATCCATATACTAGGCGCCTTCCAGGCTTCTTAGAGAAGAGTCTGCCCAGGGGCCCAAGCAACATCCCAGCATATCCCAGCCGTGGCAACCGACGTATCGGGAGAACCTCCAGCAGCCACTGACAACTCCGGCCTCATGGTCCTTCACAGCTGATGCGCACATGTCTGACCTGTAGCCATGGGGGAGCCATGGGATCCCTTAGCTGATCCTGCAGACAGCGCGGGTTGCCAAATAGACCCGTTACCAAGCGGGCAAAGTGGCTTGCCCTTGCGGCCATCAGATGCAGGCCCTGCGGTTTGTCGAATCCGCATTGCATACGACGCTACGATTTGATACGGGTATCTGAAAGTCATTTTTTTTAATACACACGGCAATATATAAAACACATGTATTATTGTAGTTATATTATATTGATTCACTTGATTCACCTGAGGACCCGGAGTGTGATAACTATCATGCTATCAATGACACATTGTTTTTTTAATTTAGTGCGATCGTTTCCCATGTACATGTCTAGGCAAATCGAGCGGATATCTTAATGGCGTTGCCGGCAGTTATTCCCAACAGTTGGCCAGACATGTGACTACTATTATTCAGGGACTTTTCTGAGAGAGAGTTCATGATTAGCTCAATTGAAGAGCATTCTGAAGATGCTCAAATGAAGAACGCACAGAAACCACCATGCAATTCTAGTCATCAATTTGGTGGTAAGCAAATAAAAGTGGAGTATCAATGGGCTGTGTCCCTGAATTCCCGAGGTAGGGGAGGAGTACATGTACAAAAATACACACTCCACAACTTGACAACTTTTTGAAGCTGTTGTAAGATATACAATCACGCATCCCTGTAAGCAGTCACGGTTGAGACGGTCACGCTTACGTCGTATCGAGGCGACCTGGAAGCGGCTTCCTTGGCAGCTTTGGTTGGGCCATTGGGTCGAGAGGCTTGGGCCTTTGGCTGGGCCATTGCGTTTGAGTACGGAGTTTTGGTGCCGTGCCAGGCCGCATTGAGCTCCGCTCGCATGCGGGAGGTTGAGGAATGGATTTGGAAAGCTGAGGCTGTGGTTATCCAAAGTTGCTCACGTCGTGCTGGCAGAATCAAGATGTGAAGCGCACTTTCAGGTTCAATCCGGGAATTATTTGTACTATATAGATTTCATTCCCAGGATATGCTTGGTTGATGATATAATGATTATGGATGTACCCCGCCTTTCCTGGAAGAAGGCTGAGGGCGGTTTCCCCTCCCTTGCTTTCACATATCATTAGGAACATCAGTTTTCTTGAGATTTCCTGTGAATGGCCACGATTGGCCCCAGGGTTTTCTCTGTTCGTATCGTGGCGGGGAATGCCGGGGAAACGTCCCCCTACCTTTCAGACAGATCCTGGAACCGATGCTTGCCGAAACACCGAGAGAACAAGGAACATGTTAAACCCTCGCCCCTGTTCAAAAACTCGTCGACACTTGACCCGCGATAGCTGCATACAATGGAAACAAAGTAATGTAGTCCTCTGATTAATAAACGCCCCTAGAATAATGTATTGTGTTCCTGCACTGAATAATAAAGGCCCCCAGAATAATGTTTGTTTTTTTTGGCAGGGATAGTTGTAGTGGAATATGTTTAATTGTTATAGTTTACTTTTTCCCTTTTGAGTTTGCTGGGATTTGCTTACCTTACAGGCTTTTGGATGGAGATTTCTATTAAAAATTAATATTTCCATTGAGATTTGATGCTTTGCAAAGGCTGTTGGACTGTTGGATGGAGATTTCTATTCAAAATTTGAAGATGTCCATTGAGATTTGATGCTTTTGGAGGCTTTTGGATGGAGATTTCTATTAAACAATTGAAGATTTCCCTTTCTTTTCCTTTTGATTTGCTGTACTTACCTAAGCTCTTTAGTCTTTAAGCTTTCCACACGTTTCCAAAAGTCCGTGCATTCAAAAGTATTATTTGGTTTAACAGCAAAACCATCATTCAAGCAAAGGGGGTAGTCCAGCAAGCAGCTTTCTGACATTATTTAGGGGGGGCCTAGAATAATGTCTAGAGATTTCAGGCTTAAACAATATGTTGCTTTAAGTAAACTTGCATGCATTCCCTTTCTGTTCCTTTTGATTTGCTTTACTTACCTAAGCTCTTTAGTCTTTAAGCTTTCCAACCGTTTCCAAAAGTCAGTGCACGCTTTCTTTACAACATCCCTTATTCAACAGTATTGAAAAAACACACAAAATCATTCAAGCAAAGGGGGTAGTCCAGCAAGCAGCTTTCTGACATTATTTAGGGGGGGACCCTAGAATAATGTCTAGAGATTTCAGGCTTAAACCATGTTTTGCTTTAAGTAAACTTGTATTCATTCCCTTTCTTTTCCTTTTGATTTGCTTTACTTACCTAAGCTCTTTAGTCTTTAAGCTTTCCAAAAGTTTCCAAAAGTCAGTGCACACTTTCTTTACAAAACCCTTATTCAAAAGTATTGGATGGTTTGAAGGTCTTTGGATTCAGATTTCCATTGACATTTTGAAGATTTCCATTGAGATTTTATTGATGCCCTTTTATTTTAGTATTCCAGATGTCTTCAATTTGAGATTTCATTGACTCCCTTTCATGTTAATATTGCCAGAGAAGGCCAAGAATATTTTAATATGGATTCGAATTGTTTTTGTCCTTTGATTAGTGTTCTTCTACTTTTTCTTATACATTATATTGGGGGCCCCTAGTTTTTTGAGGGGGGAGGGGCCGGGGGGGGTTTGATTAATCAAGAGTCTACATTGAGTCTACATTATATCACGAAAGGTAGCCCTTTAGGGGATACCTTGAGTTTGTCTTGCGAAGCAAGTGTTGGGACGTCCGGGTCTAATAATTGATCGCTCAATTCAGACCCCCCCCCCCCCCCCCCCCCCCC
>CAXAMN010000325.1:249097-259942 GCA_963970005.1 Durusdinium trenchii
TATGTATGTATGTATGTATGTATGTATGTATGTATGTATGTTTTTCCTAAAGGCTTTTGCTCCTGCAGAACGAGTGGTTCTTTGACCAGAGCAGCTGCGCAGCCGCCGTGGTTGCCATTGAGGAAGTCGTGCTGCCAGCAGCGGTGGTCCTGCTAGAAGTAGTCAACGTCGAGCTCTGGGTCTTCTTCCGGAGAGCTTTCTGACCCTTCCATGTTCGAGGACTGTGCTGTTTCGGTGGCTTGGGCTCTGCTTCTCTTGGAGGGCGGCTGTTGCCCTGTTTGGGGTTCAAGCGGCAGTTGAGCTGCTGGCTGCCCTTGGGGCTGGGTGTCATGGCCAGTGGCTGCCAGCGAAATGCTGTGCAACTGTGATGCTTGTATTGCTGAGCGCGGCGGTGTGATCACTGCACTGTAATGCAAGAGGTGATAGTATGCCTGTGGTGTCAGTTCCAACTGTGTCCTCCAGTGCTGGCTGGGGTTTGGAGCTGAGCTGCCTCTGTGAGGCTGCTTGGCCTGGAGTAGGGTGTGAAGCCGCCTGAGTGCTTTGTGCTTGCTGTCGCTTGAAAAGCTCAGTGATTGGCGGGGAGGCTGCAATGGGCGCCCCTTTGCAGCTTCGCTTCAGTGTGGCCGTGATAATCGGCCTGTGCTGTGCATCAGTGTTGGTCTGGGTGCCACAGTGCTTGCAGTGGAGTTTGTCTCCCTTTTGCCACAGCAGATGACTGTGATGCCCTTCGTGTGCTTGTTCATAGAGGCGGTTGATGCAGGGGCCTTGAACATAGGCTTGGAAAGCATCTTCATTGGTTCTCTTGTGGACGCTCTGGCCACATGTAGTGCATCTGAGATAGCCCTTGGTCTCCTCCAGGGTGTGGTGGCTGCCGGGCTGCTGGTTTGCTTGTTGTTCAAGCAACTTGGCAATGACCTGGGCCCTCGTGATCTTCTTCTGGAGCGGTTTATGTGGGCTGTGCAGCTCTGGGTGCGCCTCATCCAGCTGGATCTGCGGACAGGGCTGCGCAAGTCTTTCTTCAATGGTGGAAGCCGTGAGTGCTTGATGGATGCGTATCCCACAGGCACTGCATTGAAAGCCGCTCCGGTGTGACTGCCACCGGTGGTATGGTGTTTGCCATGGTTTGCGGCAAAGTTGGACAAGCTGCTTTTTGTGTTGTTTGGTTTGTTTACCTTGGCTTCTCGGTGCCTTCTGGTGCAGGTAGTGTTCTTTGTCCGCAAAAACTGAGGCCAGCCTTGCTGCAGCATGTCTGTAGATGTCTCGTGATCCTGGTCTAGGACTGCCTGCCAAGCTGTGGCTTTGCGATCGTGAAGTTGATTAGCCCGTTCCCATTCTGTCAAGGCAGCATCCCTTTGCCTCCTCTTGAGACGCGGCTCATTTGCAGGTGTGTCAGGAGCGCGTGTGTTTTTGCTGATGTAAAGGACAGTGATCCTCTGAAAGTCATCAGCTGCAAGGCCGTGGTACAGGTCCTGGTATTGGTCTCTGTGTTTGGATTTGTCCATGCTTCCCAAACTGCAGCAACTTGAACGATAACCTTGACTGGAGTGCTTGTGTGCTGGGCCAGAGCCGCAAGTCCCGCAATCAAGGCCCTGGTTTTGGTCTGTGGATTCTCCGGGACCCCTGTAATTGCGCCTAGTCTTTGCAATTGTCCAGCGCTCAAGACATGCGCACATAAGCCAAACACCCAGAGCTGGCTGCGCAGGTCGTATGTGGACGGGGTGGCGTCCAGTGTGAAAGCCCATCCTTGGTGCTGCCATGTCCCTGGTACGGGTGCTGGATGGTCCGTTGATCTTGAGGCTCAAGTGGGATCCAACCTGCATTCCACAAGGGTTCTTCATCATGTTGTGTGATCCTCTCTGCCCACTCTGGCGGCATGGGTTTGTGTCCACGTCCGTGGTGCCATTTGCACATCCACACTATGTGCTTGGGCGTCGCCGGTACTCCGCAAATGGGGCATTGTTTGGTTTTGCCCTGTTCACGAAAGTGGATGGCGCCCTGGACCCATGTCTTGAGGAAGGTGCGGTGCTCTTTGGGCATCTTCTTGATGAGCTGACGGAACACATGCCAGTCCAATCCGGCCAGCAGATGTTGATGATGTGGTCTGTGCAAGTCTGGTGGTACGCTGACTGGCCGCTTCGCGAAGGAGTGCCTTCTGAGCCGCCTTGAGCAGTTGGGTGTACACTGCATCCGGCCCGCTTGCCTTGTCAGGCAGTCCTTTCAGGACTCTGGAGAGTTGGCCAATGTCAAAGGCTCAAGGTGCTTGGCCTGTGTTTGGGCCTCGGCTTTGAGGCTGGGTCTCGGGTGTGGATCATTGTCAGGTCGTAGGCCCCATAGGTCTCCCCAGTCCTTCAGGCGCTGTGTCATCCTCTCATGCATGGGGATGCGTCTGTATGGCCTTTGCCATGCTAGCTCACTGCTCTTGAGGCCTCTGAAGAGGCCTTTGAGGCCTTTTTGCTGCCCAGCGGTGAGCCATTCCTGGTACTGGAGCATGTTCTCATCATTGGCCTGCTGATGTGCTTCCTTGAGTTGATGCTGCATGGACTGGATGCATGATGTCAGCAGCATGGGGATCTCTGTACTTGTACCAATGATGCGTAGTGTCCAGAAACTGACCCCAAGTGGGTGGCCCTTGCCGATGCTTGTGGACATCATGTACTACCTGCATGAAACCCTTGACTGGGCCATGCTTGATGTCGTCAGGTTGTTGGAGTGCCAATTGAAACCTGGTTCGCAGCTGTTCCCAGAAGGCTGGGCGTCCTTTCCTCCAGGTGTGCGTGGGCTTTGTCGGCATCAGTGGCTTGGTGATGGCCTGCAAATTGGCCCCCCGACCCTGTGCAGACCATGGATGTTCCTGTAACAAATACTGTTCGGTTTTGGGCAGCCAATCAGCCCATTGCTGTGCAGCTTCATTTGGAGGATTGTCATACAGGCAGATCTCATGGGCTGTGCTCTGGTATGTTGTCCATGGCCTGAAGTCGATGTCCGGGACCTTGGGCAACGGTGGGAATTGCTGGACTTGCCTGTATTCCCTTGTGGCGGCCTCAATGTCAAAGTTGAGGGTCAGTAGTGCATGAGGTCTCCATGGGACGGCCCAGTCAGTGGTCAGGGCAGTGGCGCTGACGAGATTGTCATGGAGCAAGCCACAATCAAGTACATTGCCTGACAAGACACTGTGGTCAGGTGCCAAGATGCCGAAATGGAATTTGGCCGGCAAGACAGTGCTGGCTATGGCGTCTGGGCCGTTCTGCCAGTCACCAATGATGACAAAAGGATGCTTGGTTCCTTCAAGCAGGGCCAAAAGTCTGGCAACGATGGCAGCATTCGTCTTGCTTGAAGTGTTTCGCTGTGGTGGAGGTAGATTCCCACAACTAGGATTGTGGCCTCAGTGGCTGGCCAGAGAAATGCATGATAGCCACAGCCCTGGATGGTGTGGCTCTCAAGGTCCGTCAAACAGCTGGAAACCCACCATGGGTCCCACTGGTGTCACTGTTGGGGAACGCTGGAGTTCGAAAGGCAGTTCGACCCCGTATGCTGAAGTACTGGCAGAGCTGTTCATGCCTCTGAGGATCGAGGTGCGTTTCAACGAAAATGTGGATCTCTCCTTCCCTGGTCCAGTACCAGTCAATGACCTGTGACGCCCAAAGTTGGTGACGTTGGCGTAGTGCATCTTGTTGTGGGCCTGGGCCTTCCTGGCTTTCTTCGGTGGACTTGGATGTAGAGGTGGATCATAATCGGGCTCCTCCGGAGGTGGCAGGCCTCGCCACACTTGTTGCGGCGTTTTGAAGACATCTAAGCTTACTGCCCAAATCTGAGTGATCTGACTGGCCAGTTTGGGTGTCAGAAAAGGCAGGTAGGTGGGAACTTTGCCATCGTCTGCAAGCCACATCAAGTCCCTGTAGATGAGGATAGCGAAATAGTGTCCCGTGTCATGTGTCTTTCCTCGATGACAGATGAGCAGCGCAGCCGGGACAAACTCATGTGGATGTTCTGGCAAAACCGTCACTCGCCTGAGGTCCTGTTCGGTGAGGTTCTCAAAAAGGTCTTGGTAAGGTTGCCTGTGTCGGGGCTGCATCCACACCTCCCAGACCGTTGTGAGTTGCGCAATGACCCTCACTGGTGTTGTGGTGTGTTTGGCAAGGGCCACCAGACCTGCTATGAGTGCTCTGGTTTTGGTTTGTTCTCCAGCAACAAAGGGGTGGCTGCCCTGCTTATGTGGCTACTTGCCAGTTCCACTCTGCCATGTAGGCAATGGCGGCCCCGGTGTACCATGGGTGCTGCTTGTCCTGAAGCTGGTGGTGGACGGCAGTCCATGCTTGCTCGAGGTGTTGGATCTGGCCAGGTTTGGTGCAGCGTGTGCATGGCTCTGATGTGATGCACCAGGATCTGGTCGGCCGGGTCAATATATTTGTTGCTGCGCAAGTCGTAGTTGCTGCCAAGTAAGCCCCCAGCACCCAGGGCCAGGCCCGGGGCTTCAATGCCCCAGAGCGCAACTGGTTGTATGCCGCCTTTGTGCAATCGCAATCGGACCCTTACCTGGGGACCATTCGATCACGAAAAACATGGTCATACCTCTCTCGCACACATTTTTCAAACTTTTTGGTCATTTGAGATTTTCACGGCCATTGGGCTTCACGGCCACTTGGATTTTTTCACGGTCATTTGCCGCTTTCACGGTCATCTGCCATTTTCACGGTCATTTGCCGTTTTTCACGGTCATTTGCCGTTTTTCACGGTCATTGCGCAGTTTTCACAAGCAATCGCACGCTTTTTCACGGTTAGCCCGCGGCAGATCAACCTCCCCCTGCGTGACAAATATACCCGCATGGCCATGTGGAAGACCCAAGCCAGCAGTTCGCTGGCTACCCGAAGCGTGCCCCGTCCAGTGTTGAGCGGTGTAAGAAAGAGGTCAATTGTTTAAAGTTTGCTAAAAACATGTCAATTGTTGAAAGCTGGCCCTTGAGACACATGATGGGGCCTCTGACTTCCGTGTCGGTTACATTCTGGAACTGCGCCCCCACCCACCCAACGAGCTGAAGTGATCACACGCCACACGCTGTTGGTTCATCTTGTCTTGAGGAGCGCAACCGTCAATCGCCATGTGCAGAATCTTCTTTGGCTAAATGATCTGTGCGAAATGACACATGTAGTTGACGGCTTCAACGAACACATCACTTCGTTCCTTCTGCCAGAGGCCCATATGGCCCTCTATGTGTGTGTGTGTGTATGTCCAGCGCGCGCTCATGTTACATCCGCACGCTGGAATCACCGACCGCGTTGTATGCGGCCTTAGAACCAACCACCTCACCACCTAGTAGTTCCCTCCCCCTCCATGTGCATATACCATGAGACTTCGCCACCTAGTAGTTCCCTCCCTAGAGCATGTGCATAAACCATGAGACTTAAATAGCTGTGTTTGCAGGGCTGCTACAAGTACGTCTGCAGCTTGTAGATGAGTTTTCCAGAGCTGCTGCCACGGAGGTGGTAGTTCATTTGAGACTTAAGAAGCTGCGCTTGTAGGTACGCAGCTTGCAGGCGTAGTTTTCTAGAGCTGCTGCTACGGGTTATAAAACAATTGAGATTTATATACCCCCAGGTAAAGCTGGGATCTTCAGTGTCCTCAACCTGATCTTCCGTTGTTTGGCTTTGTTGAAACGTTGTCGAAGGACAGGGATGCGTCTCCTTCTGGCCGCCTGATGATCCACTCTAAGGTCTCTCATCACCGATGTCACAGGAGGTTCTTGTGGTGTGAGGAAGCTCTTGAGGGCCTTTGTCTGTAGCCTTATCCGTGGCAATGAAAGCCGTCTTCTTGGGATTGACTCTGAGCCCCAGGTCCACCAGCAACAGCCTCCTGGGCAACTTATAGTGTAGTGGTGTTTGTCCGGCAGTGTCAAAACCAACATCATCCACCCAGCTGGAGAGGTGCACCTGGGCATGCTGCTCTTTCCAAGGAATGAGAGCTGGTGCCAGGACAGCTTTCGCCTGCCTGTGGACAGCCAGCTGGGACACCATTGTCCACATGGAAGAACGGGGTCAGCTCCTGCTCTGCCATGACCGCTTTTGGTCCAGTGTAGAGCTGCATTGCTAGTTCCAGGAGCAATGGAGGGTAGTTGAGCTTGAGCGCCTCTTCCTGGAGCTTACCCAGTTGGATCGTGTCATAGGTGGACATGTCCATCAAGACTGTGACTCCATGACGGTTTCTGGCTTTGTGGACTTCCTGTCTTAGCAGTCTTTCCAATGCCACATGGAGGAAATTGGCACCTGGTCGCACTCGATCATGATCCATGGAGATGCGCAGCTGTCTTCGACACTGATCCAGGATTGGCTTCCGGAGTCGACACCATACCCTCCAGAGTACTGATGTGAGCGTGATGGCTCCATCTTGGTGTTTTTAGGTAGCATCACTACCATGTGCATCTGAAGCTGTGTTGGAAGTTCTGCCTGGGCCTCCATGTTTTGGTACAACTGGAGCAGTGGGCCCAGGGCCAACGGTGGGGGGCTTTCAAAAGCTGAGTTGAGAATGGGTCAGGGTTATTGGCTTTGTCAGGGAGACCCTTGATGGAGCTGTCCTGCAGTCAGGACTTCCAGTTGCTGTGCTTGGGCCTGCGCAGCTTTGTAGACTTTGGATGTGGCTGGTTGTCTTGCCTGATGTGCCAGAGGTTGCCCCAGTCTTGCAGACGCTGCTCCATCCTCTGTGGCATAGGTGTGTTTCGATATGGTCTCTCCCAGGCTAACTCACTACTCTTCAAACTGCGAAAAAGGCACCTGAAACCCTTTTGGTGGCCTGCCTGCAGCCACTGCTTGTACTGGAGCACGGTGCGTGTCATTGGTGGCCTGCGTGAAGCCTTTGACCGGTCCCTTGGTCTGCGTGTCAGGTTGCTTTAGGGCGAGCTGAAACCTGACCTTCTTCCCAGTAGGCCGGCTTGCCTTTCTTCGAGGTCTGTCCATTCTTGAAGGGACCAATGGCTTGGTGACTGCCTGGAGGTTTGCTCCCCTGCCCTGGGCTGCCCACGGGTGCTCTTGTACTAAGTATTGTTCTGTCTTGTTGGAGATCCAATCAGCCCATGCCTGCGCCGGGGCATTGGGCGGGTTGCCATAGAGTTCAAGCTCATAGGCCTGGGATTGGTAGGTGGTCCATGCTCTAAAGTCTATGTCCGGTACCTTTGGCAAGGGCGGAAAGTATTGGATTTGCCTGTACTCTCTGCAACCGCCTCGATGTCGAAATTCAGGGTTAGGAGGGCATGTGGCCTCCATGGCACTGCCCAGTCCGTTGTTAGTGAGGTGGTGCCTGCCAAGGTGTTGCGGAGGATGCCAAAATCAATGACATTGCCAGAGTGGACGCTGCAATCCGGACCCGGGATGCCAAATTCGAACTTGGCGGGTAGCACAGCGCTGGCCAGGCTGTCAGGGTTGTTTTGCCAGTCACCAATGACCACATAGGGGTGTCTGGTGCTCTCCAGCAGTGCAAGCAGCTTCCCAATGATGGTGGCGTTGGTGTCACTTTGCAAGGCAAGCTTGTGACAAAAGATTCTACTGCCATGGGAATGGATGCCTCCTCAGGTGCATCCGGCTTGAGGGCTTCCGGGTGTGGCGTTTGGTTGGCCAGCTTCATGTATTGGTCAGAGCGCTCCTTTAGCTTCTGCTGCCCCTCATTGAGCTTGGTCTGGATGTCCTGCATGTCCTGCAGCCGTGACCTGCAGCTTGAGCTGTTGCGCGATGTCTTTCTCGGTCTGCGGCAGGGGTTTTGTCAACCGAGTTACGACTTCCTGGACCTCCTGCGGCAGGGCGGGGTGACATGTGAGTCTTCAAGAGGTCTGTCAAATCCTCTGGAGGCTGTGGCCCAAGTCCCAGGGTGCTGGATGTCTTCACAAATAACATCCCACGTACCTGGTCTTTGGGTTTGCGTAGAGGCTTAGGTCTGCTAAGACCGGGCGGTGTGTCAATCAAAGCCTCTTGATATGTCTTCTTTGGCCACGTCGTGTGCTTTGTGGTGTGTGGTGCTCTGCCTCCATGTCCTTGTCCCTTGCCCTTTCCGGTGGTGTTGGTGCCACTGCATGACTGGAAATAAGTTATGTTACTTATAGGTAAGTTATACCTTCGGTAACTGAACTTGTAATTCGATAACTTAGGCTTTAACTTCGATAAGTTAAGGTTTAAGTTGGCTAACTCTAGTTATACTTATAGAAGTTAAAGTATTTTATAAGTTAGTTAGTGTATTTATAAGTTAGTTATAAGTATTAGAGGGTTAGTTACTTAGAACATATAACTTAGATATATCTTAGTTACAACTACTTAGTTGAAGTTACAACGAGTTAGGAACTGTTTGTTTTGATGGATTTTTGGAAAGCTTTTGGGCTCAAGGAGGAATTGTCACTGAGACACTGTATAGTGATGGCGGAACAACAGGGCAGGAGACAGCAGCAAGACTATGTCCGCTTGGATGAGTTTCTGAGTTTAGAGGACTGGCAACGGTTGGGAGCGACCAACTCCAACCGAGAGAAGTGCACATATCTGTGCGATGTGTTGTACCGGAGGGATTTCTATCTATATATAAAAAAATAAAGGAATAAATAAATTGGAAATATTGTATATATATATATATATGTGTGTGTGTGAGTTACCCCACCTGCGTGGTGGCGAGTTATCCCACCTGCGTGGTGGCGAGTTATCCCACCTGCGTGGCGGTGAGTTTATCCCACCTGCGTGGTGGTGAGTTTATGCCGCCTGCGTGGTGGTGAGTTCATCCCACCTGCGGGGTGGTGAGTTTATCCCACCTGCGTGGTGGTGAGTTTTTCCCGCCTGCGTGTTGGTGAGTTATCCCACCGGCGTGGTGGTGAGTTATCCCACCTGCGTGGTGGTGAGTTTTTCCCACCTGCGTGGTGGTGAGTTATCCCACCTGCGTGGTGGTGAGTTTATCCCACCTGCGTGGTGGTGAGTTATCCCCCCTACGTGGTGGTGAGTTTTTCCCACCTGCGTGGTGGTCTATATATCCCACCTGCGTGGTGGTGCATATATTCCACCTGCGTGGCGGTGCACATATTCCACCTGCGTGGTGGTGCATATATTCCACCTGCGGGTCCATGTCGGTCAATGTCGGTCGATGTCGGACCCCGTTTTCAGAGGTGTTTTTCACGCATGTCGGACCATGTCGGCCCCTACATAAGTAAATAAGGCCCGCGTCGAGACCCCCCCGAACACACAACGTCTGCCAATGTCGGTCCATGTCGGTCGATGTCGGACCCCATACGTAGGAAAGTGTTAAAAACCATAGTTCTGTAGCGTGCTCTGGCTCGAACGTGTATCCGTTTAGCTCTATAGCAGCGTGCTGGACGTCTTGATGGCGGCAGTGGTCGAGGACATCCCGGAGCAGGAGGGACCGAACTCCCGGATGTGTAAGCTGTGCAGGCGCGACCTGCCCACAAGTTGGCTCCGGGACTCTGGAGACATGGACGCAAGACCGCAAGCAAGCCTTCTTCAGAAAGGCTTCTGATACCGCGCCGGATGGACGGTATGCCTGGGAGACAGTCAAGTCGGTTGTCGTTCATACGGAGGTCAAATCCGCTATGGACTCAAGTGAGAACCGCGTGACTGCACAGGCACTACCCCTCTTGGAACTGCAAGTTACTTGGGGACGTTTGCCTGCGTCTTCCGAGTCGCAGAGAGTGTTTTGCGATCCGTCGCTGGAACGTTCTCTGCGTGCCCGCAGCACGCTGGCGACTTTGCATGTGGGAGACCACGTCATCTGGCACTGGCACGGTGATGGTGGAGGAATGATCCGAGAGTTGGTGCAAACCAAAAAGACAACCCTCCGCTCCGCATGCAGCTCGTGACCCGAGAACCGTGGGGCTCTGTCTGGGACCTGACACCAGGGACACGTGGCACTGCGTGGACGAGGCGTCTCAGTGGACGACCGCGCGTTGGTGGAGAAGTGACGGGGCAAGGATCGCCTGCGTCCACTGAGCACTGCTGCGCGTTGAAAAAGTGCGCCTGCGTGCTCCGCGTACCGAATGCGAAGGTCTAATTTTCAGAAAAATTAACTACTTAGCACCTACTTATAAACTACTTATAACTTACTTATCCTACTTATAAATTGTTTGTAAATAACTTATATGTAGAAGTTATAACTTCGTAACATGTAGGGTAACTTACATATATCTTCGATAACTCATTTCCAGTCATGCAGCATTTGTTTGCCATTGTCCACCATGTGCCACATCTTCTGCATCGCGTACCTGGTTGTAGTTTGTCCTGCCGTATCCAGTTCCTGCAAGAGCTGTGACTGCAGACAGTGTACGTCCTGCGCAATGTCGAGGCAGTGGACGGTGTCATAGGTCAGGATCTTGAGTGTCAGAGCCTGATTCCAAGTAGGCAAGGTGCTTGGCACGGTCCTTGAACTGGCCTAGGTCAGGCTCAACGTAAAAGTTCCAATGCCCTCGACGATCTCTAGGTGAAAGCCAGGCGAGCTCTGCCAGTCACCAAAGGTCTCTGCCAGAGTGAGGTTGGTGTTCTCGTGAGTTCACGGGCAAAGGACGGTGGTATATGTCCTTGTCCTGGGGCCGTCTGAGATGTCAAAGTGCAGGCAAGAGTATGAGTAGCGCTAGGGCTTTCCGCACTGGCAGGTCTTGGTGGGCAGCCTGCTTGATCTCAAATGGCTTGAGCCTGTATGTATGTATGTATGTATGTATGTATGTGTGGAATGGAATCGAATCGAATCGAATCGAATGGAATGGAATGGAATGGAATGGTATGGATGTATGTATGGATGTATGTATGTATGTATGTATGTACGTGTGTATGTGTGTGTATGTATGTATGTATGTATGTATGTATGTATGTATGTATGTATGT
>CAXAMN010000325.1:264991-324891 GCA_963970005.1 Durusdinium trenchii
GTAGTAGACCAGGAAGGCACCTGATCCTCAATAATAAATTTGTTTTTGGGTCCTCAATTGTGAAAAGTTTTTTCCACTGGAAAAATTGCTCATGGAATCTTCCTTTACTTAGGAAGCCATGGAAGCTGAGGAAGAAGCTGAAAGCTTGGGGCTTCTCTTGAGCTGAAGATCTGAGGCTGCAAAGCAAAAGGATAATGAATACTACAATCAATTACAAAAGATCCCTCACCAGGAATCCAGGTTTGTTTTGGTGGTAATTTATTATAGAGGGACCCCTATTTGTTTGAGGGGGGGACCCCCCTTTACTAATCAGGATCCAACATTAATGATTTCTCTCCTCAACATACGTTGTTGTCTTCTTAAAAGACGAGGGGCCGAGGGGGGCCTAAATTCAGCCAGTTGCGCGTCGTATTTCCAATGTGGTTTGATCCTTTTTGAGGGGCCTCGTACTGCAAAAAACCATGCGAAAATAACGTCGTGAAAACATGATTGAAACACAAAACGAGATTCTTCGGTTCCACGCATGATGGAAACTGCTAAAAACCCCATGGCATTAACAACGCCGGCAACTAGTTCTTGAACGTGTTTGAGCAATTGCGGGGGATGTCAGGCTACAGCATGGCTTTACGGGCCACCAACTTTGAGCCGTTGCCTTCGGGAGAGCGTTTCTTTCGTTGGAACATATTTGCCCCTTGCCGCTTGGAGATGCAGAAAATTCGACAAACGGTGGCGATGGACAGCGAAACACCTCCTGACATGGGCCAGTTCAGCGGCGATGTCCTTGAGTGGTTGGAGCTTTCGGCGCGCAAAAGACAGCGCGCAGGGTGAGAATCTGGTTGATAAACCAACGAACATAAGAATGCCTTGCTAAAGTTGAATTTGAATAAACACAAAGCCAGGCAGACGCAAAGTTGCTCATCAGCGCGCTTGGTGCCTAGATTAGATTGCATACGTCGTTGAACATACGTTGTGCCCTGTGACTCAGACTCAGACCTCTTGCGAATTTTGCAGAACTTGCGGTCAAATGCTTATTCCAAAACACCCAGGACTAGGCACCAAATCAATTATGTGATGGCTTCTTCAAGGAAACTCCCCCACCACTCATGCGGGCAGACCTCCTTAAAACCAGTTTTTGCACCACCTGTCAGGTGGTTGTTAGGGTTTACGTCAGCTGCCTTGCGGGCCTTGCTCCTCTCCTCTTCCTCTTCCTCAACCGCCAGCTCCGCATGGCGGTGTGCCGGACCTCAACCACCAGCTCCGGACGAGAGCGTTCCCCACCGAACCTCAACCACCAGGTCCGGATGGCAGTGTCCCCCGCCGGACACCAACCGCCAGCTCTGGATGGCAGTGTTTCCCACTTCAACCGCCAGCTCCGGACGGCAGTGTTCCCTGCTGGACCTCAACCACCAGCTCCGGATGGCAGTGTTCCTCCCGCACCTCAACGGCAAGGGCCGCGTTGCAGTGTCAGTGTTCCCCGCCGAGCCTCAACCGTCAGCTCCGGACGGCAGTGTTCCCCGCCGGACCTCAACCGTCAGCTCCGGACGGCAGCTTTCCCCGCTGGACCTCAACCGCGAGTCAGAAGATATGCCAGATAGAACACCAGAAAGAATGTCAAAAAATATGCAAGAAAGAATGTCAGAAGACTTGCCAGGAAGAATGTCAGAAAATATGCCAGATAGAATGTCGGAAGAGATGCCAGAAAGAATGTCAGAAAATTTGCTGTAAATAGTGTCAGAAAGAATGTCAGAAGGTCAGAAAGAATGTCTGACATGTTGCCCAAAAAATGTCAGAAAAATGTTAGAAAATATGCCAGAAAAATGCCGAAATAAATTTTCAATACATGCTAGAAAATTGGTCAGGTTGAAATGTCATGGTGGGGATCACTCGAAGTAAAGTATTGTTTTGTGGTCCTGTGCAGTGTATAGCTTCCAATAATTGCTACTAGCTACCTACGTACCTCCTCTTCCCGGTTTGAAAAGTCTAGATTCTTCCAGGTGACTCCTTTGGTGTTGACCGAATGGCTCGACTATCCAGGCGCCATAAGCTAAAACTTCTGGAGCCGGAGCCTGTGACGCACAACTCTCAGCACGCGATTATGCTGTTTGCCAAAAACCCTCCGGGAACCCAACTGGATCCCATGGCTTCCCACCATGGCATTCTTTATGGGGCCACGGGCCGCCAAGGGGGTCCCTTGAATTTGTGGTTTGCATGAATTTGCATGTGATAGGACACTGGATATTTTCCGGTTTGACCTCACATTGTGGTTCTGGTGTTGTATGAAGATTCTGGGCCAATAGGTTCTCCTCAGGGTCCTTTTGCCGGTGCGAGGTCAGAACCAAAGCAGCGATCTTTTGCAAAAGAGATGATTCAAGCGATGAAGGAGAAACTCTTTGGAACCAAATCAACAAGAACGCCTCACTTCGAGAGAGGTAAACTTGTTGCAAAAAACGCATGATGTGAATTTGTTGCATCTTCCCATGTTTTGTTTATGTCGTGGGCATTTTATTAGAAGTAATTGAGCCAAGAGCTGGAACCGGGATGTGCCAAGTTTTTCGGAGACCTTGGAAGGATGTGTTTAAATGTTTTTAATACAAATTGTGCGTTCTTATTCATCATTCTCCATGGTCGCCCGTGATGTTTGAGAATGTACGCCGGCAAAACATGCCAAGAACAAAGCAGCCTTATCTTTTCATGTTCACTAAAATCATGCGGTGTAATCACATTCAGGTGAGGTTGGAATTGCGCTGATGATATGCCATGCATTGGGTTAGAAAGGGTTGCACGATACTGTGTTCAGATCAATGTGGTCCAAGATGGTCCAAGTGCTTTCTTTTTTGAGGAGAAGAATGTCGACGCTCTCCAATGCATCATCGACGATGCACTGAAGCAGGGAGTGCAGCTGCAAGGTCTTGAGGTGGAGATGAGATAAGCAACAATCATGTGATATGATATATATATATATGATAATATGTTGTAAGTCTTAAGATAGAAGCTGAACACCGCTTGTTAGTGAAACATAGTGAAACCATTTGCAACTATAGACTGTTTTAGGACAGGGGACCAAGCACGGATGCACTTTATGTCGATTTCACCACCACCACAATTATTGTTTCTAGGTTCTCGACATGTCATTCTTGCCGTTCATGTGTTTTGTTTACATGTTTTACATGTTTTTACAATGAATGGTTCAAGCGCCACCTGTTCTTGAAGTGTCAGTCGAACGCCCTTTCAAGGCAGCCCGCCGCAAACTGGCAGAATGGGGTGCCAAGCCACTAGACGCAGCCAAGAGGTCGGCATATCAAAGATCGATCTGGGCCCAAGTTAGCCCTTGAAGAAGCGATCCGGTGCACTAAATTCTGTGTTGTGTCAATACGTGTCGATCCGATGTTTGAAGCCGCAATTGCTGACATTAAAGAATAGGACATGATCTAATCCGTAGTGACAACCAAGAATTCTGTTTGAAGTCAAAGATCGACCGCGTCATGATTCTGTTGGAAGGACACCCACCACTTCTTCGACCGTGCAGCTACGCATCGTGCTGCCGGATGGCAGGACGGAGACCATCTCATGATTTGGGGAGATGTCGGATTGGGCCTTCCTGGATGTGCATGTTTTGTATGTCAAAGAAAGGACAGAAAGCAAGGAAGGAAGGAAGAAAGGAAGAAAGAAAGGTCAAATGTTCTTCCGTTATAATCTCTGGAGTGTTTGTTCTTTTTCGTTGCAAGACGAAACCTCTCAAAAAAAGTTGTCCAGATCTGCACTGCTCCTAACTTAGCTGACTAGAGTCCCTCAGAAGTGGTGAAGTGGTGAGACAAGATTGATTCCTGTTCAACACTTCATACTATATCGTTCTGGTCTCATTGTATGCTATAGTAGTTCAGCAGACATGAGAACTGAGTAAACATTCATGACTTTCGCCATTGCAATGAGTGCAGTGCAAGGCGGGGTTGGCTGCCGGTGGACCGGTTGTGGACAGGCAGCGTTGTGTTATCAAGCCTGCCCATCCAGGAGCCACGCTAAACAAGACAGCGGGGGGAGACACGAGTGGCCTCGCGGCCAAAATTTCTTTGACTCGTGAGATTGATTGGGATGGTACCAGGTCACCTGTATGCGTCAGTGCGCAGACTCAGACCCTTTCTCTCCCTGGATCAACCCCCTTGGCTATATGTTAAACTGCCCCACCCTCCCCTACTTGGCCATTTTCAGTAACATGTTGGCCAGGAAGCCGCACACTATTTGGGTTGCTCTTGCAGCCAGCAATTGAATTGTTTTGAATCAGTATTTGGCAATGAGCGAGCTGACTCAATATGTTTGTTTATTTTACACTTTGCGTTTGCGACAGCAACGAATCTCTCACAAGTTTAGAGAGTGGATGTTTTTCTTGGCTTCCTTGCAACGGGATGCCGATGCGCAGGAGGATCGCAGCAGCTTGCATTTTTGCTTAGCGCAAGAGACAACGCTCCGTGGCGCGGTGGAGTTCTTGGAGCAAAGTCTCAGTCTGGAGAGGTGGGGTCACTGGACTTTGCTTTTCCTGTTTGGGTCACTAATAGCTTGTTGTTACTAGTAGCGATGCACTTGTTACTAGTAGCTTCTTGTTACGTTTGCCGAAGGAATGAAAAAGATCACTGTGAATCCAACTTTTCTTGTGAGCCTTCCTTGGGCTGGATTCCTTCCTTCCTTCAGGACCCTGGCAGAACAACCAGAATTCCTGGAGAAGGTGCTTGTGGGACACTGCTGGACCAATGAATGCTGCTTGGACATGGCAAATAACCATATTATGTGGCATACGGCGTACACCTACTAGTTGAGGCTTGTCATTGAAGATCATTGGCCATGCAGTTCACTTGGATGCGGACTCATTGCCAGGGTGCAGCACTGGCATGCAGGAGCTGCGCTTGATAAACATAAGACTCAGGCGGCTTTGATCGTGCTTACTTACTTTTGTAGGACTGTACGTTGTCGAAGCGAATAGCTTACACAGAGAGTTATAAATTATGATGCCTGCAGGGTAGAGGTAGAGTCTTGGACTGTCAAATGTGCGAGGAGATTATCCGAGGCGATCCGGAGCTGAACACGGTTTTGGTAGCATAACATGTGTTGTTGCCCTGAAGTCAAGAGTTTCATGAGTTCTCACACATCAGGCCCGGCACGTAGAGTCCAGTAGGATTATACAATTTGGCCGCTGTGTTGACCTTAGAGGAAGTGTGAGAACGCAATTGAGATATATTGAGATGGTATTTGATATCCCCACTGGGTGGGACTTGGCATAGCAATGGAGCACAGAGTGCTTCCCTCCTTCAAGTTTCATTCTACACTTGACACCTTGGTGCTCGTTTGATCGTGTACCGACAGGCCGCCCTTTGGGAGGACGCCGCCAACCAAGATAGCTGCGAAGGATTTCGTCAAAAGATTGAGATTAGAGCAGAGCATATACTGTATTTAATATAGTTAACACTGCGACTAGGTCCACACTTGATACGGCCGTGGATGTTTCTTTCAGGGGGACCAGAGAGAAGTTTCGCGCTTTCATGAGCTTGAGACGTTGATTGCTTTGTGGCGTTCATCAATTGCTTTTGCAAGTTCACAGCATCGCCCAAAACCTTTCTGTTCAATATTTATAAGCAAGAATTGCGCAAGGTTGCGTAAGGACTTTGCTGAAGCACTATGGTGTAAAGTGTAAGCAAAGTGGGATAGTAAGTTTTCTTGTCCATGTGTTAATATTACAGTGTTTGCTTCTATGTTCAACGTCACAATCGTTTGTGTAAGCATAGCGCAAGCATTTTCACTTCATGTCCACAGCATGGTGCGTAAGCTGAAATGCGAGTTGCAAAAGCAAAGCGTCGTACGCAGCTCCTCAAGACCGTTGGCTAGAAAAAAGTGTTGAACAACGCTCACATGAACGTTAACACCACCCCACACTGCCCCCCATCACTTACCCCACTTGCCCAGCGTAGTATCAGTAGCGTTTCCAAGTGCACAAAATACCAAAATACTGCTAGTGTCATGCAAAATTGTGTCCGAGCGTCAAAAGTTTGGCAAATGCTGAACGAAGCGTCAAAAGTACCCCAATACATCCAACTACCGTACAGCCCAGACCATCAAGCTTGTGCCAACTAGAGCGCAGACTTTTATTTTGACTGATTTGAGCTGTCCAAGTGTGTCGTTTGCAAGGGTTTTGGGAATATCTCAGGTCATGAAGGGCCTTGCTGAACCCTTTCCTTCCTTTGTTCAGGTGCTCCCGGCATGTAAGACTGGACCTGGTCAGAACCATAGGCAGTCTTGAAAATTACTTGCAAACCTCGTGCTTTCAAAATATTGAGGCCAAGCTGACAAGCTCTTCCCTTTATGCGCAGATTTGTGAGGTTTCAAGCCCGAGACTTTTGAAGGCCGGTGGCTTGATTCCTTGAAGCACCATGGCAACGTCGATGATGGCAAGCTTGAAGGCTCCTTCCAAACCAGAGGAATGGATTCCCACAGAAATTGTCCCGGAGACAGACTTGAGTTTGCCTCGGAAAAGCATTGAAGCTCAGCACAAGCCGGAGGAGGAGCTTGCAGAGGACCCGGCCCCTTGTCCGTATGAGGTGGATGATATGCAGGATCCATTCCCGTATATCATGAAGCAAGATAGCAAGAAAACGCCACGCTCTTCCTACTACCAATGGCACTTTCCTGAAGGTCTTCCAAAGGATCATCCAGCCTCACCAAATCGTCGCTTACATGAGACGCGTCAAGCAGCCATGAAGGAGTTTATGACTGAGATGCAACAGAGTCCTACACTTCTAAAGCGTGAGATTTGTGCTCGAAGAGGTGAGCCTCAGCGCTGGTTTGAGCCACTGGTCGACTTTCTCAGGTGCAATTGACGGAGCGACGGCAGGAAGAAGGAGGAACGGAACAGAGGGCCATGGAGGGCCATGGGTCGTTAATGAGACAGAGGTCCATGGGCCATGGGTGCCTCGGTTTGCGAGACGTGGTCCCGATGTCGGCTCCAATGCAGCCATGACAAGGGACAGACTAATTGAATAGTGCCCAAGGCACCGTCAATTTTGATTTTGATATTTGACATAGGAGCATTGATTGAATGCCCCAAGTTGTCACTCTATCCAAGCAAGGATGGTTTTGGCTCGAGATTGATATATGACAAGCATCCGCAATCCCATTTTGGCAACACATTTGATTCATAAGGGAGCCATGCCAAACAACTGATTTTTTCAAGCATGAAAGCACACCTGCGCACACTTCATGGAAAGGCATCATTTGCTGCTTTATTTACTGTATCACATCCAGTTGTGAATTATTATCAGTGTTCTTGGAACCCTTGACTGTGGACCCATATTCCGATACACTTCGATGCCACGTCTTTCCATCAATGAGAATCGATGACAAAACGCTTGTCGTTTGGTCTAGGAGAGTAGACCGCTCGGATCCACTCAGGCAAAGCAGACCCTCCCCAGCAAATACATCGAAAGTATTGGTCTGACAGTGCAGAATCAATCCAGTTGCAGACTGGATGGGGACCCTGAGAATCTGTATTTGATTTGAATTTGCATCTTCACTGCGTGTGCAAGGTGCACGTTCACAGATGACTATCAAGACTGCTCCGTCACTCCGGGATTTTTCTTTCACATCGCCAATTCCAGAAGGAAAGGCTCCTACTGAGTCCACCTCTGGGAGGCATGAGAATGCTTAGGCCACCCTCAGGTCGCAAGGTGCAGTCCCACGAGATTCCTCAAAAGAAGTCTAGAGTCTAGAAAGAGACTAGACAGTTGGATTGAGATGGATGGAATTCGAATGCTTTGGTTGCACGCAGTTGGTTGTGCCAAATTTGTCAACAGCCAGGACCAAGGTCTCTCTCTCTCTCTCTTTCTTTTGAGGAGGCTCCAGAGGTGGCAGTTCTTTTTCCCCAAGCAAGACTATGTCCCGGCCATTGAAGATCATGTCCCTCAGCTATGAGACGTTGCTATTTGCTGAAGCGACCTCATTGTTGATGTATCAGCCGCAATACTGTTCGACAAATGATTGTCCTATGTTGTAACACATGTTGTGCCGGGAACAAACACTATCTATTTGTTTTACAGGAAGGTTTGGAATCGGTTCTTTTGCTACACTTTGGTCGCCGAACCAGCAACTGGCAGCACAGCAGCTTTCTAGCTTGCGACTCTTGATTTGAACAGCATCAGGATGGTAGACAAAGCCAAAGTCGTCAAGTTTGCATGGGTTTTATGAGACCCCGATAAGAATACTTTGAATTTTCGCAGGAATGGTTCGACATTAGACACAGTAGTCACGAGTCCTTGCCTGGCTTTTGCCCGGATATCTTGATCTTTCCTGTGACAAGGATATGAGGCAAGTTACAGAACATGGCCATGGCATTTCCATCGATGTGATCTGCAACATCGCTGTGTGTGTGTTCTTGGAGAAATTGTCCTCCATCCTGAAGCTCTAGCACGCTCAATGCTGCTGGCCGTTGTGCAAATTTTTTGTGGCAAAAACAGGACTTTGGCTTGTGTCGATTGGTGGACGCTCGATTTACACCACAACCCGCTTTCCCACTTTCAGCAAAGCATGCTTGGCCACAACTTGCAGACACATACACAATTAAAAGGCATATCATATCATATGTATCTCTCACTGCCCGCCTGCCTTTCTCACCACACCAAGCCCCCACACTTGTTCCTCTATGAAATTCTGTTCAGTTCTCTTATAAAATGCTGAAACCGACCCTGATGTCATAAAGATCATTTTGGCGGCTAGAAGCAAAAAACACTGCTTCCAGAAAAGGTTGATTTGAATGATTTTTCATTTTATATCATTTTATACAGTAAATCTTAACGTGTGTTAAACCACAAAAATCTTATGAGATTGATTCAAGCATTTTATAGCTTTCAAATTTGCTTCAAGTCATTTGATAAGGAAACCATGTCTCTTGTCAATCTGGCCAATGTACCAGTTTGCTGCGATGTTGTGGCATTTTACAGAAAGGTGTGTTTTCTAATTGTATAGTAGATGTCTTGGCAGGTTTCACTTTATAAAACAATTTTACTGTAAAATGCAAAATGGCAGACCACTGGGAGTAGTAAGGGGGATGAACATATATAATATATATACACATATTTGCATTTTTTTGACCCATGTGTATTGCATTCCAAAACCTGCCAGGTGCAGAAGCTCTTAGGTCATCCTGCAGTTGTCCTGGCTTGGGATGTCGTAGCTCACTAAGATGTTTTGAAAAAGATTTGCAATCTGTGCGAAGGACGCTGTACTACGCTGTTGAAACATAGCATGTGCTTTAGTCGCAGCGGAGTTAAGCCGCTGGTCGGAGATCGCTTGGAAACTTTCAGGTGAATCAGCGCTGTACCGAGGTCGGGGACATGATTAGGTTCTAGAGTGAGTCAACAGTTCTGCCTACTGCCTACCAGAATCCAGTGCGTTTGATAGATTGAATATGTTGTTCTGGCGCCATGCAGTTCAAACGGTAGGCATTACTTCAACTTAACCTGTTGTTCCGGATTCAGATTGAGTGCTTTCATTGGCAGCATTGGAGAGAAGTACTGGCAATATTTTGTTTAGACAGTCGCACACATGTATACAGTATATATATACTGTATATGTACATACATAGATATACAAAACATCATGCACTTGCAGACCCAGAGGCAATTGAATTGGTGGGAGCGCGATGCCTAGTGGTCGCTGCTCCTCAGGCGGTCTTTATTTTTTTTGGCACCTTTAAGAAAGGCTGACAATTTTGGACAATGGCAGGTAGACATGAAGACGTGAGCAAGTGCCTCTAATTGAACTCCAATGAACTGCCAGGAAAGCTCGTCGAACGGTTGACAACCCTTTGTTTGATCCACATCGTATATTGAGACCTTCGCCCGTCTAGCAGTATTCCACTGTGTTCATTTAAGAACCTTGAGTTCAAAATGCAAAGCGTCGTCCTTCTTATTGTGTGGCTTGATCATGTAATGTACAGTACTGGATTCGATTGTCCTTTTTTTCCGAATGTGTAGCGAAGGGTTCCGGTTTATAGTTTATAGTTGGGGGTTTGGGGGCTGGACTTGTGTTCGTGTCGTGTGGGTCATCGGGTCGTCGCCGGGTTTCCTGACAGCGGGGGAAGCTTTTCGACGAGTTTTCAATGGATGGAGAATCGAGAAGGTTGAAATTCGTGTGAAATACCGTGCAAACGTGACTTCTGAAGTGTGAAGCGTGAATTCCTGCGCAGGTGCAGCGTTTTGTGAGCCCATCAGTTTCCTTCGCTGTGACAGTGGGATTGGCGTTTGCAGGGTGGTCTATTGGAGGTGTTGGATGTCGCTGTGACAGTGATTTGCTGTTGAGGCTGTTGCGTCGAAGCCGTGTTTTCGCGAGAAGTCTCAGATAAAACTGCGATTTTGGTGAATGTGAGTGTGCTGATTGTCGAAATCACTCCAGATGTGTGGTGTGGCGCAAATCTTGCTGAAGATATGAAGATATCACCATGTCGTCACTTTTCATTGCAGGCGCAGTACTTTGTGCGTGTTGGAGGTGTCGAAGTTGAGCTTTCGTGGCAGGTGCAGGGAATCGTGAGACTGCGACGTTTGGTGGAGGTGAATGTCGCTGTGACGGTGTGATAGATTTGCAATTGTGTTCTTGAAAGTTGGTTCGCTGAAGGTGTTATCTGTTCCGGAAACGTTAAGTTGTCATTTTCATCCTCCAGGTGTGTGTGTGTGCGTGTGTTAACACCTGTCTCTAAGGTTTGTACCTGGTAAGTCTGCCGTAGGTTCCTACTAGTAGCTTCTGGCCTTACTACTAGGACCCAAACTAAAACAAACACAGCGCGAGTCAAAAAAGAGGCAGGGGGCAGCAGGGAGTCCACAGTTTGCTGCCAACGAAGACAGCTGTGGATACTCCGTGAAGCAGATTGGGACGCCAATCTGTGTACCTGCAATTTAATTCTTTCCGTTTCACCCAATGTTAAACCATACAGTTGCAGCTGACCCATTCACCTTTCCGTTTTGCAAGTCAAGGTCTACAACGCAGCGGGTAATGTAATCATCTAGAGTGGGACTTCATACTGATCCTAGCTCTTGCGAGCAACCATCTAAGTGTGTTTCGCCAGAGAGTCCCACTGAGGTCTGTGGTGTGATCCCCATCGAGGGGCGCCGCATGGGGGGATCAATTCAGATTCTTTCGTCTCTGCTTTGGGGCTTCACTCTGAAATTCCCTTGATTGACTGTTCTGCACGATACCACTGATACTATGCCGCAGGGCTCACTGAGACTTACGCTCCAGTCAGGATTTGCACTTTCAGACATGTGTCTAAGTATTTACCTGTACAGTCTGCACGTCTAGGTAATCACAGGCGGGGCTTCGGACTCAGACATGTCAGCGCTTGTGCTTTTCATGCTCTTGGGTTCTTTCTCTCTTTCTGTTGCTTTTCGTTTCTTGAGGCCTTTCCTTAGGTTTCAGGTACCTTTCAGACAAGGGTGCGCCCGCCAAAATCGGCTTGACTTGAATGCCAATGAAGGCAAGGCCTTCAGGCCACCCTATCCCACCCTCCCCCCTACCTCCCTGCCCCCGGCCTCCGTTGCTATCCCACCCGCTATTTAGGGTAACAGAAGGAAGTCGCACTCAACACACTTGTGTGTTGGCGCCTTTCCTTCTGTTTCTCCTGTCCTACTTCTAGCTACCCGGGCAGTTTAAGACAAAAGCCCCGCTCGCTAACTACTTTCGTTTAACTAAGTGGGCCTCGTCACTACACCTATCTTTCTTTCTTGCCCTTTTCGTTTGCTCTTGTTTTGTTTCTTTTTCTGTCTTTCTAAGGCTTTTTAGGTGGCTAGCAAACCTCCGGCGCGAATATTGCCGCTATGTGTGCAAAGTTGTTGCGCAAAATCCGTTCCATGTAAGGGATACAGAGCGCCAATAGCGGCACAGTGTGTGTGTGTGTGTGTTAACACCTGTCTCTAAGGTTTGTACCTGGAAAGTCTGCCATATAGGTTCCACTAGAAGGCTGGGCGCTACTAGTAGCTTCTGGCCTTACTTCTAGGACCCAAACTGAAGGAGGCAGGGGGCAGCAGGGAGTCCACAGTTCTGCTGCCAACGAAGACAGCTGTGGATACTCCGTGAAGCAGATTGGGACGCCAATCTGTGTACCTACAATTTAACTCTTTCCGTTTCACCCAATGTTAAACCATACAGTTGCGGCTGACCCATTCACCTTTCCGTTTTGCAAGTCAAGGTCTACAATGCAGCGGGTAATGTAATCATCTAGAGTGGGACTTCATACTGATCCTAGCTCTTGCGAGCAACCATCTAAGTGTGTGCGCGCGCGCCAAAATGGGGGTGGCTTTGCGTTTGCGAGCTGGAGCCAGATAGGTGAAAAGTGCTTTGTTGCAGCATTGTGGCAGCTCCAAAGTAGAACAGAGGAAACGTCACGGGATAGTAGGCGCACATCAGGCTTGATCAGTGTAGGCACTGAAAACAATATACGCAATTGAGTTTGGAACCCCAAAGCAGCATAATTGACAAACAAAAAAGGCTATTTGGAAACACGCCTTTTTTTGATATGTTTCAAAAAAACCGCTCGCAGAAAAGGTTATATCTTTAGAATCTACCTTGAAATACAGGGCAAGAAAATAATCAAAAAAGTAATAAAACCCAGGCTTAAGGGCACTCTGACGAGACTTCCTGCTTCGCATATGAGCGAAGTCTTGTACGAAACGCTCATTTTGGGAGACTGGCAGACTTTGACGCGTGACTCTTGCAGGAAGTCTCGTACGAAACGCTCGTTTTGGAGACTTGACACGTGAGGAGACTTGACGCGTGACTTTTGGAGGAAGTCTCGTACGAAACGCTCTTTTTGGAGACAGAGACTTGGCACGTGACTGAGTGTGCCACAAGCGTGTCCCGCAAGTCCCACACAGAAGTGAGTGCCTCCAGGGTGTCGAAGTACTGAGGGTCCGGAGTGGCGCTATAGGTACCCAGTCGCCAAAGGTCTAGAGTCCAAGTGTCACTCAACAAGAGTGCGGCACGTTGGTCTGGGATTATTTTCGACACGGGGAACTAAGCTATAAGAAAGGGCTGGGGCGTTCACGATGGAGTTGAGTAAGGTCGCACCATTCTGCTTTTGTGGGTTGAATTCTTGAATGCGCAAGATAGAAGAGGGCCAGACCCCTGGTCACCATGTCGTTTGCTCCTTAGTTTTCCAAATTTTTGTGTACGTTTGCTGTGGTGGACTAGGAGTCGGGTCTGAGACAATTTCTTTGGTATTTCAAACGTGTAGAGATGTCTGATGTGTGGGAATACATCTTAGATTCCACCCCAGCGTACTGGGTACTACATGTCAGCCCCCACCTCAGCAACCAACCAACAAGAATGCACAACCAAAAAATAAAATATTAACACAAAGGCCTGGGATGTGTGAACGGGTTTGAAACCCTTTCCTTATTGGTTGTAAATTGTTTTTTTGTGTTTTATTCTTGAAAGAGAGAGAGAGAACAAAACATTAGACGGCTGAAAAGAAACACAAAATTGAAACGATTTGTGTTTTCGAGTTTGTGCATCCAATTTGGATGACTTTTAATTGGTTTCATGTTGCAACGTATCTGGGTAGGAACACTATTTTAGACCACTTCTTTCTGGTGCCGAGTCTGGGGTGTGGGATTTCAATTTAAGTGTACGCAGCTGAAGGATATCATTCTAGACCCCAGTTATCATGGTCTACATCGCGGTACCGAGGGTCCCTCAGCAGTTGTTGGGGGGATGCAAAAGTTTGTGTCCCACAAGAGTGTTGCGCGAGAGCGTCCCACAAAGATTTTCCACAAGAATTCCCTACAACAGTTTCCCCTACAAGAGTGTCCTACAACAGTCTCCCACAAGAGTGTCCCACAAGACTGTGCCACAGTTCCACAAGAGCATCTCCTACAAGAGTGTCGTGCAAGAGTGTCAAACAATGGTTGGCCGTTTGCTTTCGAGTGATTGTGTGCGTTCGGGGTCGTGAGCCCCATCTCGTCTCTGTTGGAGCAGGTTTTACTTTGCACCATGACACATCTCCTGTTACCTAACACCATGAGTGCCACGACCCTCGTTTTTGTGTGCGCGTTGGTGTTGAAGGCGGCTCCAATCGGGCTGAAAGACCTTAAGGTCTCAGTGCCCATGTCTTGTGTGGATGTGGACACAGATGGCTTGGTGGACAGACGCTTGCTCTATGCCTTATGTATTTTTTAAAAAAATTACGTAGAACATATTGTAATTAATCAAAAGAGCATGTGACCTGCAAGGCTCAATCGTAGGAGTCACAGTCCTTTCATGCAACACCATTGCTTGATCCAAGTTTCCCAATTGTTCATGGCGTTCAGACAAATGTAGAGAAATGTGAATAGGAGTGAGTAAATGACAACTCCTCGAAGTTTTGACATCCCTCGCAAGCCTCGCTTGAGGACACCAAGTAGCCAGCATTGTTCAGCACATTAAGGCGAGCGTTGACCAGAGAGTTCTCGTCTAGGTATTATCATGTCATTATTTGTAGTACTCGTACTGGCATCACAGTACATTTGCCAAAATCATAGCGACATTTGATCTCACAGACTTAAAAACCGCAACCTAAGATCATGGATGAAGAGGGTTCATTGAAAGGTGCAGGACCACTTCAACTCAACTGAACACTTCAGGCACCTCAAAACAGACTGGCTCGGGAAATGATTTGCTTAGTTTAAGTTAATGGAGGCCTGAGTTGAGGGCTACTCAGAGCGATCCAAACTCAGCCATCTCCAATCGAGATGTTAGATCAGCTTGAACCATCAACAACTGGCTTTGCTGGGTTTGCAAAAACATGGCGTGCCTTCCTTTGGCCTAAAAGCATACTAAAAGTTGATGAAGCTGAGCGGTGATAACACAGTCATTTGTTGCCTTCTATCATTTTAAACATTTAGTGGGCTTTTCTTTGGAGGTTGTTGTGACTTGATCAAAGCCTGATTCGCTAAAGTTCCTTAGGGGTGAACCGATGGGACCATTATTGGGGTGGAGGGCTCATTCCACAGCCAGTGAGGAATCGCAGCAGTCTGATCATTTGTTGCGTGTAGACGCGTGCTGGACACTTCCACAAGAATCTGGAAGTAACTTAAAGTGACGTCTTGATACCATTTTCGGCTCCGATATTCACTGGATTGCTGAGACCCCCTCTTCTCCCATCCCTGCACAATACTATAACATTATAATATATTCTCATTGGCCCACATTACATAGTACACCTCACAATGGGTGAATAGAGGTAATAAAGGTACAGTACCACTCGTTGCTGTCGCAGTGCTCCTTACAAGTTGGGAGGCTCTTGAGGTGGCTTCGCCTCCTATTTTGCTGGTTCTACTATGCCGCTTGGTGCCCAGGGTGATATGTAGCGACACCAAACAGGTGAATGTCAGCTAACAACAAGAGTGGTTCAGATCAGAACTTTGTTGTTTTTCAATCTTGCTTGTTACTTGACTATATGTGTTTTTTTGTGCCTTAGATTGTCTTCCATTCACATCTCGACTTCGCCTCAAGACCTGTCCTAGGTGCATACCTGAGCCGAAGACTCGTCCTGAGTTTTCGAGATCTTCCAGAGGCAAGTGGCAGAATTCATGAGGGTTTGCAAAGATGGATTTAGGATCTTTGATATTTTCTCGTTAATAATTTTAATCTACTAGTTGAATCTATATATCTCAATGCGTGTTTCTTCGTGTTGATTGCATGATGTCTTTGCTGCAGCCTCGCTTTTGGTGAATTGTTTTTGCCGTCATGATTCCAAATGAACACGTGCAGAGTTGCTAGAGACTAGTCATGTTTTCAGAGCACTTGGACGGCAAAAGTCACCAACCACCTACCTACATGGAGCTGGAATAGCCAAACAGCTACTGCTCAGCTTCCCATGACATTTCGTGTCGTGGCGGTGGTTGACCTACAGCCTTGGAAGGACATCATCCTGTTGCCGTGTCTTGGATGCCCCACGAATTGGACAATGGCATGAATCAAAGGAGGGAATCCGTCCAAGTTGTTTTTTGCAGCATCTTGGCCGGTCTGAAATTATTGAGTATGTATGTATATGATTGTATATGCATGCACACTATTCCTTATACCGACAATGTTGTCTTTGTTTCTTTACTTGCAGCCTGACAGGGCCTGACAGCCACACAACGTACTTCAAATTCAACTCGCAACACTGCCAGCCACCAGTCGTCCCGAGGTGTCCTCCTGACGCGAAGAGTGCTGTTGCCGAAGAGGTGCGCCCCAAAGCATGTGCATAGTGCTGAATGAACATATAGCTATATGGGAGTTATCCAACAGGTCCTTGTAAGGGTTTTTAATGTCGAGAGCCTTGGATGACATGATCGTGGGTCTCGCGAAAGTTTTTTTTCGAGTTCGCGAATGTTAATGTTTTTTTCGCGAAAGATTCGCGAAAGTATGAATTTTTATTGTATGTTCTTTGGTGAGCCTTCAGGCTTGCCCCATGCATAACCACATCCTTTTCTGACCGTCAGCAGCTTCAACTTTGGAATCCGTGTGAAGCTTCCTTCCTGTTTCATGTAGTCCACCCTATGTTATGTATGCCGTAAAAACCTCCAAAGCACAGGGATTATTTCGCGAAAGTTTCGCGAAAGTCTGGCGAAGGTTTCGGCGAATGAATCGGCTCCAGAGGAACCCCGTAGCCCATAGCAACCCCACAAACTGTATTTAGAAATCGAGTCCCTACCAGGTTAAATGGTTTCATGACATGGTGAACCCCCGCGAAAGAAAAACACAGGGTTCGCGAAAGTTTCGCGAATGTTAATGTTTTTTTCGCGAAGAATGGCCGTTTCAATAAACAAGAATATTGGACAACCACCATATATATATATAGATAGGACACCTCTGACCCAGGAGCTCGCATCATGTGTCTGATCACGGTAAAGCACTTATGCTTGACCAAATAACATGGTTTAGTCATTAATCCAGGCTTGCATTGATGTTGATTCTCAACCGGCCTAGAACAACCACCCGAAAAGGATTGGTGCACTTGCAGTGTTGAGGTTCCAACCTACGCTGCACAATGCTTTGAAGAGGCAAGGATGGACGACTCTTGCAGGACCATGAACTTCTTGGCTGGACTAGAATTCATATCAAAGGCTTCAAGGAATGCGTCAGGAATGCACTGTACTGGTGGAAGACTTGAAGAGTAAATAATGCGGGTACGCATCCATTTGATTCCTGTTGCGTATAGAGCATTTGCAACTGAGCACGTGCATTGTCCACAGAATCTATATATACTACAACAAACCTTGCCGCCCTAACACTATTTTCATCGCAGTGGTTCACACACGCAAGTCCTGAATCGTTTTCAGGCGAGGCGGTTGCGAGATGAGGTCAGGGCTTGGTTGCCAAGACTGAAGATGTTTGTATACAGCGGGTACCGGCTATCGCACAGGTGTGAGCGTTTTCGGCATGATTTGCTGTGAGTTGCTTTGCTATTCAAGCAGATCGTGCACAGAAGATTTGTGACATTGAAACGAAGAGCGAATGATGTGCTCATGGCCGAGTGCCAGGAAGACCGAGAATCGATTCCAAAAGAACGAATCTTTATGACATGATTTCTTGGCTTGACTATAGACTTTGCTGAACGTGAAGAATTAGTGTTCATGCGAATGTTTGGAGCAACGACTTTGTTTTGCAGGGGAAACAAGTTTGTCATGACTTCCTGTTGGCAGGGTGTGCATCTTCCCCAGAGCTGTCTCAGAGCATTGGAAAGGCTCACGGAATCTGAGCAAAGCAACCAGTTCAAGATTGTCAAAGGAATGTGTGTTTGCTTTTTTCAGATATCAATATGTTATAGAATAAGTAAGATTAGATGAGATTGTGGATTTGGCTTTGCTGTTTGGTGGTGCAGTTTTGGCATGTGCAGGTTGAACTGTGCCCAGACTGTCTCGGCCTTGATTTCACGCCTCGGACTATGAAAGTGTGGTATGATGCAGGCAGCGAAGCATACACAGGCACAAGTATTATCGAGTTGTCCCGACAGGCAAATAGCTGCATGATGTCGGCATCCTTTTGCTGCACTTGCTGCTATTTCTTGGATCACTCCTGAGTAACAACAGTAGTGTTTCTCGTCCATGTTGAGCTCACCACAGGTACTTCGTACTAAATGCTACCCAGAAATTCCAGTACCGTACCTTGCCTGTCAGTGTTGCGCGGGATGACAAGCCTTCCTAAAGCTTTGTTGCACCCAGTGTTGCGATCCCTGACTGGTTGCTACACCCTGGTAGTGTTCATTCCATGGAATCTGTTATGCGTTGCAGTCACTTCTAGGTGACGACACCTCTAGAGTCAAGAGTTGTACCCGAGTAGCAGTTTGACTCCTGGTTGAGCCCTCACCTTCACCAAGGTGGATCATACACAGGTCACAAATGGAATTGGACAAAAAGTGAACTGCGACCCGTTCGTTGCTGGGATCGTGGCAGTTTTGAAGCTGGGAGCGACGCGCTGGCAGATGTGGGTGGTTTGCCGTCTACTGAGTTTTGGAATTCGTGGCTGGTAGCTACTAGTAACAAGTGCCACGCTAGTAGTAACAGGTGCCTTACTAGTAGTAACAAGAAGCTATTAGAAACAATAGGCTAATAGCTTCTTTTTGCAGGCCTTAACTCCAAGGGGGTTCGCTGCAGGTAGTTCTGACTCGGATTGACCGAGTGGAGGACCTCCACAGATTCTCGGAGTGTTGCTGTTTGGTTATGTTGCATTGCTGTGCATGTGGATTTCTCTCAGTCTTTGAACATTTCAGACACCTTTTAATTTGTTCGGCAGAGTAGTCTGAGCATTTCAACCAGGTGCATCGAAGATGATAAACATTTTGCGCCGGAAGGAGGGCATCGCGAAAAGCAGTGGCAAAGCCTCCATGGCAGATCGCGAACTGATGCTTCGTCAGGCGCGATTGCTTATAATAATTACAATATGATGTTAATCCTACTTGAGCTTTGGGCTCTTGGCTACAACTCAGCTGTGGCCAGGTTTTAGATAGGAAGATTGAGGACGTTTGCGTACGGTTGGATGTGCCCCGAACAGCAGTGCCTGCCTTAGTGGGTTTCACTTTGTGGTAGGCTTTGCCCTTCAGTCCTTCGGTCAGATTCACCCCTGCTTGAGTTCTACCATCACTGTGGAGCTCCAGGTCTCAAAAAACAACATAATTATTGTGTGATTTGATGTGTCCTTCCCACCCAAACGCTTGGTTTCTTCCTGCACGGCGCCCCTGCAGTCTGATGATGCTCACACAGCCGGTTTGACGATGCTGAGCCACTCTCTACGTGCCCAGATAAGGTGCATTTTATCGAGAATTACCACAGCGGTGTGCTGAACCTTGAGCAGGAGGCAACGTGTACTGTACTATCACGCGAGACGTCCATTCTTAACACTTTCAGAGTTGGGAGACAATGGGTCTGAAAGGCCCGCGGTGCTGCTTAAAGACTTAAAGAGCCAACGTATGCATGGCATTACAAGGAGCTGCAACCATTCCGGAGGAGATAAAATTTCACTATTTCATTTAGTTGCTTGGAAATCGCTTGGAATAGATGGATATAGACATACATGGAACATCCTTCAATGCCATTAGATGATCAACTTTATATTGTATCCACTCCAGCATGAGAATAACCAGCTGTTCTCAGTCTGCTTTGTGTGGCTCGAGCTGGGCCACACATTCCCCAGCACCAAGGCAACTAGATACACCTTTCTCGGCTCAGTTCAACACTTTTTGTTTTTGCTCCTCATGCTCTGCTAGGTACGGAACATTTCTGTGGATTTCCACGCGTTGAAGATTCTCAGCCAGTGGCTGACCAAGTTTTTGCTACCACAACCTGCTGCTTGATGATTGCACACCCTTCAGATCAAGCACCCAGAATGAAAGTATGTGTTGGCCGTGTTTGAAGACATATATATATATATATGTGTGTGTGTGTTCTAACCAACTTACCCCAGGTGCTGCAGCCATGCTGATGCCTTCATTGCTCAAGCGCTACAAGACCTGAGGCACATCAAGAATCTCTTACAATACTCTTGGGTGCAGCAAGCTGTTGTATTGACACAATATGACAGTTGAACATGTATAAATAGTTATCAATAAGGGTGTAATTTCATGTAATCACGAAAGCCAGCCAATAGGCAAAGCTTGAGGCAGGGGAGCGAACGAAGTGAGTTAAGGGGAATCTGGGAGGGGGGTGGTCGCGAGTGGGCCAATTTCGGAGAGGTGAACCCAGAGCCTGGTGGCGAAAAAAAGAAAAAAGGTTGCCACTTGTGATGTAATTGACGGCCAGTAGTGCATCATTAGCATCACGAGGGGCTCAGGAGGCTATGGAAAGAGATGCTGAAAAGGGCACCCCATATGGGGTGCATGTGCCATGTGTGGGTTGTTGAGGGCAGGAGAGAGAAGAGATTGCAGCGGGCAAGCGTTGGAGGCGGAAGGTCCCGGAAGGTTTTGAAATGTTTTGAATTGCTTGGGGGTGCCCTTTTTTCTTCGTGGCAAGGTCTAGTTATTGGACTCAAAAGGGCACCCCATATGGGGTGCATGATGCCGTCTGTTGAGGGCCTGCGAGAGAACCGGAGTGAAGAGGGCACCCCCTATGCGGTGGGAGTTCACGTGGCCTGGAGGTCATGAGGGGCTCAGGAGGTGATGGAAAGAGAACCAAGCTCAGCGTTGCTGCCGGACTGAAGAGGGCACTCCCTATGCGGTGGGAGTTCCCGTGGATTGGGGGGTTGTTGAGGGCAGGAGAGAGATTGCAGCGGGCAAGCGTTGGAGGCGGAAGGCTTTGAAGCTAGGGACGGCTTGCAACAGAAACATTTCAAAAAGAAGGACGTACAGGTTACAGGCATATATGTATCCTCACGAAGCCTGCCAATAGCCTCGCCCATAGGCCCCCACAACCATCGCTCACTGCTCACTGACTAGCAACACGCAGCAAAACAACTCATATGAACAAACTTTTTAACAACAACCCTTTTCGCCGTTGAGGACGAAAAAGGGCACACCCCTTTTAATACTACCTTCTCTTTCTACCTCCTACCGGATACCTAGAGTACCCTTTACGCAATGTTAGCCTGTCACTTCATCTTACACACTCAAGTCCCTCCAATACCAACCTCACCACTTCCGGCTACTCTTGGTCCACTCTACCTATATACATATATGATATGTCTCTTCACCAACCCTACCCATGGCCTCCAGTCACTTCCTCTTGCGTGCCAAGACTTTGCCCAGGCTTCCCCTGAGGACACACCCTAACCCAGAGGCTGGTTTTCGCCCCTTCCCTTCTCAGGTTTCGATATATATATATATACATATTATTATATCAGATATAAAACACAGAACTGTATGGATCACAGATGTCAACATGACATCCTTTTCACATGAACCACAGACCTTGAAAGGCTTCAGAGAAAACAAAGGTCATCAGTGCGGGGCATCCGACCTGTGCAAGCCGGTGGCGCCCCCACAGCTGTAAACCCAGCATTGACTACCGGCCCACGCCGCACGGGACTGGGCTGGAGGCAATACGCAGGCCCCGCGTTGGAGAAGAGCTAACCCAGCATCCGTGATGAGTTCATCACAGGCGATGCCAGCTCTGATGAGGGTGTTGTCACTGAGCAATTTCAAGCAAATGCTGAAGCAGACATTTCGTCTCCAAAGTCAGCAAGACGAGGTGCCACTGGTCTGAACATTGCAGGCATGCTCCCACAAAGGAGGGAAACACTTCAGATCGTAGGACATGCAGTCAGCTTCGCAGGAGGCGCAGTTGAGTGTTGAGGAAGCTGGAGCAAAATTGAGGGAGACTACAGGGACAGAGTTGACACCTTTTGCAACTGTTGCTCGATTGGAGTGGCAGGAAGGGAGGAGAAGAGGAGAGAAAAGCAGAAGGCAATCCAGGAGGAGTGCGAGGACAATCGATTTGCAATTAGCACCTACGCCAACAGGAGCAGAAGCGGCAGAGTCCCGAACGCAGATGGCACAGACAGGCAGCCAGTGAAGGACTTTGAGACCTCCTGCGCAGTGAGGAACGAACAACCAAATATGCGTTGGCGGTGCACAGCTGTAGAGATTCCGGATGATTCCAGCAAGCTGACACTGACACGCAGCAGCAAAACACTGAATGGACCATGTGCAAGGAATGCGACCACAAACGGCGTAAGAGGGCTTGAGCCTGGAACCAAGCCAGAGTGGCTGAGTGGGTCTATCAGCCCTGCCCAACCAACAGGCCCAAGGGGGGCACGGCACCTCACATGTGTGGATCGCAGATGTCAACATGACACACTTTTCGGCGCATTCAACACGAAACCGCAGCCCCTGAAAACTTTCAGAGAAAACAGGGTTCGGCCGTGCAGGGCAGTCCGCTCAATACTACGACGTGGCCATCATACGGTCAATGCTTCAATACTTTTATATAATTTGTTTTTTCTGGTCCTGATTCAAACACTTTGCGTGTACGACAGGCAACCAGCTTGCATACTTCAGTGATCTTGCGGCGCCTTGGGTCTCCGCAAGTATAGCCTGTCCAGCGAAGCCGCTGCTCAGCAACCTTATGGATGAAAACCTTTCGTGTGCCCTGATTTGCCATATGCCACAACTCCAAAAACAATGTATTCTCATTTTGTAGCCGAATTGCATCATACAGAGCCTTTGTGTGCAAGCAGTGCGTTCCAGCGTAGCAGGGCCTCACCTGGGTTCTTGTTTCGCAGTGCGTGCAGAGTTTGATGCTTCAGCTGCAGACATTGTGGCCAAAAATCATGTGTTCTTGCGGTCATGTCATTGCTCATCAAGACAATGCTGAAACTGGTAATGATGGTTACTTCGGACGAGCGTTTCTCGTCCTAGTCCTAGTTGCAAAAAAGGGTTGTCGCAAGACTTGAGTTATCCTGGCAGCTTTGGAGCAAAGCGAACAAAGATCGCAAGACATGCACTTCCAACTTTGTCCAAAAAATTGGAGAATGTTTCAGCCCGAATTGAAAACAGCGAGAAACCTCACGCTGCACAAACAAAAACAATGAATACCCACAGCGGATTGCAAGCATACGCTGAAACATTTTTTTTGTGGGTGCCCCACAGACTATACCAGCTGCTGTGTTCATGACCTGACATATGTGAATCTATCAATATACCATATGCAAATATGTTATTGTTGTTCAAGACACAAAGTACAAGAAAATCATTGCACTTGGTGCAAAGTCAGTTTTGTGTGTTTCCTGTGTCCAAACATGGCCAGCTGATGTCGGCTGAAGAAAATCAGGACATCGCCGGATTTGTAGAAAGTAGTGTAATTGTGTTGAATACCGGGTTGTTCATAAAGAAAACAGCATTGCCTAATGGTGTTTCATCAGTGTTTGTAGAGCACCCTTGATCTTTTTTCAGGATGGAGATGATGCTCCTGAAGCAGACAGAGCAGAAGAAAACGGCCAGGATAAACTCAGTTGGTTATATATGTTCATCCATTGGCACTGTGTCTCCAAAAAGGCAACGCAAAAATAGCAAGACACAATTTATTCTGCGGTATCTCGTGGTAAGGGAATGTAGTCGAACGTGTGTGCGCCTGCAGATTCCTGACTTGGATAGAATTTGTCAGTTGCTGGAAATGTTAACTCTTAGGTCACCTGCACAAGTGGGCTGCGTAGGATTGACTCTGCAGGACATGACAAGCTAATAAAACAACCCAGGCTGTGAAAGATTCTCGCGGCTAATTTCCTTTCAATATTTGTTGCTTACTCGTAGCTCTTGCAACAGAGAAGACACGCCTTTGCTGCGGCTATTTAGCATCCCCTTGCCTCAGCGCAGGTGATGAGAAGAAGCGTGTCAAGAGGAAAATGGCCATTGTCGTTGGCTTCATTGGAACGAGGCAATCGATTTTCTGCAGCATGTGTTCCAGTGAACTCACATGAATTTTCGCTGGAAACAAATAGATTGGAATAGCTCCATGTGCTGAGACATGTGGCGCTGCCCGTTATCCCTGCAAGCTCTTTGAATTTCATGCTGGTCAAGGTACCGTGGCCTTATGATCAATCCAGAAGTTGAAGACACCGCAGCAAAGAAATCTGTGGAGGAGTCACTTTGTGGCCAACAATAATGTTTCCTGGGGCAGTTTACCGACACTGCATCCTATACGTAGGAGATGATACGGACGGCATTGGTCAAGGCGAAGATAGTGAGTGAGTTGAATTCCCAGCGGTTGGAGCAGAAGGCAGGGCTTGCCTGTTTCTATATATATACAGTATTATTTGTTTTCCGTGCATTTCCATGCTGTGCTCAGCTTTAGTTATAGTGACCGTGCAGTTCAAAAGTCACAAACTGTTTTGCTTTCTGCAGCAGCATGTTGATTTGCAATTACAAATCAGCATGATGCTGCAGCCACGAAATGCAAATTGCACTTCACGTTTGTTTGCACAACAGCTACAACCAAAGAAACAGTACTCCTTTTGCAAAACCTTGAACAAAATAGCGCGAAACCTCTTGTGACAGTAGCATTTTGCACAACAGCTCAGGGGTGAAACAAACAAGTCATGATCAAACGAGTTGAGCAGCGGGAACCTCGCGAACGTGTCATGACAAGTCACAACTGGCAAGGTGCAGTGTAGCAAGTTGTTTCACAATGTAGTTGTGAGCCAAATTGTTTGTTTGCAATGACAAGGACATGTCGATGACATTGAACAATGTTATGGAGCAAATGCAACTGTATTGGAGTTTCTCGCTTGTTGCTGTTTTTGACACTTTCTTGCTTTTGGCAAACAATCTTCTGTGAGTGTTTTGTGTGCTATTGAGATGGTCATTCCGATCCAGGTAAATTGGAGCCGCTCCAGCCGAACTGATGCAGGCGCAACTTGGCCAAGTAAAGATTGGAACATGTTGATTCAAATTGTAAACAAGCCAACTGCCCTCCCATACAATTGACACTTTGACATGCTCAGAACATGCTCATGTGTTTTTTTCTGTTGTTCCTGCAACTGTTTTCTCAATCTTATAAAGATTGTTCATTCCACCTTCCCGTACAGTGTCCAGCATCCGTACGCCTCACAAATCTTTTGGATACAGATGGTGCCCCAGTGTCAGTTGCTGCAAAGAGAGATGCATCTTGGTTTTTGAGTGTAACTACCTCTTGAATGCTGCCCCCTTCAGCCATGTTTGTTCCATTCATGTTTTTCCAGAGTCTTGGCTTGGAAGATCTGTCAATTTTCCCAATTCCAAAATGCCGTACTGGTACCTGTATATTCACACCGCTTCGCTGTCGAAGCCGCCCGCGCAGATCAACGGGAAAATACAGAGATGTCATCTACAAGACAGACATACATGCAGACATTAAGAACCTGTGCTCGTGGAGGCGGGAAGAAACGTGCACATCATTCTGTATCGAACTTTTGCGCGTGATGGAGAAGATCGATGAGCGGAAGAAATCGAGCATAATCGAGCGTCCAGCGTCGCCGACGCATATCCGGTGTGAGTCCTTGACGTTCCTGAGCGCCCAGCGTCGCCGACGCATATCTGGTGTAAGTCCTTGACGCGCCTGTGCGCGGGGGAACTTGTAGGGGTCTTGGAAGGCTGTTTCTGTATAAAGGTTCCCAATTATGAGATGCGTTCGCTGTAAGACGTGCGCGCGCCGAGGCACGATGTCAATAATGCAGTTGTCCGCCAAGTGCAACAGGATGGCGGTGCTGAGTGCCCCAGTGACCGGCTCTCATACCAAGTACGCCTGCGAGAACTTGACCCCAATCAATGATGCAGGGCTGAGCTTTTGATAACTCAGAACCAAAGTCGCCGGTAGACGTCCGCGATGTCGCTAGTGCGATCTCCCCCGGCCAGCGTAACCGGCATCGCCAACGTTTGGTATCATATTCAAGAAACATTGCAAAGCACAGCATGTCTAGAAGAAAAAGCCTCCCCCCAAGCTAAAGCTTAAGATTGAATCTAGCCTACACAACATTGCAATTGCCCAGAGCCTACACAACGCCCTCGGCACCTTCGGCGCGGGCGGATTTGATTTGGATGGCATCTGGAAAATGTATACAATTGAAAGCACGGTTGGCTGCGCCCGGGTTTTCTAGATTATGATTTTAATGTCCACCTCCTAATAATAAACTCCCCCCCTCCCCCCTTGATCAAGTGTGGCCTCCAAATAATATGAAATCCAGAAACTCCTAGAACATTTTGATTTGAATTGGAAATGAAAGGAAAGGAAAGAGATTGAAGGAAAGGAAAAGAAATGAAAGGAAAATGGAAGGAAAGGAAAGGAAATTGATAGGACAATGAAAGGAAAGGAAAGGAAATTGAAAGGGCAATGAAAGGAGAGGGAAGAAATGAAAGGAACATGGAAGGAAAGGAAAGGAAATTGAAAGGACAATGAAAGGAAAGGAAAGGAAATCATGAAAATAACCAGCCAGGGATTGTTTAGTATTATTTGAGGCCTGGAGTAATTGAAGGTTTGGGCTGCTCGTGGGGGGTGGTCTTTGTGGGTTGATTTCAGGTTACAAATGGCAATGCCCAAAGAAGCAATTTTAAAAGGAAAATGCAGCAGCCAAATCAAAGTTCCAGAGTGAAGGAAACCACAAAATAATCAGGTTTTGGAATCAGCTGACAGCTCAGAATCAGCTTGGATGAATCAAGGTCTGGAAGCAGCTGAAAATCAAGGTCCAGAAAACATTTAGTATTGTTTGAGGTCCATTTATTATTGGATTTTGAAAAGATTTTAGTATTATTCACGGGCCATTTAGTATTCGGAAGTCAACATTATCCGGCCTTGATGCTGCGTGACTGCAACCGATTGTATCACCGTTTTGTGGCTTGTTTTCAATCCTTTGAGAGTCTCTTCAAGATAGTGTGCTCTTTGGTGATTGTTATCGTTCAACATGAATGGATGGTTGGGTAGGGACATGTTGAGGTTTGAAACATAAAAGTGTTGATTCCCAAACTTTGATGTCAATCTCGGCTCAAGTTTGGGAACCTTTTCCCTTTTCTGCCCGGGTCTGGGGGCCGCAGGAGTGCAAACCTGTGCCGATGCGCAGGGGCTTTGGCCGGCGGCTGCTACGTTGCTGCGTGAGGTGCCTCTACGAGGGGTTCCCCGACGCCCGACGAGAGCGCTACAGTTGAGGCGTTTTGGCATGCTGCAGCTCAGGGAGCTGCGCGTGCACACGACCAAAGTGTACATGCCATATAGGGGCCACCGTCTTGGCTGGAGTCCTCCACCTGTCCAGATGGCCCTGCGTGGCCACGGGCGACTGTGAGTGTGCCGGACACCTACCTCCAGGCCTCGCAGACCCGGCAGGCCTCGGGCTTGTTCTTGTGCACGCGCTGTTCGTCCTCCTGCTCATGGACTTCCCTAGACCTACGCCAGCTCGCGATTCCACGGGTGTACCTGGATGAGGTCCAACGAATCCAACACCTCAAGGACACCACCATGGCTGCCGCTGATGGGCTTGCAGTGCTAGTATGACACTGCTGTTCAACCTAGGAGGGTGCTTAGGCCTTGGAACCTCCTGCCTTATACCGCAGGAGTACAGGTCACGAACCGTCGTCTGATCTCCACGGAAAAGAAGACGTGCTCGCTTCACCATGAGGTGTCGTCTTTCATGTTTCTATATATTTCAATCGACGGCTATCAGGGGCTATCGGGTTCGATTTTGGGTCTGCTGCGTCTCTTAGTTTGCTCGATCCAGAGAATCCTTGTGAACTCTGTCCTATACTTGCTGCTAGTTGATTTTGCTGAGTTATTGCTTACTGTTCTTATTGTGTTCCTGTGCCTGGTGTAGTCTTGACACTTCGTGTCCCATTTGGAAACCAAAGTCTGCAATGCTGGACACTTGCAGGAAAGCGATTTGCGTTCATGCAGCTACCCGTCAAGGGCATCCATCCCCCTGGTTGCTATTTACACGTTTTTTTGTTCGACTACATACTAAGCACCTTCTCTTGCAGTCACTGCGTTTGTAGAGTCGTGGTTTTGGTGTGTTTGTAGAATGTGGCAAGCAGTCAATTGAAAAAGAAATTGATAGAGTCCTCTGCAATGGCCTGTTGATGTCAAGAAAACAGGTTCGTCCATGTTGTCTACCCAGTGCATGGTTCAGCAATTCGGGATGCAAACCTCAAATCTTGAGCCATTTCTTATTGCATGCACTTCAAATGAAAGTAGTTTTTCATGCAAGGCAGCGCAAAAACCTGTTGGTTATTGTCTTAAAACAAATACTACATGATGTATCATTTTTCATTATGGACAGCGGAGTATTAATATGGACCTGAGGTTAGTGCTTTGCGCTTGGTAATCAGTGCGCGGTTCTGCTTGAATTTGGAAAGCCTGGATGCCTCTGGCTTCAGCCAAGGAGACAAGGGGAGTGGGGATGGGTGGGGCATGTAGATTATGCAGGCATTGACATCGCCCAGCGAATGAGAGTTTACTCAAGTGTAGGAGAAAACAGAGGATCACCCAACGGAGTTATGTAGATTGGGAGTTATTAGATTGGTGGCCGTGTGGTGCTGTCTAAGTTCCCTATCAGTCTCTAGAAGGCCTCGGGTTTGCTAGCTAGTACACAGGAAACAATTTTCCTGCAAGTCGCATGGTGTTGAAATGAGACCACAAACTTGAACGTAGCTAGTAGCAATTGTAGGAATTTCAGGGAATTTCAAGCAAGGTAGCAACAGGCCAAAATGGGCCTGCTGCAAAGAGTTTCTCAATGCGGCTGACACATCAGGGCTGGTGGATGAGATCAACCACGGTCTGTTTGGCGCCCAGTATATAACTGGATTGAGATCCTCCTTTGCAGTGGCTTCTGGAGACAGATGAATGTGTTTGATATCACATGATATCACTTTGCAGAAACTGGATGTGACATGCAATACTGTACAGCGTTACTCATTTTTGTAGCATGTGCAAAGATTGGCTTCTCGTTGGTTGTCTTGTGTTTTTGTTAGACAACGCATCAACGAAATTCTCAAGGGAATTGCTGTTTCATGCGAGATTCTGGACTTGAGATTAGTTGACACATAAAACAAAGGAAGAACAAAGAAATGTACAAAGCAGGCAAGGCCCTTAAGTTCTTTTTCATTTCATTTACAGGAGGTGTCGAACTTGAGCGTAGGTCACCATTCGATCGATTGATCAAGAGGTTCCTTTTGCATTTCTCGTTGACCCGCCACCGATGGTGGCTCAAGCGGATCAACCCGCGAGGGAAAAGGTCGTGCAATGACCGTTAGGTTGTGGTAGGGGTGCGTCAGTTGGTACCCGGAGCCATGGCGAATGCTCGCGGCACCTCACCCGACCTACGGCCTGACAGCAGACCCTTCCAGAGCGAGGGGGATCAGGCTTGGTGGCAGCAGCAGGCGTGGGATGACTCCTGGTGGTCAGGGGGCTCTGGACAGCAGCCGGCGAATGGGGTCCCGGCTGCAGGGCAAGCAGAGCAAGTGACAACAGGAAGTCAGCAAGTAGATCCACTACAGACAGCAGATCCCTGGGCAGCGGCCTCGGCCACACAGGATGGTAATACTACACCCTGGCCGAGCTCTACTGCCTGGTCGTCGACTCCTCCGACGGGAAGTTCAGCGGCGGCGGCTTCTGCACCTGTGGTGCCACCTCCCGCAGGCGGGGCTACGACGACTACGCCACCTTCTACAAGTTCAGTTCCGTGCCCTGCGCAGGCACCTGATGTCGCAGCAGCCTCAGGGACTACGACGACGACACCACCCACTACCAGTTCGGCTCCGTGCCCTGTGCAGGCACCTGAGGCTCCAGTGGCGACCGAACCTGTGGGGGGGACTACAGCGTCGACGCCTTCACCTACCAGTACACCTACGTGCCCGGGGCCAACTCCTGGCAGTGCAGCAGCAACCGCTGCGCAATCCACGGGGGCATCACCTTCAACGAGTCTTTGGGACAACCAGTGGGGACAGTCAGGTTGGCGGTGGTCAAACTCCAATGGATGGCAGTGGGGCAGCAGTGGGAGTTGGCGCTCATGGGATTGGAACTCCCAAGGACACGACTGGGGCGGTGGAGGACATGGCTCACGTGGAGATTATGGTGAATTTGCGGGCTGGCCTGGATGGACTCATCGTCGCTACTGGGTTCAAGCCATTCGAAGGTGGGACAAGACTTCGGATCTCACGATCCCTCGCAAGGCAGAGAATGCGCTCCCTTGGCTGGGAAATGCAGCCTGACTTCGAGCGCATCCCGGAGTCCGTGCTGCACACCTCGGCCTACTTGGACCTCATCATCGAAGTTATCAACAACAAGGCTGGAGTCCGCGAAGATGATGAAAAGAGGCGAGTCTTCAGGGCCGCCATCTCAGACCAGAATCGTCACCGAGAGGAGACTCTTGCCCAGTTTGCCATGAGGAGACAGAAGGAATTCAGCCAGGCGACAGCTTTTGGGATCGTGATCCCTGACTCCTTCAAGGCGACGATGCTCAAAGAAGGGGCCAACCTGAGTGAACAGAATCAGCAGAATTTGTGCGCCCTCCTGGCAGGACAAGATGACGACCCAAACGCAGTGGCCAGAGCTCTCTCTCGCCTCGACGTCAGGTCAGATCGCATGGCTGGCTTCGTGGAGAACACTCAATCGAACTTGGAGAGCTACATGTCGACGAACGACGACCTTGAGGACCCCGAGGAGGACTCCCTGGACGAGGATGACATCATTCACGAACTGGAGCCACTCGATCTCACCGAAGATCAGGTCGCAGAGGTCTTCGCCGTCTTGGAGCAGAAGAAGAGACGTCCCAGGACGTGGAAGGAGAACAAGGACTTCAAGGCAGAGATGAAAAAGGATCGCACTTCGTTCACGAAGGGAGATGACAGACCCCGTGCTGGACGCCGCTTCGAGGCGCATGGCAAGCCACGACGTGGACCCTTCAATTGTGAGCAGTTGAAGAAGATCTCCCGATGCAAGCTATGTCTCCAGAGAGCCCAAAGACCTCTAATTAAGGGAAAACCCTCTAATTAAGGTAAAGCCCTTTAAAAACAACCTCTATTTAGAGGTTAATCCTTTAATTAAAGGTCTTTACCCCTTAATTAGAGGTCTTTGGTCCCTTAAAAAAGGTATAATCCTTTAAATAAAGGGTTTTGGTGCTAAAAACATACAACCCTTAAATAAGGGGTTTTGATGGCTCATGATTGGTGGGAAAAACATGTCAAACACATGTTTAGCTGACATGTTTAATCTGGTGAAACCTCCTGTTCCACTAAAGGAGGTGCCTCCTACATGAAGGAGCATTGTATATTTTTATCATATTAGTTGTATATTGTCTGTTTGAAGGAGAAGCCTCCTGCAAAGGAGACTTCCCCTGTTACCCCATACCAACCCAGCAGCTGCAGCACCTTTTTCTCAAAGCGAAGGGACCTGGTGCAAGGCTGCAAACTTATGGAACATGCCTTGTGCCACAGCCAAGCAACTGAGGTTACCTCCTCGCCTTCTAGCAAGTTCTGACATTTGCCCTCCCCAATCCTCATCTCTGTAGGTCCACCCAGTGGATGGGGAGGCTTTGGGGTCAAATGTCAGTTCCAAGAACAAATGTAGTTTTGGGGTAACCTTGAAAAGTTGTCGACCTTGCTGGACAGAAATTTGGTTCAAGGTGACATACAAAGCAGCAAACTTCAAAGCTTCTCTGTGCAAAGCACTTGGTTCAAACACTTGCTGGCTCAATTGCTGGTAGCAATTGTGCAAATGTTGGGCACATTGGATGACTGCAGCTTCAAAAGAATCTGCATTGTTGAGCAATACTGTGCATTGCAACGAAAACAAAATCAAGCCTTTTGCCTCTCCTGCTTTGGCTCTCAACTTAGGAGAAGTAGAACTGGAAGACTTTTTCTTGTCTTTGTAAAGCATGGAAGCCTTCAGCAAATGCATTTGGGAATCAATGGCATACTCCTTGTAGTAGTTCTTCATGCTGACACGCAAAGCTTTGCACCTCTGGTCCACATTGTTCCCAGGCAGCTTCTCTGACAACAGGACAAAGACAGAGGCTAAAGGTCATACATAGAGAAATAAAATATGAATCACTAGGTTTATGGTAAATAAGATATTCATGGTCAATGCTCATGTATGCATAGGAGGTGGTGGCCCTTCTCCTGCTGTGCCAAAACCGGAAGAAGTGCCTGCACCAGCTGCTGCTGCCACCGCAGAAGTTCCCAATGGGGGGGGCGTCCCCCCTGAAGCTCCCAATGAGGCTGCCAATGAGGTTGAGGAATCTCCCAATGAGGAGCCCAAGCCAGAGCCTGGGGCCAAAGATACTGAGAACTGAATATCTTCTCACATATCTTCCAAAGCCATCTCAGCTTGAAAAAAAGGTGTTGCTTTGCTGCTGGGTGGTGATGGATGATAAAGCTCCTTGGTGGGCAGGAGCTACAAAAAATAATACCTCCTGAACTAGGAGGTCAATAATCAACGGTTGATATGTTAAAAAAAACCTCCTGGGATTAGGAGGTATGTAAATAATTTAGGGCTTCTACAAAGACCAACCATTTAACTTCATTTAACTTCATTTAACTTGGTCCATTTAACTTCATTTAACTTATACATTTAATTGGAAATGCTTTCATTTTGGTAAGTTAAATGAAGTTAATTTAACTTATGGTAAGTTAAATGAAGTTAATTTAACTTGGAAAATGAAAGCATTTGCAACTAAATGGCCAAGTTAAATGAAGTTAATTTAACTTGTGCTGGTTTTCACAATTTAATTGGAAATGCTTTCATTTTCCAAGTTAAATGAAGTTAAATGAAGTTAAATATATACATGTTTGTGGCCATGAGCTAGTTTGATAAGATTTTAGGTGAACAACACAAGGTTTGAGGATTGTGCACTACATTCCTTTTGGAAACAGTGCATTTCAAATATCATGTCCAACAGCTTTTTCTTGGTTTCTTCATTAGTGCATTCTCTGCCAAAGATTTTGGTAGCTGCCAAAGACTTTTCATTGCAAACAGACATTCTGCATTTTGATAAGCATCACTGCAGCTTTTGACTATCAAGATACAGGTGCACCTCATTTGACACAGAGGCTGCAGGTTCTGCAACTGCCTCAGGCTCGTCCAGGGCCAAGGATGCTGCAGGCTTCTTCAAAGCTGCAGAGGCTGGCCTTTTCATCGGTTTGGAAACAATGTGCAATGCCAGGTTGGGAGTATCTGACTCACACTGCTCCTCATTGCCAAATTGGTACAGCAAAAAGCCTTTGTCCCCAGGAACACATTGGGCTTCCAATGTCTCACCATTGGCTAGCTGCCTCTTCATGACACCCTTCTCCTGGTCGAAGAATTGCAAAAGCACAGCAGCAGTGTCTCCATTCTCGTGTTCAGGAGCTACTTTCATGTCTGCAACAGGAGGGGCGTTCCCCTCCTGAGAAGAATAATCCACTGCAAACACTTGGGATTTCATGGCTCTCCTTTTGGAAGGTGGGCTCACTCCATAAAGCTCACAGGGATTCACTTTGCTACTGCTGCTAGCTTCAGCTTTGCTGCTGCTGGCAGACTGAGCAGCCGCTGCCACAGGCAAAGAAGCTTGGGAGAATGAACGCTTGGGAGCAGCAACTTGGTGACTGGAAGGCTCCAGGCGATCCCATTTAGACATGGCATCCATCACCCTTTTGACAGCAGGATGGGTTTTGGCACCTCTTTTTTTACTTCTGCGTTCAACCAAAGCACAAGCCAGTTGCCTGCTAAAATATTTCGCTTCATCCACACTGGTGCCCTCAAAGGTCTTCAAGACAGCAGTCTGCAAAAGAGTTCTGTTGACCCTGGGTGTCTTTGACAGCAAGGCCAGCAAAAAACTCTCATAGGAAGCTACCACCATGGCAAAGTTCGTGTCTTTGTAGCCATCTCCCTCTCCCTTAGGAGCTTGTTGACATCTTCCTGGCTGCAGGAAGTGGATGCTCTGCCAAGTTTCCCTTGGCCAGACATGGTGACACACAGCTGGCCTAAAGCTTGGGAAAGAAAAGGCTGCAACATGTATTCCTTGGCCTGGCCAAACACAAATTCCACACAAACTTGCACAGCTCACAGCAAGGAGCTCCTGACATGACACAAGGAGCTCCTATGAGTCATTATCAACAAGAAAACTATATTTGTTATGTAGAAAAACATACCCTTGAAAACCCTCTAATTAAGGTCTATTGAAAAGACCTTAATTAGAAGGTTTTCACCTTAATTAGAGGTTCTAAATTTAAGGGGTTTTCATTTAGAGGGTTTTGGGCTGTCTGGGAGGGACACTGGGCCGAGGACTGCGACATGAACAAGTCTGGGAAGAAACCTATGCCCAATGCTTTTTCCTTTTGTAGCTCCCAGGAGCGACCATGCAGGACCGCCTTCACCTTCTGCTCCCTGGCGACCTTGAGGCAGACCATCCGACAAGTGCTGCCGAGCCCCAAGGAGCTCTGCGAGCAGTGGAGCTTCTTGACCCTCTCCTCCGGAGACGCCATTTTGGACATTGGGGCCACACAGGACCTCGTCGGAGAGACGGCTCTTCTTTCGATGGCACATCACCTCAGGTCTCTCGATTTGCAGTTCATCGAGGTAGACACTCATGTTTTGACCCCGGCAGGAATCGGAGGAGCAGCTCAGGTGACTCGAGTCGTCCTGGTTCCCATCTCCCTCGGAGGATTTCCGGGAGTGCTGGAGTTCACGGTGTTGGAGGGCGGCATTCCACCCTTGCTCAGCGTGGGCTTTCTTGAGTTCTTGGAGGCCGTCATTGACCTGCCTCACGACCGGGTGTCCCTTCCAGAAGCTCGGAGTAGACCTCCCGCTGACCCGTCTTAGTTCCGGACACCGAACCACGCAGCTTTTCCAATGGAAGAAAGGCTCTGACTTTCCCATTCCTCCCGAGCTGGTGAAGAAGTATCAGCTGTCGGACGGAGCTTTCAACCTCTCAAACACCTCCGCATACATGAAAGGGAGCCACTCTTCGCACTCCGTCGTCGAGCCGTCGAAGAGTGTTGTCCCAGCGAGCTTTATAGACCTTTGCAATGAGCCCAATCTATCAGGGCAGGTTGTCATAGAGGATGTGTCAGAGTCACCACCGAAGAGTTTAGAACCACCATTCACACCCAAGACAGTTCACGAGTCAAGGGCATGCGCACTTCATCACGCACAAGAACATGTACATGAGTCAAGGGCATGCGCACCTCACCACGAGAGTCAGCTTGTTGGACGTTTTGAACACGCTCATCACCGGCCACCGCCGCAGCGCTCAGGCTCAGTCCGCTCCATGGGCAATCGCCCATCCACCGATCTCCAATTCGAAGTGACTGCTCCCTCTCCTTCCGATGGCCGGATCTCGCACGAATCCAAGGGAGCAGCAGCAAGTGCCCGAGGAGCGCTGGAACGGCTTGATGACCGCGCTCATGAACAAGCTGGAGAGCAACCGAGTCGCCTACAAGAAGCTGGTCGAGGCCGAGCTGAAGACCAAGAGTCTGGCCTCCAACCGCAAGAAGTATGTGGAGGCAGTCAGCCAGGCACCCGGCCGGTGCTTGCATCCGAAAGAACAGGTAGCATCCCGGGCCAACCAGTACGCATCCTGGACGGCATGTCTCCAGTGCGGCGCTCGGCTGAGCTACGCCTCCAAGACCCGCTCCCGGGCGGCGGCAGCCTCATCGTCGACGAGGGCATCTACAAGGACCTCCGCAGCGGCAGCTACCAGCAAGGCAGCGGTGACGTCGGGACGCCAGACGACGGGGTACGGGGTTCCCGAACCTCTGATGGCCAGTGCCTCCAGCGAGGCGACTCAGATCGTGGGAGAAGCCATGTCAATGCTGCAGGTTCAGAACTCTCAGCTGGCTACGGCGCTGACGCAGATCAATCACTCACTGCAGCAACTGGCACATGGTCAGAGCCAGATGATCACGATGGCAAATCCCGGTCCACTGCCTGCCAACTCCAATCTGAATCCGCAGACTCAAGGAATCATGCCGACGGAGATGCAGGTCGATATGATGTCGGATCATTGGTCGGCGACGGAGGTGGACTGGTCGCACCTGCCATCCCCGAAGAGCAACCTGACCGACGTGGAGGAGACAACGGAGGGGGACTTCAGCAATAATCCAAATTCGTGGCAGGGAGTGGTTTCATGAGGTGGGTGGTTTGCCTTTTTGGGCAGGCTGTGATTGGCTGACCCACTGACTATGTTGGCTGCTGTCATTCAACCTGTGAATGATAGTTGAGCAGTGACAGCCCCATCATTGGAACTGTGAGTGGTCATGGAGCAGCCCCATCACCAGGACTGGCTCAGAACCTGTCCTTCAACCTTATGATAGTAGTGAAAATATTCCCTTTGATTTTTCCTTTCCTTGAGCAGTCTCTCATACCAATGAGGGCTTGAACCAAAGACGTTGCCAAAAAACACGCTCTACAAAGCGCAGCCATACGCAAAACAATTACATGGCACTGAGACACGCGCGCGCAGCACACACACACACACACGCACATACACACACAGAGCGCAACAAACAATTGTTTTTATTCAAGTATTCTTCAAACTTCAAACTAGACCTGCAACAGACTGCTTTGGCACAAGCGTTTACTAGATAGGTTCAAAAAACTGAGAGCCTACAAACTCGAAAAAACATCTTGGTCGTCTCAAACTTTCCAGGCGATCTTTTTGTCGAACACGTTCGAGTCAGCAACATGCGACCATCATGTGACCCGGTGTCACTTTGAAAAACCCCAACTGCCGCTTGCAGCTGGCAACGCTTTTTTTCTGCAACTGCGGCAAGCATCGTTTTTTGCGAGGACTTGAAGGACACTCAGTGTCAGACTTAGCCCTCCCCTTCCACAAACAAGAGCCGAACTTCTCACACCCTTGGCAAGCGTAGGCTTAACACAGGTAGAACTCGCAACGAACTATTATATAGTATATATGGGTTAACCATGTTTTTTGCACCCTTGGAAGCTTCTGCCACAGCTGCCGACAAAGATTTCGCAGCGAAACTTTGGTCTTTGGTCAAATGAGCCGCGCAGAACATATCAGTTCACTCACATTCGGGAACGCGTTGAGCTAGCTCCGGAAGCCTGAGATAGACTTCTACAGCTACTTCAAGTTCATTCAGTCGCAAAGCATGACTTGCAACAAACCCCTGCTGTTGGCAGGAAGAGAAAAGAAGAGAAGTCTCCTTTATCAAAGAAACGTTGTCAAGTGGTGAAGGCACCAAAACTTCTCAGCACACAAGCGCACAACAAGGATCTCGCTCTGGTGCTTGGGATCTTCGGGCATCCTTATTCGGCTGACATGTTTAAACAAAAATCATGGCTGACAGCTAACGAGTAAGGCCAGGTCGGGTGGGTGTACTGGCAAACCTCCAAAACAGGTTCAGAGCCCACTTGTAGTTCTGGCGAGATCACAACGGCCGCTTTGTTCACATACATGTCGGCATCTGCTCCAGACCTAGCACGCTTTTGCTGTGACATGTGATCATCAGACTAATCAAGAGTAGTTCGATATTTCAAGACCCTAACACACCCCGTAAAGATTGAACTTGAAACGCCATCAAATCACCGACTGGCAGAGACAGAGATGTGTACTGGAAGGTCTCCGCCAGGTGCTGTCGGACTCTTTCCGAAAATTTCAGCTGACTTTGTGGAAGTTGTAAAGCCTGCGCACTTGCCAAACAAGATCCTTGGCTATGAGGACACAAACAAGGAAGGCAATCTGGAACCATGACATTCGACACGCAAACGACAGCCTTATGAGATCTTGTTTAGCGTCAAAGTGTGACCGTGCTCTGGAGGGCCAGCTTCTTCCGATGCCCCCAAAAGCACAATTGATTGTCCAAATTCATCAAAGGTTGCTTTTTGCGCTTGGCAAAAACGGATGATCGCGCAATCCGGCAGCTGCATGTCTCGCACAAATCCAACCATCTCTGTTTTGGATACGTTGAAACTTTTGACCGCACCAGGCGACTCATACCGGAAAAACTGCATGCCAGATATCATGGCGATTGAATTTCAGTCTCGAGCGACAGTCAACCTTAGACCTGAGAGCCACTGCAAGCCAGCAATCCACCTGTGCAGCATGAACCTCGACTCAAAGCGTTTCAAAGAAGAGCGAAACGATGTGCCCACTATCAAGGCCCTAGGCCCCAGGTTCCAAACAAGCGCTGCACATGAACAGCTCAGTATAGATAGAAGGTCTTCTCAGCTGCTTTTTCCAAACTCTATATACACTGGTCTGCGACACTGCAGTGTACATCAGTTGGCGTCCGGAACAAAACCGGCTTTCAGTGCCTCACTGTAAGACTTGTAAGTTTTGTCTTTGTGGTGAAACAACCGCCATGGTTTGCCCTTCAGATCCCCAGACCCGCGGATAAACTCTCGAACCTGCGCAGCAAAAAGGCCGAAGGCGCTACATTGCTACATTACATCAAAAAATGACGGCTTCAAAAACATTGCGTAACATGATGTAAAGTAACAGTAGTGCATTGAGCCTCGCACCGTCCAGTCTCCGTTGATCCCTTCACGCCGCGGCCCACCATCTTGCGTACGAGGAAGAGGAAGATCCGTCCATTCCCAATCAGCGGGATTAAATGAACCCGGAAGCCTTTTGTTTTTCACTGGCTGCGCTGCATCAGAACCACCTGTGGCAGCCTCACCTTGATCAGGCTTCGGTCTTTTCTTTGGCGATGGCTCAGAAGAGCCAGCTGGCCTCTTGTAGGAGACAACACCTTTTGCAGCTGGCTCAGGCTCAGCAGAATCAGAAACAGCTGGCCTCTTGTGGGAGACAACACCTTGCGCAGCTGGCTCAGGCTCAGCAGAATCAGAAGCAGCTGGCCTCTTTTGGGAGTTTACACCTTTGGTAGCAGGCCTTTTCTTCAGCGTTGGCAGGCTCAGTTCCTCTACCTCACTAGCTTCGAAAGTGCCTTCTTCTTCGTGGGGCTTTGACGGAGGCACAACAAATGATGGACTCTCCACAGCATCACTCCTCACACCAGCTACCCCAGCACTCTTCCCATCACCCAGCCTCGCCCCATCACTTGTGCGCTGTCCCGGCTCATCCTCATTCTCATTCTCCTCCTCATCCTCTCCGAACACAAGTGTCTTGGCATGGAGTAGCGCGCTATTGCCAGTCTCACCATTGACAGGAGTGACGCTGCCTACTGCTTGGGGTTCTGCTGTTACTGCTGCTGCTGGTTGCTGTTCTGCTGCTGCGGCTGCTTGGCGGTCACTTCGAGAAGGGCTCTCACTTCGCAACTCCTCAGGCTTGGGCTTGGGCTGCGGTGACTCAAACTCAGACAAAGAATTGCCAGAGCGAAGCCGCAGCAACCTCGCAGCATCCGACCTGACAAGGCTGCGAAAATCAGGCCCTTCCATCGCGCCTGAAATGGACAGGCTGAAGGAGCCTTGAACTTGAAACTATGCAGAAAAAGCCGCCTGCACAAAATCACGCAGGACGGACAGTAACATGTTTCAGACACACACACACACACTGGAACGCAGGCTTGGGAAATCACACTTTTCACAGAGCGATGCGTTCTCCATCCTTCACTTTAACAGTCAGCCACTTAGCATCAAAAGCTTCTGCTGGACGCAAACACGACAGTTGTTTCATAACTGCAACGAGGAGGCAAATACGATTGGATTCTGCAAACTTGGCGCGCAGAAGCATCACACAGCTGACAATGAACCAACCCACGGAAAAAAAGAGGGGGTGCGCCGAACGTCAAGCACAGCTGCTTCCATTCCAATCGAGTTTTGGACAACAAAAAACGCTGTATACATCATAAATCAACTGAACTTTGAGCGTCACACCCCACCCTTCCCCCCGCGCTACGCTGCCAGCACTGGCTTTCCAGGCTCCAAGGTCAAAGCTGACTGCAGCATGACGTAGGGTTTCTGACACTTGGTCACGGAGTGGACCCGGTCATAGCCTGACAGGACATAGGGAGTGGAATGTACGAAAAACACCTCATGACTGGTCAAATGGTGAGAAGGCCACACATCACAGAGCAACTTTTGAACCTGAAAGGTCCGAGAAACGAAACCGGAATACCACCCTCAAGATCTTGGACTTGGCGATCAGGGCAGCTGCATCATAGAACACTGACTTGCACGTCATTGGTTTGGACAGGTCCTCACGAAGTCAACTGGCGAGAACAAAGCACCGATCCTGACCCGAAAGGTTTAGAACGCAACTTGACAGGACCTATTGGCAAAGACTTGGAATGAACCGGCACACTGATTACAACACGTGGCAAGAATCTGGAATTGTTCGGTAGGCGTGAGGGTTCTTCACCTTCACGGAGAAGCCGTCGCCCGAAGCATCAACCTGACGTGAGATCTCAGAGTAGCTCACATCGTAACGCGTCACCTTCTTCTGCTTCTCCAGCAGAATCAAATATTTGTAGAGTGTCATGGACTCGATGGCCGTGCTGTCAGGGTTCAAGCTGGCCATGTCGATCTGGACCACGGTACGGTCCCCTTCCTCCCAACTGACAAATACATTCTGCTTTTCATCGAGCTGTTCACCAGGGGTCACAGGATGGTACCTGATTCAAAAACAACTCAACTCAACACAAACACAAACACAACTCAATCTAATCCTTCACACAAACATTTCAAAAGAAACCCAAATATCTAAAAAGGTGAGACATGGTGAGACCTTTCCGAGACACTTCCCTGTCCCAAAACCGCCCACCAACGTGTGCTTGGGCAAGATCTTTTGCTTGTCCAAGGCCATGAGATATACTGAACCAGACTTCCCACGCAGCACCTCAACGCCAGCAACTTCGGAGCTGCAGCGCGGCTTCAGAGGGCCGTCTTCTCCCTCCAAGGCTTCCAAATTCTCAAAGACCTTGATATCTGGCGCTGAATCACCGCCAGAAGATTCATCAGCAGGGCGAACGAGTGTGTCTTCGACCACTGTGCTGCTCTGCACAATGTCCTTCAGAAGGGTCTGGTACTTCCCCTCATGCTGCGCTTTGAGCTTGGCAAACCTTGGGACTGATCGCGCAGTCAAGGCCAATCATGTTCAAGAAACTAAAAGAATATGGTGCGGCGGTAAAAAACATTGCCGCCATTCAAGGAGCTCATCACCAATGTCTCCCCCGACAGCTTCCCACTGACGCAGCTGATCAGGGTGGATCTTGTATTCAGCCCCCGACTTCACCAGCACCTGAAGGTCCAGGTTGTCCAGGTTTTCAAGGTACTGGTGGCCCTCAATGGCAGATTTCTCCTCACTTTGTTTCAAACGAGAAGCAATGAAACAATAATGATGGCCCTCTCATTCGTTTCAGGGGTTTGTCACTGCGTGCGCTATGTGACGTGTTGGGGTGGGGTGGAGGGTGGGGGATACTGACCAGTCGACCAAAAACGGGGTCCCACCAAGTTGAGCATCGGCAAACAACATTGGAAGACTAAGAGCGGCGTCAAACCAAGGCACTTCATCGCTCAAAGCGGGTTCTGACTCATCGAAAGACAGGCCGCCGTAGCTGAATTTCTTCTCGATCCAAAGGTCAAGCAAATCCCGATGCACGCGAGACGTCGCGTACTTGACATTCTCCTTTGCGTCGAGAGTGTGCACAGAGAGGTAGTACAGTCGCTCCAAGTTCACTTTGCACTCAGCCATGGCCTTCTTCATGCGGAGGTTTGCAACCTCAGGGCCGGAAACATTGCGAGACTTGAACTTGACGCGCTGCTCTTGGAGGAAACATGGACAAGCCCCAAGGAACGGGTTTGGCGGACAAAAAGACTTGCCAAACTGATCAAACAACTGTGACCGCAAGGTCTTCTACGTAGCCTGTCAGGTTTACGCATAGCACGGCACGGTGAGATGTCCCACGTAGCAGCGACGTGAGCAGCATCTCCAGCCTCTTGTGGCCTTTTTGAGCACAGACTTGCTCATTTGACGGGCGGAGCCTCTCCGCAATTCTCACGGAATCCTTGGGCAAAAATGGCCCCTAGGGGCCCTAGGGGGAAACAAAAACTGGAAGGTCAGGTCATCCAACACAGGGCCAACGAAACACTCAAGGCTGAGAGAAAGCATGTTGGGCCAAGTCAAGACGCTGGCGATTCTGGGATAAGTAGAGACGCCGTCTTCGGCAGAAGCGCCAAAGGGGCGCCAGCACCTTCGGTCTCGTTCGGGCCAACAGTTCGCCCAAAAATGCACAGTTCTGACTGCAGCCAGGGGTTCTCCTCCTGCACGTTGGCCGATACAATGAGCCTTCCCGAGCCGAACCTCCGGGAGTTCGACTTGACTTCCGCCTTGCGTGATTCGCGCGCAAAGCATTCAATCCACCTGTGTTCACAGACCTGCCCCAAGGAATACAGTTCCTCGAAGATCTGTCGCTCCTCGTCCCAGAGTCCTCTTGGTGAGGAGTCTTTGGCCAGGTCTGGAAGCACAAGGACAACGACTGAATTCTTCGGGTTGCTTTCGTTCAGGAGGCTGATTCCTCTGCAAAGCATCGCAGAGTTCTCGCGTGTCCGCGTCCATGGACAATTCCAATCAGCCCATCCCAAAATGGCCACATGCTCTTGGGCGCAATTCGCATCAGCAGCCTATAGGTCAGATTGGCCATCGTTAAAAATATTGAAGCGGTGAACAACAACATACAAAAACAACAACTTCCCCACCAAAGTACACGTCAACCCTGCCATTGGCCAAGGGACCACAGCTTGCTTCATCCTGGAAACCTCTGACATGAGCAAATCCATCTTGCTCACTGATGTCACCCTCACATAGGCATCCTCGGCCAAAAAGTTGAGCCCGTCACAAACCCACTTGCAAGACTGAATCTTCTCTACAACCCATAACAGTCAGTCATCAAGAACCCAAACACACACACCAAAAAAGGCAAAAGAAAAGCGTTGCATAATCCGCAACCCAAAATCTGAATATCCTTGAGTAGCCTTCGTGCCAGCATCAGCTTGTCGCCCTCGATGCAGCACGGCCTTGCTGTGCAACTTGGCCTTGACATGAAGTGGGACCTGCTGTACCTTGGTCAAAGTGGCTTGGTCCTTGGCCAGCGCAGCCACAAAGTATTTCCACTGCGCAGACACCACTGCCTCTTTCTGGGCACTGACTTCGGAATGGATCAAGTTCTGCTTTTCCTTGGATCGCTTTGCGCGGAAGAAGCAACAGAACACAACAGTAACAATACTTTGGCGGGTGTTTGCTTGCGACAGTGTTACACACAAGGCAACCATCATCTCTCAAGCAAAACCGAGCTTCGCGTTCCTCTTGGTGCGCCTTCGCTTTCTGGCTTTGCAGCATTGAGAAAGCAATTCGCTGAGGGCGGCTCTTGAGGAAATGCGAAAAATCATCGTGGAAGCCATCCAAGAATCTCTGGACCATGGCATCAGCATCGCTCTCTGTCATCCGCGCCTTCCTTGGAACTCATTATCGAAATTTCATCCAAACGAATACAAAAACACTTTAACCTTTAAGGTCAACCTATGTTGAAACTGGCCCCCAGACAGAATCGAAAGCATGCCTCAAAACTGGATTGTACGCCAGAGCTCCACTGCGGAAACAATTGGGCAAAAAGGACGGCTAAGTTGCGCTGCTCTGTCAGCTCATCTCCAGTCATCCTGTAGCGCTTCTTGTTGGCAAGGGCGATCCCGACAGTAGCGCGATTGAAGAGCCGCCACACTTTCCGGAAGAAGAGCTCCTGCGCTGGACCAGTCATCGGAAGTTGCCAGTCAACCTGCAATCAGCAATTCAATGTCAGTTTCCAAGAACTTCGAAGAAACAGAATTGGGCATGTTGATTGCGACAACATGTTTAAAATCTGACCTGTGACAAAACCTTGGCAAGGAACCTCCACAAAAGATTCGCCAACCATGGGTGCATCCACGTCGTTTGCGCTAGGGTTGGCTTCGAGGTGCGCCCTAGAGCCCATAAAGCACAGACTGTTGAAGGAAAAAACTTCGCCAAACGCACCCAAACCGAATGGCACATCGTGGCAGGATTGCTGCACAACCTCGAAAGCTTCTGGCGTGCACCGCTCCAGCCAGCTGCGGACTCCCTGCTTTTTTGCGGGAGTCCAGGCTCACGCTCCCGGTCCCGCTTTCTGTCCGGTCACTTGAGAGGACCAAAGGGTGCCCATTGTAGAGTGAAATCGCTATATCCAATGAAGCCACCTCCCTCGACTCACCCACAAAGCTCTGCAAAATGGCGGCCATTTGGAAAGTTGACACTGGCTGCACTCGAGCTGCCAGGTTCTGGCTCGCGATTCTGGTCACCATGTTCTCCAGGTTGGAACTGGTGGCCTCGCTGGCCTTCACCAGAGTTGACACTTGAAGGAATGACTGAATCAACTCTTGGACCATCGGAGTTTTCAGGCTCTCCACAGGATGACTTCTCCAAATGAGCAGCAGGCATATCCAAACGGACATGGCCGCCAGCATGCGCTGACTGCCGTCTCCAAAAAGCAGCCTGCCCACCAGCGATTGGGAGGTGCCGTGCTCAGTCTTCAAGTCTTCCGGCGGCCACACCGGGAAGCGGGCCACTACAACTTCACCCTGGCAAACACAATCAACGGTGAATATTATCAGCCACTTAGAAGTGGCCCACAATGCTCCCACTATACTTACCAAGAGAGGATGAGAGAGGTTGACAGGCTCAGGACATATGAATGAAAGGTCAAATCAATAAGGGTGCGGGTTTCCAGACCGTTCGCTTGTGTCTTTTCAACCTCTCTTGGTAAGGCTTAGATTTCAACCAGGAAGGACATCATCCGTGATCATCCAACCCAGGTGTCGAGACATGTCTAAAATATCCACCCTTGTTTTCTCATTCCTGACAGTTTTGTTTTAAATAGAAATTAGGAACTCAAAAATTTCAATGGTTATTGCGATCCTTGCCGCGTTGCGTGCCACTACAGAGAGAGGCCAGGAGGCCACAAAAATAATTAGGCCCAACTAGACTACAGTTGGCCCTATTTATTTTTGTGGTCTCTTGACCTTTCTTGGTATCTCAAAAGGCGCCGAAGGTGTTATAGGACGCACCCAAGATGTTCTAAGTTAAGTCTTGAATTGTACAGTTTCCACACGAGATATCAAATGTCTATTTCGCGGTGTAGGGGAATTGTCAGGTGTGGGCCCTCAGTGTACTTTCAAGCGAACTTGAGGCGACCTTTAAATTTACTGATCAAACAAGAACGACCAAGGTGAACCTTCTGTTCTAGAAAGGACTCCGCAAGCAACCTTTCACTTTCAATGCTCACGCGCGTCAAGGCCTTACGGCGAGAAAACCAGCACAGTCAACAGTTTGCGGCGAGAAAATCCAATCTGCTAAAATTTTGTGGCGAGGAAACCTGGCATGAGAGGGATTTGTGGCGAGGAGGTCAGCGACCTCCTCTCCATAACTTTTCAAGTCAACATCCCGAGACATCATTTTCTCCCCACACTCTGCTCTCAACCAGCACACACTTGAGGAGAGGAGGTGAGCGACCTCCTCTCCTTGGCTTTATGTGTGGGTAACTAAGGGGGCAACCTCTACTAGTCTACATATACACTGTGAACAGGGGGGGGGGGGGGGTGGTAATAAGGGTTAGTAATGGCTTTGGAGAGGAGGTCGCTCACCTCCTCTCCAGAAATCTGATTTAAAAGAATTTGGTTTGTGGCGACAAACATTATGATGCAGAAGTTGCAGAATGGGCGATATGCCCAGCTTCCCCCAAGCCCCCAGATTTGTGGAGAGGAGGTCGCCGACCTCCTCGCCACAAATTTTTTTTGGGGCATTAGCCTCACAAACCCTTTTTTTGTCACACCTTGCCAGTTAGTAACAGTAATGTCCATGCCGCACCCAAATTTTCTGAGTTTTTGCATTATTGAAGGCTTATTGCTGTCGTTTTGAACGTTTTTGGCGCTTTTGTTTTGCTTACACTTCATTAATTTGCCCTGGTTCTTGGTCTAATTCGGAATCTACACGCAATCGCTGGAAACATGAAAAAACGAAAACCACACCTCCTTGAAACGGGTGAGCGACATGCTTTTTGCATAGCCAACCACCTCTGCCATGGATGTAGATCGCCCTCGCCAAAAGGATTCATCCTCAAAGCTCCAAGCCAGCACGCTCGATGACCATAGGACGCCCAATTTCGGAGGCCATTCCTGGGACGCGGCTGGCATGTCAGCTCTCGACACGAGTTCACGATTTATACGCCTTCAAAAATCTTCATACAGACATTCAACAAAAACAAATTGCACTTCAGACGATGCCGCGGACCTCTTGGGCAAATACAAGCTAGACCTAAAACTTGTTTAAATGTGACATGCCTAGGGTCTGAAGCAGAAATATAGTCGCATTCGGGTCATTTGATTCAATGAACCCTGCGGCGTGGCAGAAGGCTGCGCTCTCTTCCAACAACCAGGCGCTGCGGGCAGCTGATTGCGCAATGTCCATAAAGGTTCCACCTCGAAGGAAAGGAAATGGATAGCAGCCTGACTCATCAGGTTGTGGCAAGCGAGCCATGACTGCAGGGTCTGTGGGAGGGCCTGCAAAGTCGTCAAAGCCTTGCTTCTGATCTGCTCCGTGTCGCAAGCTGTACCTGGGAAGCGACGCCGCATGCTCCCTTTAGTTATCTAAATTTCTCAAACGCCTGAAATGTGAGTTTCTGTTTCGGATGAAGTTCTCGTACCTAACGCTTCCAAAGCGGAGCCCAAACAACAAGAAGTTCTAACCTTGACCTGTAAAAAATGGGAAGTATTCGTTCATAGTCGCATCAACTCGACGCATGCTGCAAGTTCTTTCTGGAAGGAGTCCACCGTGTTCATGTTTGTCGCCTGGGGAACAGCAGCGCTTGCCCCTACCCTTGCTTTCTTCCTAGCAGGCGGCATGATGGCCCCCAGCAATGGCCGATCTCCAAGCCCTTGATTGAAAAAGGCTGACCAGCGGTAAATGTCACAACTCACAACACCAGCTCACCAGCTACTTTACTACACTCTGAACTTGAGGCGCAGCACAGTACCAGAACCCTGCCAGCCAGTTGAATTTTTGGCACGCCCGCCGGAGGTTGACAGGTTTCAATGAATTTTGTTGAAGAGTGCAAAACGCTCCAAGATTGCAAAACTCCTTGGGAAGATTCCAAGAGTTCTAACTACACACTGTGTCCTATGGGCTCCAAACCGCGATAGCCGTCATGAAGGTGGCCAGGAAGACTGGCGCTGAAAACCTCAAACATCTCAAATCAGCAAATCTCAGGAGAAACACAACTTCTTAAATCTACCACACGCCTAGCACAAGTCAAAAAAGGCCGTGATTCCAACCTGCATTAATGCTTTGCAAGCGAAGAACGAGTTTCCTGCGAGGTCACCCAATTGGTTTTCCGTCAAAAGGTGCATGCCGTACCTGAAGTACTCGCGGCTGCCAATGCCTTGGAATTTTGCCTTCTCCTGCACAAATGCGGGCTGTGGAGCAAGGAAATGTGAAACTTGCGAAGCGCAGTTAAACCCAAATGTAAAATGCAATTTTTTGCTTTTTGAAACATGACTGACTTGCAATGATCGCATGTAAGCACCAATCCTTGGCAGTCAACAAAGACCATCTCTTGGTAACAATATACTTCCCCGAAGGGAGCAGGCACGGCAGTATGCGAGGGTCCCTCCGATGCCACGTCTGGCGGCCAAATGATTGATCCTGGCACAATGACACATCGCACAGCACGGAACCCATGCTAGTGGAAGGCAAGGAAGAACATGTTTCTGATACGAATGCCTTGTAGATAAACAATTGTCTTGTAAATGAACGTCCAGGCGCCACTTGGATGATGAACGCCTCATCGTAAGGATTCAGGCTGCAGGCAGCCATCTCACACACCGACGCAGCAAGGACAGCCAATTCCCTCTCTGTGAGGGGAATGAGGTCTTTGGTCAGCACACTCACCTTGCCCATATGGTACGCCATTTGCTCCTTGGATAAAAATTAGGTACGCGCTACTGACTATTTTAAAAGGTGTCAGCAGTCATGATCGTGATCTTTTGATGAGTTTGCTTTAAAAGTATCAAGTGCTCTAGTTGTATCAAGACTCATTTCCAAGACGTTCGCAAACACCCATGTACTCTTCCCTCCACTTCTGTCCATGATGCGTGGCAGACTTCTTCTTTGTGTTAACATTCTGCTGAACAGGCGATGCATCCAAGAAATGCTTCAGGCCTAGTGGAGGAAGCCGCAACTGGTTCACAAAGTCCTCGCACGGCTGGTGAGACCTCAAATAACACACAACTGACGCTGCCAGCACCCCAGCATCAAACAATGAGCGAACGAACGGTCCATTCATAAACCATGACATTGAGACCAGCGGCCTCAAGCACGTGGCCCGCACATAGACTACATAGCATCTTGTTCGAGACTGCGCCAACCCGAAACTACTACTATTCAGCAACATGGCCAAGCAAGGAATAAAGCCTCGCTTCTTCATGGCCTGGTTCTGCACGTCCAGGGGCTTCTCATCTTGGAAACGACCCCTCTTTTGCACCATGCCCCTAACGTTTTCCAACAGTGCCCATTCCAAGGTGGGCTGGCTGTCAACAAACTTGATGAATGCATGAAAGCCTCCACCTGTTGAAGACTGCTTGTCTTTAAAAGGCTGCGGATTGTTGTTTTGGCTGCTGATCGAACGACAGGGGTATCCCACCACAGCACCTGAAACCTGAGCGCGCAGATCTGTCAAATCAAAGTAGTTGCGCGCACTGGGTGGAGAAACATCTTGGGTAAAAATTGTTTGCTGTCAGCTTGATGGCGGCAGTTTAATGAAAAGTTGCTGCAACAAGATAAAGAAACTGGTGCAACATGCAAAATCTTTCCAGTAAGGTGATCATGGGCCTTTCCACGACCAAGGTCCTTCATGTCGCTGAAGATGGCCTCCGTGTTCGGGAAGGCAGTCCTCAAGTGATCAGCCTTGAACTTCTCGGACTCGCACATCCAGGACATCTTGAACTGGGCAGGGCCACAACCAACGTACACATGTCATGGCTGACTGGTCCTGTACATCTTTCTAGCAAAAAACATGTTCTTCAAACCCCTGCAACAAACACAAGAGCCTGTGGAAAATCTTCATCAGGATAGAGCTCTGAAATCTTCTCGTTAAGGGCGGTTAGAACCATCTCCGCCACACCCCAACCGGAGCAAATGGATCCAATTCGAATGGTTCTGCTGAATTCCTCCTTGCGGGAACAGTTGCGAAGAGAAGCCATGAAACTCTCCACAAGCTTGGAGTCAGCATGGGCAGAAAAAGCCCAATCAGCCCAAGTGTCGACCTTGAGGAAACACCGCACGCAAGAAGTAGGCTTTGCGATACTTATTTCAATGTTTCTTGACAACGTAGCTTCACGTGGAGTCTCTTCTTAAACGCAACACTGCAGAAAAAAAGGTAAGTGAGGGCCGTACCCCAATTCCATTTCGGGCAATGAAGCTAGTGTCAGCCTGAGGCTGCACCTCTGGCTGAGAATGTTCACTGTCGGAGGCAAAAAAATCTGATCCATCACCAGGAGGAGGTGGAAGACACTTCCTGGCGCAGGGTACAGAACCAAAAGGATATACCTTAAGGGGTGCAGGAAAAGACTCCAAAGATTCCGAATATACCGAGGTTTGTCGTGTCCTTCCACCCTGTTCATCATCACTCTCAAACAGCATGTCAGCGTCCAATTGAGGTGCTGCAGGAACAGGATCAGGTTCATCACCTTCCTGCTGCGTCCTGCAAACTGGGATCGTAAGGAGAAATGGCCTTTGGTAGTAACCTCGAACGACGGCGTCGGACGGGGTTGGGAACAAGAAATGGTACCTGGTTTTGGTTAACTACTATAGTTCTGATACATCTTGACATTGTTGTTGGCAATCTTAAATATATCTAAAATTGTAGCCTTATATATGCTTTGAGAAGCTATTATAATATCCTTTGCACTCCCTTGTAGATGTTGCGCGATGTTGTTTTCTTCTTGTTGTTGCCTGAAAACGGCAGGGTCTCAGCGGAACTTGCAGTTTCGCACACAATACACAAAACGGTTACCGTTCTGAAGTTCTGACCCATAACTGAACACGTGTAGGCCCACAAGGCTAGAGGTCGACATGCGTTCCACACACGGGCCTCGGTATCGAAGGAAAAAGAGCCATAGAACGCTTTGAAATCACATAATGTTGGTCTCCGGGGGCCAACAACGATTACCACGCCTTTTGAAACCCTATACCACATGTAAGAGGTTTAGATCGCCGCTCACATGGCTCTTAGCAGTAGGGCTTCGCCCTTAGCTTCCAATGCATACTAAACAAAAAAGCACTAGTCATGATCTCCCTCACCATCTTCAAAGTCAATTGGCTCTAAATCATTGTCGGAAGCATCGTCTGAATCGTTTTCTGGGAGCTTTAAATCAACCACCTTCTCTCTGGGCCGAGGCCCCCATGCCTCTCTTGGACCTGGGCCCTCTCGCACACAACCATCATGCCGGTGCTCCAAAAATGAATAGCGCTGTGGCCGTGGAAGCAGCTGTAACGATGACTCAGCCCAATTCAACAGGTAAGCTCCAGCATCTGGTGGCAGAGTGAGGTTCCTCACCAAAGTCGGAACCTTGCTGCGGATATTTTTTGCAACTTTCTCCTTGATGGCTCGTCTTGGGGCAACGCCCTGAGGTTGCGCAAAGCTCCGGTGCACAGTAGCTGCTCTTGCTGCTGTCATCACGGTCACAACTTTGAAGGGTTCTGGACTTGCCATGAACCTTTTTGCAATTAAAATGATGTCATTCTCCGACCGCTCGGCTCCAGCAATTTCCTGCACTTCACAATGCCCATAAGATGAGGGGTCTATATCCTTCCGGAGGCTGATGCGCACCTGCCCAACACCGCCTCAGTCAAACCAAATCAAAGCGATTATGCTCAATCAAATAATGGCCCAACGCGATCGTTCTCAAACCCCCGCAACAAGCGTGTAAACATCAGTTAACTTATCCTGTGACGCTGCTGGGGCGCGCAACCCTTTGACTCGAACTCCAGCCATTGCAGCCCAGTCCTTCCAGTTGGCCACCTCGTCCAACTTGTACGCCACGCATTCTACCTTCGCAAAGTTTCCCTTCTGCGCCTTGCGCGCAGACTCGCCTTCACCTCGAGGACGACCAGAAGAATCCATGAGTTCAATGAGTTCTTCTGGATTGTTGAACTCATTCCGGGATATGAGCTGCGCCTGAACACTGAAGACTTGGTCGATGTCTTCGTGACCTGATACCCAAGGCTGGGACCCAACTATATATTATAGAAGGGCAGGCAGGCGACAAACAACAACAACAACATTCAACGCCCACAAAAAGGCATTGCATAGGCTCAGGACAGGCATCTGTGCCCTACCCGCAGGTAGTTGCAAACAGTCCACCGGAAGGTGTTCAGTGCAACCAGGAGGATGTGGAAGGCAATGTAGTGCCGGTTCTTCCCTTCTCGATATGTATTGTCTTGCTGGATTGCCAATCCAGGTGGCAAGCCATGCTCCCTGTAAATAGCGTCCAAGCCTCTGGCCAGCTGTTCCATTTGACAAGCCGAATCTTTGGCCAAGTTTTCATCGCTGATCGCAAATTGGATTCTGCGGCCGTGGATCCAAAGGCCAGCCACGTGCAAACGTGGTCTAAACAGTGAAGCGTATTGTTTGGAGTTGGCGGCGAGCTGTCTGATTCTTGGAACTTTGAACTTGGCCTGGTCCATGCCGTCATGGATGCCGCAAATACAGCTTGTGGCTACTGCTTCACGTAGGATCCTGAGAGTCACCAGGTTTCAAGACACAAACAATTGATTTGAAACCTGTAATGGCTAAAATTCAGGTAGGATCCTGAGAACCGCCCGGTTTCAAGATACAAACAGTTTCTTTGAACCAAAAGAACTGCACTTTACAGTCTGACAAAAATAATGAAATCGAGAATCCGGTCGCTGGCGCCGCCTGAAAGGGTTCTTCGGAACCACGCTTGTGATAGGGACCTGAATGCCCAATATGTCTGTCGATCCAGCCACTGGGCTAAAACGCGCGATGAGTACGCTTTGATCGCACTCTCCTGCCCAGTGGCCCCACCATTGATCAGCCTCAATCTGCTCTTCAGCTCAATGCACAAATCACACTTTGCGTGCTGACTCGCTTTCCTGAAGTGCAGAAAACCGTCCCTCAAGTATGGCCCCATCACCTTGTTCACCACACGTAAAAATGTGCTGAAGGATGCGGGCGCCTGCGAGTTCGCATGGCAATGGGCGACGTACTCGAAAAATAGTTCTGTCCGCGAAGAGTGCCTCAAGAAAAATACATGGCTTTGGGCAGCAATGAAAGAGGGTCCAGTGGTTTCATACCAAACATTTCCATGAAGGAAAAACAATACAAATGCTTGGATGTAGTACGCTGCGCTACTGGAGCTCTCGTCGCTCGCCCTTAAAGGACCCAGGCCCTACAAGATGCAGGTCTATGTCAGAGCGATATTGATGCAAGCCATTCATGAATTCATTCACTCGCCGATCCACGCTCTCCTTGTCCCTGTCTTCTGCCAGTTTGAAAGGTGCTTCAGATCCGTCAAATTGTTCAACGGTAGGTTTGCGCAGGCTATGCCCACCCTCAGGCATGAACTCTGCGGAAGAGTGGTAAATGATCCACAGGAACATCAGCACTGATGGCCACTTCTCCGCTGCGTCACCTCTCAAACTGAACCCGAACGTTGGGTGCTTCGGGGCCTGCGCCCGATTCGAAGTGTATCCGAGCTGCCCTGAACGCAATCTCTGCAGCACTTTCTGGCCCACCGACAAAAGTCTGCAGTATGCTTTGAGGCAAACAGGCTTCCCCAAGAACATGAAACCATCTGGACGACGTGAGGCATAGGCACGCCGAGCCCTGCCCAATTGGCATTGGGCACGGTCCGAATCTGACGCAACAAGCATGTCATCGTCGTCAGAAGCCACCATCCATTCTTCTCCATCCGACGCATCGAGTTCTGAGTCAGTTTCTTCGAAATCTGGTTCGCTGGCTCGAGGGTCTTCAGTGTTGAATTGCTGCTGGGCGGCAGGGCTGGAACTTAGCAAGTTCCTCCGCAAAAACTCATCCTGAAACAAGGGTTGAACTAAGGTTGAACAAAAAAGCAGGACTATTGCCACACTCTTGTCAACCTAGACTGAGTTGCATACTACTAAAACATTTGGGGCATGACCCTTGCCTTTTGATGAGGCTCCAGCGCCTGGAACTCTTGGTGCTTAGCTGACACAGCTTCGGAGCAATCGCGGAACTGTTGCAAACAGGTTTGCCTTTGGCAGGTGCACATTGTTGCAAGGAAGCCCAATCCCACACCTTGGGGCGTACGAGTCGGGACCATCGCCTTGGTGCGATCGGCGCCACCTTCAACTTCATCATCTGAAGCATGCAGCATGAAGCGCTGGAGCTGAAGCGAATGAAAGGAAAGGCCAAACAATTTCTATGTAACTTAGCCTGGTGGCTCTCTTGCAAACAAAATCAATGAGTCTGAAATTGAAAATACATAAATATATATTAATATATATATATATGTAATACCTTAAATGTATGTGTGTGTATATATATATATATTCCAACCAAATGTTTTTGCTCTGTCTAGATGGGGAAACACGGAAGGAAATGAAAAGTATCAGTGGATATTACAACAATTTTTTGTTGTTTTGAGCCAACGTTCTGCTTTGAATGCATGCGGCATTGTAGACAACTCGCTCCCTGCAAACCTCTGCTTACAGAGTGACCACCTCTTAAAACCAACTCACTCCCTTGTGAACAGGTTAACCCAGATTCGCTCCTCGAATTGGCTGTGGCCGGCCGCTTACATGTCACGGCAGCGGGGCGTTTTGTCGCAGCAGGCCGTTTCATCGGCATGGAACCAACCCTCAAAATTCAGAGCCAAACTTCTAGCTTTGTTGCAGCAGCTGCAACTCACAAAGTTTGTCTTTGACGCAAAAAGACATCTCCGACTCATTACGCACTAGCCAGCACAGCAAGTGGTACACTCAAAGCCTTCCAACAACATGACAAAGATTCGTTTGCACCTTGCATCTGATGCAGTTTGCTGGTCGTTTGTTTTCGTTTGTTGCACAGAACATGACAAACAAACCATTATGACATACACTGAGTGTGACTGGCAAATCGCTTCAAAACGTTCTTGGCCACGCTAGCCTGTAAATGCGACCGTGACAGCAGGGTGTGTGGTCCAGGGAGCTGACAGCCAAATTCAAATTGCTGCCCAATGGACGGCGGCAGTCGACTTAAGACATGATACAGTGAGCATAAGCGTTCTTTACCTGTTGCCTGTCGAAGGTTCGTTGCTTTCTGAACGGAAAAATCTAAGTTGATGGGCCTTCCCCAGAGAAATCGAACAGCTCCCTTTACAGCGAAGGTTCTAACTTCTGCGAACTAGGAGATTGTCGCACATGGTCCGTGTGGGCCTTCTCTGGTGGGCGTTTTCTTCCTGGCAAGTTCATTGCAAAATTGTTGTAGGCTATTGTTTTGCCTCAAAAGTTCCACTACGTATTAGGTTTGCGGGTTTTCTTCGTTTTCACGAGAGTTGCCTTTATTAGAGTTCATTACAAACAGTTGCATCAGACCCCGGTGTCGAATGTGTGTGGACCTAGCGCGCGCAAGGAATTGAATCATAAAGAAAAAGTTAAGTGCAAAAACTCACACACACACACACACACACGCACGCGCGCACGCACGCACGCACGCACGCACGCGCGCACGCACGCACGCACGCACGCACGCACGCACGCGCGCACGCACGCACTCACAATTCCAATGATGGGGCTGTCACTGCTCAACTATCATTCACAGGTTGAATGACAGCAGCCAACATAGTCAGTGGGTCAGCCAATCACAGCCTGCCCAAAAAGGCAAACCACCCACCTCATGAAACCACTCCCTGCCACGAATTTGGATTCAATCCAAACCAAGGGTCACCCACTCGAGAGTGAGGTGGCCGAGCTGGATGGTCCTATCCAGCGTCTGCACGACGGCCTCAGCACTGACGTGGCCACAGGCGTCACCAGCACTCCAGCGTCATCTCCGAGAACACGGCCTCGATGAGAACTCGCTGATCATGCACTATGACCTTCTTGGAGAGGAGGCTCCCGGCCCTGAGCAGGCCCTTGGAGAACTACCTGCACCTGGAGACCTTGGCCCTGAGCAGGCCCTTGGCGAACAACATCGACTACCAGAACACGGCCCTGAGCAGGCCCTCGGTGGACGTGACACGGCCTCAGAAAGGACTTCTCGAGGAAGGCCAACTTGGCTGCCGTATTTCCTTCAAGCCCGCCAACTATGGAATGGACTCACCTTGGAAGAGCTTGAGTCCCATTGGGAAGTCGTCTGGTGTCGCATCACGGAGGCCCTTACAGGCAACCTGGTTATCGACTCGCCTTGCACGGCCAAGACCCTTCCACCTCAGGCCTACGAGAGCAACTTTATGACCGAAGTGTGGGGTGCACCTCGGAAGTTCCTCTCCAAGATCACCATCGCCACTCCAGACTCCCCCATTGTGGGCTTCGACTATGAAGGAAGGCTCAGTGACACTGGTCCTCTATGGGCATTTGAAGGTCCCCTGGCGGAGGATGAGGCCACTGACTTCCTGGAGGTAGGAAACGCTGGGAATCACACGGACTTCCCTCAAGATCCTGGAAGCTTGTTTTGGGAAGCTAGTTTTGGGAAGCACACCTGGAAGCCTCTAAAACATGGCTTCTTGGATCTTGCAAAAAACTAGCTTCCAGGAACTCCAAGAAGCACTTCTTGGAAATCAAAGAAGCGCTTCTTGGAGCTCCAAGAAGAGCTTCTTGAAGTTCAAAGCCCAGCTGTTTTTCACCATGGCATGGTGTGTGAAGGTGTGAAACTTAGGTGAAAAGCTGCCTTACACAGGCTGCCTTTGAGGTGCCTGCCTGCCTTGCACAGGCTAAATGGCTGCCTTGCTCAGGCTGTGTGAGCGCCAAGCCATGGCTGTGCGCTCATGAAAGCTAGCAGGACTCTTTCAGATTCCAGTCCTACATTTCTGTGACCACCTCTCCTGGTATAGAATCCTTGGAGGGTGGACCCAAAGGTCTCATCTCTATAGGTCCAGGTGTCCTTTGGACACAATCCTTTGGTGTGCACATCGTCTAAAATGTGCTGCAGAAGGTGGCGCTTTGGTTTGGAATGCCAGCTTTGGTCATCATCTGCTGCAGCAAAGCAAGCTTCCAGTGCCATGTACTGGCTCAATAATTTCTCACCATTGGCAACCAGGCCTGGTGGGTCAAAGTTTTCCAATGCTTTGTACATTTCTGTACAAAATCTGGCAACATTGTACACCGCCTTTTGCAACATGTTGCCTTTGTGCAGGCTCTTTGCCTTGCACAGGCTCTCCAGCCACAAGGCAAAGTGTCTGATATCATTGGCTTTGGCATCCAGCTCAGCCACTCTTTTTGGCTTTTTGATGTCCAAAAGAGTTAGCTTGGCTAAGCGCTTATCCCAAGGAACTTGGAATTTTGTATAGAGTTCCTGGATGTCCTTCCATAAGTTCTTAATTTGCTCATCTTTGTTTTTGCCATACTCTGGCAGAAGGTGGGAGAGGACCTGGCCACAGATGAGTGCGCCAAAGCCCTCATCCACAGTGCGCATCCAATCAGGATGAACATTGTGGTTGGTAAAGCCAGGCAGCCTGAAGATTGCAGCTTGCACCTTGCCCCTGGATCGCACTGATTCCAAAAATTGCGCCTTGCTCAGGCTCTTTTCCATCCTGTCTCCCCTGCCCCATTCCTTCCACTGGTTAGGTCGACAGGAGCACCTCCAGCACATGCCTTCCAACACATTGAACTGAGGCACCCCCAGCCATTTGCAAAAGAAATCCCAGTCACCTCTGATGTGCACTAGGGCACATTTACCTGGCATGTTTTGACCTGCCTTATCCAGGCTAGTTTTCTCCTTGGGAGAAAAGGGGGAGCCATCATGCCTGGTGCAGGGGTGTTTGCCTTTCCCCAGGCTCTCTAGGGACCATGCAATGATGGACCAGATGGCTTCAATGGTCTCTGCACCACAATTGTATTGGGCATCAAGGCAGCATATTGGGATCCTGACACTTGCCTTCTTCAGGCTTCCAGGCAGATTGAAAGTTAGAAAATCTAATGTGGATTGGTTCATCCTGCCTTGCACAGGCACTCCATCCCCATGGATGGCCAAAGGGAACATGCCTTGCACAGGCTCCTTCCAGGCTGCACACACCTTCGACAATTCTGCATACAAAAAAGTACCTGGTGCAGGCATGCCTTCATTCCAAGTGCCTTCTAGTGCCAAATACTGGCTCATGACCTGGTGTGGCAGCAAAAATGGAATTAATGCAGTTTCTGTTTCCTTTTTCTTCCTATTCCAAACAGGAATGGTTGCCCAATACAATTCACCCCAAACTTGGCCTTGCCTCTGCCACCTTCTGAATGACCTGGCTGCGTTGGAATAAGCTTTGCCTTCCTCAGGCTCATCTTGAGTGGCACTGTGTTGGAATGGACGCTTGAAGTCCAGGCCTGCCTCTGTTGCTTGCTCCATCAATTTTCGAGATTCTTTTGAATTTAGTGTGTTTGTGTTTTGTAATCTCATGAGAGATGTTCCAAAGATATCTTCTTTTTTCTTTTTGATCAAAACTTGGGAGGCAGGCACCTCAAATGGCTCCTTCTTTCGTTTTGGTGCTGACATTGCCTTGTGCAGGCCCCCCAGAAAACATAGGCACCATATGCATGTCCTATACCACATTGGGTACTGGTGGGCTGATAATCCAAAAAGCTGCTGCTCAACAGATACAAACTCACACCAGATAATCCCAACAGCACTACCCCCTAACAGCTGTGCATTTTTTTCAAAAACAGTATGGGCACACTTGGCTCCATATCATCCAAAAAAGCGATGTTAGCCTTGCACAGGCTCTCACAGGCAAGAGTCAATTGCCTTGCGCAGGCCGTCAGCTAGAGATGCCTTCATTTCTTGCCCAAAGCTTGCTGGGTCCAACTTTCTTGTTGGCAGCCTTCATATAGTCCTCAATTCCTTTCTTGTCCTCTTCCATCTTTTGGATGAGTGTTGCGCCTTCTTCAGGCTCCACCTCAGGCATGCTGGAGTGTTGGTTCATGACCTTGTCCATCCATTTCTCCTTTTCATCAGTCCATTCTTCGATGGTCTTCTGCACTGATTGGAGCACATTGGGAGGGACCAAAAGCTGATTCTTTTCAGCCTTGCACAGGCTTGCCCTGAACATTTGGAGCTTGTCCAAGCCTGAGCTCAAAGAAGAAAAAGCCTTTTTCAGGCCCTGATAAGCCTTCTTAAATTCCAAGCCCAGGTCTGTGCCTTGTTCAGGCTCAGGTGGGGGTGCTGGCAAAGGCTGGGGGACCTTTCTCCCCACAGTCAGCTGCTGAGGCTGATCGACCCTGAGGGCTGACTCCACCTTGCTGAAGTGGTCATCATCTAGATCATCCACTGTCTGCTTTGCCTTAGTCAGGCTCTCATTGGTGTGCACCTTCTGGGTCATGAGGTTTCCATAGTAGTAGTATTGCTTGATGCCCTTGGCTGCCTAGAAAGGGTTTTCATGGTCCCTCTCTTGCAAACCCTTGACAGCATCATTGGCCAAGGCATCGAAGTCAGGGTGGCTCTCACGCACACCCTCTTTCTTGGCCACATCCCACTTTGTAAGCCAGCCCTCTTCAGAACCAGACACAGTGGCTGCCTTTTGCAGGCTCTCTTTGTGGACCTCTTTTTTGGCCACATCTGGAGAAAGTAAAAACACATTATAGTAAAACTCTCTCTTTTGTTCTTGGCTTTTGCAAACTTCGAATGCCTTCTTCAGGCTCCCTTTGCCCTTTTTCTGCAGCTCCAACATTTGGTACCTGGCATCTTGCCAAGCCTTTTTGCTTGGTGCTGGCAATTTATCAGTCTCTTTGCCTTTTTCAGGCTTTGAGTCCTTAGCCCTTTTGGCTGGGGCTGGGCTTGCTGGCTCAGCTTTGACACTTGCCAAGCCTTGCTCAGGCTCTGCCTCCAGGGAAGATGCAGGCCTTTTCCTAGCCATGGATCTCCAAAGCCAAGCTGCAAGTTGAGAAGGTTTGCTGGTGCTGTGGAAGTGTATGTGGTGCATGCAGTCTGTGTTCTGTGGTGAAGTGTCAAGGTGCTTTGGTGTTGGAAATTGTCACCCTTTTGGGTGGTGTGCTGAGCCAAAAATTGAGGTGAACAAGAAAAAATCAAACTAAAAAGTTTAAAATTTAAACTTTTTTTCAAACTTTTATGTTGCCTTTTAATTTAAAAGGCAACATAAAAAGTTTGAAAAACAAAAAGTTTAAATTTTAAACTTTTCTGTTTTTTGGTGGTTTGGGAACCCTGGTTGGTGTGTTTTGGAAACCATGGTTGGTCCAGACACCCCCCCCTTCCCAGTGCCAGCCTTTTTTCTTTCGACTATTCAGCTGGTTGCTTGGTCTTGTGCCAAGCACAAAGCCTTATTCAGGCTCAAGCCTTGCTCAGGCTCATTTGCTGTCATGGATGCAGCCTTTTTCAGGCTCAAGCCTTGCTCAGGCTCATTTGCTGTCATGGATGCAGCCTTATGCAGGCTCAAGTTCGATGCACCACTATGCATCAAAAAAGGGTTTCTCCTTTCTCTTCTTTTTATCCTTTTCTTCTCCCTCCTCCTCCTCTTCCCCTTCTAGTTCTTCATCTTCCTCTTCTTTTGTTTTTTGGCCTTGCTCAGGCCCAGCTGAGCTTTGTGCTGTTGTTTCTTGGCCTTGCTCAGGCCCAGATGAGCTTTGTGCTGTTGTTTCTTGGCCTTGCTCAGGCCCAGCTGAGGTTTGTTCTTTGCCTTGTTCAGGCTCAGGTGGAGCAGAAGGCTCTTCAGTTGGTGAATATGAATATGATTGGCTGGAAGCATTTGAGCCTTTCCCAGGCTGACCCAGGTTTTCCTTTGGAAGGGTCCTGGGGGTTCCCTTGTTCCTTGGGCCCTGGCTCTTGGACCTTGTCCTTTTGCCATGGCCTTTTCCAGGCCCTTTGGAGCGAG
>CAXAMN010000325.1:349891-383034 GCA_963970005.1 Durusdinium trenchii
TAGAGCGTTGCTTCTTGTTTCTTGGGTGGTGGCGGGGAAACGATGCATAAACGTCTTTCTTGGCGTCCGCAGTCTGTGGCAGGCCAGCGAGGCCAAGCATCCGAGTCCGGACAGCGATGCGGGCAAAGGGACAGCAGTGTTTTGGCCAAAGTGGCGGACGTGGTTTTGCACCAGGTTGAGTGAGATGTGAATGGTGTTGTTTTGTGCACAGGTTGGTTCACAGTCGCTTTGCGCAGGTTCAAAGATAACTACGTATATTGTGATATATTACGTACGTAAACGTCAGACTCCAATAGAACTGCTTTTGCCAAGAGCCATAGTGGCACAGATGAACCAAATCTGGTCGAAAGCTTCATATGCTTTGTTTTTCTGCCAAAGTTGCAGAACGTTTGTTTAAGATCTTTCAATTAGCTTCAAACGCAGAGAACAAGGACTTAGAAGACAAAGTAAAGTAGGACAGACAAATTGGCATGGAAGATGATCTATTCTCCGAGGTGGAACCCACTAAGGGTCCCTGGGTGGAGGTTTGCAGCAAGGCTCGGCAGAATGAACTTGACTTGCTGCGCCCAATCCAAGCAGTTTTGCAAGACTGAATATCCCTGTCTCTATTGAAGGCGCCAGTTAGCCCATCATCATGATGTTTTGTTATAATTTAACGGTGCTTCTAATATATACAGGAAGCATTCTTAATGCTGGGTCTTAAATGGGCAACCCGCTTAGCCAACAACTGGGGGAGAGTCTATAGCCCGTGGAAGTCGTAGTAGTAGTAGCAGTAGTAGTAACAGGAGTAGCAGTAGCAGTAGGAGTAGTAGTAGTAGTAGTAGTAGTAATAAGTAGGAGTAGGAGTAGTGGGAGTAGTAGGTAGTAGGTAGTAGTAGTAATTATATAATAGGAGTAGGAGTAGTGGGAGTAGTAGGTAGTAGGTAGTAGTGGTAGTATTAGCAGTAGTTCAGTAGTTTTGTTTTTTTTGTCCGTTTGAACATGGCACTTTGACAAAAGGGACAGGGCGAAAGAGGGCAATAGGAATCCCAAAGGAGAAGCGGAAGTGTTGATGTGTTTTTGCAACTTGTGTTCAGGATTCAGGATTCAGGCAAAAACCAAGCAAGGATTGCAAAGTGAACTAATGGCTAAGCAGTGCAACAGTGGAGAAAGCGTGGGATAGAAAGAAAACATAAGCATACTTTGGGAGAAGAGGCTTGTGAGTTTCCGACCCCCAAAGCAAGTCATTTGTAGAATTTGTAGAGAGACTTTCGCGATACCCCTTATATATATAAGTAGTTTGAAATCTAACATTACAGCACGATGTTGTAGTGTGAGCTCTGAAATTAGTTGTTTTGCCCGATGTCCTTTAACCTGCTTTGTCCTTCCCTTCTCCTAAGCCCTACTCGGCTTTCCTTTACCATCTCTCACCTAGACTTGAGAGGAAGAAGTATCCTCGGAGGCCAACCGCCAATTTCATTCAACGCTGCATTCCCACGTAGCCCGTTCTGACCTTTGTTTGCCCTTCAAAGGCAAAAAAACACGTTGGCAGGATAGCAATGGTTGGAGGCATCGCCCAGCCCATGTGCTAAAGCACACGTGCGGCACTCGACATGCCGACTTTTTTTTTGCAACTTTGGTGGGGGAAGTTTCCTTTCTTTAGACAATAGCTTTGCATGTGCATGTTCTTTTGTCAGGGACGACCTTTTGTGTTTTCAACTACTATATAATTGCATCATTTTGGACCGTGGCGCGCTGATTGAGGCAAAGCACAATGCACATGATGACAGTTGAACCTGCTTTGGGAGGCTTGGAGTGCAAGACACGCTCTAATGTTTACCCATTAAGGTAAAGACAAGCATTTCACATGTGAAAGCAAGGGTTGAATAAAAGGATGGACCGGACGGATAGTAGAGTTTCGACAACATGCATGGAGCCTTGGCATGTGCTCAACATGAAATATCAGCTAGAACAAGTTGCCACCAAAGAGGCACAGTTTCATAAAGGCCCAGCTGTATATTTCATGTTGGGGTATGCGGCCGTATACCATCATGGGTTGAGTCAGGCAAGCTGCTTCGGATTGTTCTCCGCGGTCAGTTTTTTCTTTACAATCAGCCACCTCCTCAGGGATGCTGGACCAAAAGCAGAGATACTTTCAAGCAAGATCAGATGAGATTAGATATGATTAGATTATAAATTATATCTATACCTAATTGCGATGGCCTCCAACATGCTTGCGATGGCCTCCAACCTGCTAGCCATGGCATTTCCTGGCAAGTTGTGGTCTACTGAGCACTAACTAGGATTCGCTTGATGGTCGGCACAGCAGTAGCAATTCTTGCTGGAGTGCAGTGCTCAATCCAGTCTGCCGGTTTGCAGTTTTGACATTGGCAAATTCGTTACAAGACTCTTGCAAGACGATTTGTAATTTGTGTGCTTGTTTGCTAGATTGACGAGCAACTGTTTTTGTTCCCAAGGTTTTGCCAGATGATCTTTTAGAGCGCCAGCCTTTGTTTACAGAATACCGCATTGGCGAGCTTTGCATTGACGTGTCGCTCATACATTAGGGTCGCTCGCATTCCAGGGCGGCTCTGGTGTTGACCACAGAGATGCACATGCCAATGGCTCCTGCCACAGGATTGCTGCTTCGCCTCAAACACCGGGGTTGGATGGGGGAATTTGACATTATATGAGCAACCACTTTTATTTAGGCTTTACTAAAGTAGTCTACGGCGTGCTCTATTTTTTGTCTATTATCAAGATTAGCTTGTGAACGAGATAGGGCCCCCACATAAACGATATACTTTTTTGATGACAGCAATGTCTGGCCAGCGAGCATGCGACCATTTGCAAGGAGAACCAAGGCAGATCTTTTGGATATTCAGGTACATGTTCAAGAGACAACCATGCACACATGCAGTGCTTGCCATTGCACAGATCTTGGCAGCTCAAGCCTGGAGGGTGTAAGGTGTGTAGAGGCTGCCTGCTTTTGTGCGTTGCGATGGGACTGCAGTTCTGCCTATGGGAAGAGCGCCGGTACCGTGAAGGACCAGTGCTTGGGTGCTGACAGTGCAGGAAGGTAAGAAGAGAGGTGCAAGATTGACTGACATCTTGCCCATCCAAAGGGGAAATAGAGCACTTGAGCGTTTTCAACATGGGCTGTGTAGCCAATGTTTCGACAAATACTTGGTTGTCCTGAACGAGATCCAAACGACGAGATCCAAGAATGATCCCTGAAGCCTGCGCACAGGGATAGCCCCATCCTTGTTTCTCGACCCTATGCAGCAAGTAAGGTTGAAAGAGCTGTTTCCCAAGCTGTCAGAAAACGAACGTCAACGACGGAGAAGCTGGAGAAGCAGCGAAGCAGAAGGAAAGTTCGAACACCGCGAACGAAAGCTGCAATCCCTGGCTGCAGCGGAGCAAAGCTCCTCTCAAGCCTCGAACTTCAGTGACAGTGATAACTCCAGCTAGAGAATTGTGTTTGTGTGTCTGTGTGTGCGCTCAACTGACTTCACAACACAAGTTGTAAACATGATGACATGTGTCCTGCTACTAAAGAAGTCTGAACGAGATACTGTGACATGACCTCCTACTTACTGTAAGTAGTCTAAACGAGATAGGGCCCCCACATAATGGATAGTGTTTTGGAGCTAGATACCAAATAATTTCCACCGCACATATATTGACGAAATGATGCGACATTCCCTGTGTTTATCTACTTCATTTTGGAAGGGGTTTGGAGTTTTGGAACGGAATGGATTGTGCGTGTGTTTAATTGCTCAAGGCCCGCCAGTTGCAGAACAATGTGTACTCAGGTTGCTACGTACTGCTGGCTTCTCACGCCTAGACACACGGGTCAGCCAACGTCATTATCCGCAATTGATCCTTGTAAGATTAGAGCATCATCCAATGGGACGCCCAAACCAGGCTGGCTCTTGTGCAATGGATCTACACCAGGCATCGTTTGACACATTCTGCAGTCTTGTGATCACTGATGACATATCATTACTCCAGTCATTGCTCCATATTCTGATTTACCTTGCAAAATAATATGGCAGAGAGCCAGGGTGATAGAGCGAAAGGTCAAACCAAACTCAATGCTAAGATCATGAAATACTAGCATCATTGTAGTAAGACCGTTGACTCGAGCGGCTGGAGAGGGAGTGGACAGGCTGAAGAATGCATGCTGCCAGCAGACGGCTTTGTACTGATGAACGAAAAGGCCATACACCACCACCTTTCATTTGCGTGAATCTAGGGTGCATTCCGCATGATTCTCCTGCCGTGCATTCCGCATGATTCTCCTGCACTCAAAAAACATTTGATCTTCATGCTGCAGTATGGAAGGCACTGATAGTGGGATGGAGTCTTCACATTTGGCGCCTTTTTTTGATAGTACCAGTATATAACTTCAACAGCTGACTGACCGCAGGCCTTTTTTGGCTCTACAAATTCCTGAAGCTTGTAACACATACATACTCACACCGTGTGAACTCCTGATTGCTTTCAGCAATCGCTTTCTAGATACAGCCGCGCCTCGAAGTTGTCAAAGTTCACTTGATTTCACCTTCTCGTTGTAATGAGCTGGGCCCCTGGGCACTTTGGAATCAATTTGGAATCACATCACTCTGGGATTTAGTGTTTCATCAGCAGTTCTGCACACAAGGACACCCCCAATTGAGTCCATTAGCAGTCAGATAGATGTCGGGCTGAATATGACGGTATGACAGTTACTTCAGCACTATTCAGCACTTCTTTGCTGAAACAACTGACCTGCAGGCGTCAATTGCTGCCTTAGACTTTGTCAGGCAGGTCGAGGAGGACATGGACCTCCAATGGAAGGAAAGCAAGGCGCAATGGCAGGATGTGTGATGATGTGCCAAACGTTGACCAAACTTCAAAGGAGATCTGACAGACTTGCCTTCATATGATTCTCAAATCCTGCTTGGGAGTTTGGTGGAGGAGTCGGAGAGCTGGCGATCGAAGCTGGCCTTTCTCAAACCACCAACTGGAATGGCATGGAGGCCCAACAACTTTCATTCAAGATTTGCCCTTGGTCATCAGCAGAGCGATGCATCCTGGTTGATCTTCGCGTCCTTTCCTTTGTGTTCGGGCTTTTGGCACTCGCTAGGACATCCCCCAAGTTTGATTGTCCGTGTTGTTTGATTGTCTTCAAAGTCCTTTAGTTCCGCATTCTTTTGACCCTGTTGCTTTGAAGATAAAGAAAAATATTGGGACGGATGGTTGCGTCTTAGACTTGGCGCGTGATGATGTCTCGACCACCCGCATTGTTCTTTCAAAAAAGCTTGCAGCTTGGAGTATGGTAGTATGGCTGATGCTACGAGGCTTGCCGTCGGGCGTTTGTCAGCTGATGGTTTGGTGACGCGGCTGTCGTTTGTGGCAGGAGATTGTTGTTATGTGATGTGGGATTTGGTCCTTGGCACATGCTCTGTTCCGATTCGATGAATTTTAATAAAACTGCAAACAGCAAGCTCTGTGGATGCGTCAAACAGCCAAATATCTAGTCTATTTAGCATATAAATACAAGCATAATCAAGTACTGTATATACAAGTAATCTTGTGTTCGCCGGACCCAGGCTAACTCTGTGAATCTTGAAAATAAGAAAACCATCAAAAAGAGCAAATACAAAAAGCAAAAGCAAAAAAACAAGCAAATCCAAAAAGAAAAAACACAAGTGAAACAGCAAAAACAAACACAAAGCAAATCCAAAAGGAAAAACCACAATTTTTCACATTTTTTCCGCATGTTTTGTCTTTTTCGCATTTGTTTCGCTTTTTTTTGTTCGCATGTTTCCTCTTTTGTTTCGCGTGTTTATCGATGTTTTTTTTTTTGTTCGCTTTATGTTCGCTTTTTGCTTTTTCATTTGCTTTTTGTCTCCGTTTTTTTTGCTTTTTCATTTGCTTTGGAATGCTTTTTGCTATGTTTTTTTGCTTTTGCTTTTTGTAGTTGCTTTTTGATTGCTTTTTTTATTACAGTATTGGGAAAACCCATCAGAGATAGCCTAAGTAGTCACTGTGAATACGTATGAATTGGGCGCCGACGGTGAAGGTTTGTGAAGATTTGGCTAGCCAAGACAGAGATTCATATTGTAAGATACTGGAACTGGGTTGTTGTCAGGTGTGAATCTCGAAGATTTCCCTTCCACCCCTAGATCATAAGGTTGTGGACGAACTGCGTGAGATGAAAGAGAAGGTGTGAGGAGCTTGGAGACCGTTGGGGACAATAGTTTCTTACCTTGGTGTATGGTATATGTTGATCAAGTTCCTTATCGCATCAGTTGCAGCATGATTGCGCTTGTGCGATGATGGAATGAACAATTTGTACTGCACCTTCCAACGTTGGACTTTTGTTTGACACTTGTGAGTCAAATCAATTGAGTATTTCATACCGGAATTGCCGAAGGTCAAGAGAGAATGCTGAAGCTCGACTATCCCAGGAGCGAGGAATCTTGACCGATGTGGGTTGCGATGGTAGTAGTTACAGTAACTTACCATAGGATACCATAGGTAGTAAATATACAAAGGGTACTAGCTCATTCGAGGAGTTGAGCCGCCAAACAGACCAGCCTCCAGCCCTATTGTGGAAAGAGGTATACAAACTACTGCAGATGATTGCATTGGAAGCTCTCATTCCAGGATGCCAAAGATGCAAAACGAAGAGAAGCTCAGTTGGAATCGCTTGGAGAGAAGTGCGGGCTTCAAGTTTTTTGAGTTTAAGTCCAAGGACGGTGAGTGCGCTGGAATATGTTCAAATGTACCATGCAATCAGGCCAATTAGGCACAGGAGCAAATTAATATCATTCAATATCAATGTACGATATTATACACCAATGACATGACGTCTAGTAATACTGTCCCTGTCATGTTGTTTGTGCAAACTTTCAGCCATGCCAAAACCAAAGGTCTAGCACCGGGCTGCTACCACGAAGATTTGCAGCAGCCTGCATGGTGCGCATCAGATCTTGACTGTTTCATGCATTCAATCATTCAATATTATTTGGGCCAGATTTTCAAGCAACAGGTTCACCAACAATGACGCATATTGCCAAGGCTTTTTAGAGGTTAAAGGAGAGCAATCACTTGTTTCTTTTGGTCTTATTGGTGACCACTCTGCCCAATAAGCAACTTTGCTGGTTCCTGAGCCTTTTGATGGTGAATTCAGAACAGGATAGTTCATATCGTTTTGAATCGTTTTGACTTGGCTCTTTATGCACTTCCTGACCTGAGAAATTATGTTGTTGGGTGTCCTCCACAAAGGTTCGCTTCCGCTTGGTGTTTGGCCCTTACAGAAAGTGTGAGTCGGACACTTTTTACATTTGTGTGGGTGGTCTCTCTACAGGAACGGCAACATTTGCAATTAGTCAGAACATTAAAGTCTGTAGTCATCCGTGCCAGCATTGGAGCCAAGGTGCTTGAAGCATGTCATTTGCAAACATCATGTCTTAACATGGCTTGCGGCTTTGTAGCTGTTTTGGCAAAGCATTGAGCATACACGCCTGGCCATTAGATTGGACAGACAAAAATGTGCAGGAAAGCTGCGCCACTTGTTGATTTAGAGCCCCGGCATTGCATGGATTCTTTCATGATAGTCACAGTGGGTGCATGAATTGTCGGGGATCTAGACAAGGCCAAAGATGCAATCAGAAAATGAACATCCTCAGAATGCCGTGTGATGACGGATGACGAGGGCGACTGGCTCACAGTCACCGAAGTATCATTCCAGACCTCAAGACGAGGACATGGGTGATTCAAAAGCAGTGACTATGACGCGCCCTGTTCTTCTAGGAACTTACAAAAGTGATTTTCTGTGATTGACATGCATTCATTGTATAAGGTTGGTGCAACACTTCCACAACAAAATGCTAGAGAGCCAATCTAAGTTTGTGCCGCGAAAGATAACCTCAATTGCGAAAGATCTCGAAAGGTTTTTTCAGTCCAAGGCGAAAATCTTACCAATGAAATCAGATGACGATATTGAAGTCGCGCTCCCCTCGCGATTGGTTGACACAATGAAGGGCGGATTCCCCAGCACCTTTGTTTGCCTAGGCCTAGGAGTTGGAGGAATGTTATCCTGCGTCCATTCGCTTCTCTTTGTGTAGTCTTAGACCTGAGTTGAGAAGAACCGTGAGAACCTCCGCCTGAGATGCATTGCAGCTCACAAAATAATGTATAACATGCCTAATTCACGGAACAAGTACTCTCAGTGCAAGAATCGTGAAAAGAAACCAAAGATGTAGCGTCAAGGTTTGGGCATGTTTGACAGTGACCACTCTCTGCCGGACATAGCATTCTTGCGGGACTCTTTTCTGTGTGTTCACAAGAACAAAGTCCTATTCCGCAACTCTCCATTCTTCTGAAACTTTTCTTCCGCAAATATTTGGTACTCTTCCGAAACTACTCTTCAGAAACTATTTTGGGATCTTCAGGAACTATTTTGCGATCTTCAGAAACTATTTCGCGATCTTCAGAAACTATTTCGCGATCTTCAGAAACTTTTTCGCGATCTTCAGAAATATTTTGCGATCTTCAGAAACTATTTTGCGATTGTCAGAAACTATTCCGCGATCTTCAGAGACTATTTCGCGATCTTCAGAAAGCTAACTTTAGAAAGTATTCCTCAGAACTTTTACAATGTTGCAGCCAATTTGCATGAAGGAGCACTGGGTGGGTGGGTAGGTGGGTGGGATATTGACGTACCTTGTGACGGCTACGGTATATACATGCTTGTTTTGCGATCTGCAGAAAGTGTTTCGAGCAGGTTTGATGTTGCTCTTCGACTCTTTGTAGTTTCCGAACATTAGGTTTTGAAGAACACCGTAGAGTTTCCGAGGAATAGTTTCCGAAGAAAACCTTACAGTAAAGTTTCCGAAGATCACTTTTAGTTGCCGAAGATTAGTTTCCACTTAACATTTAACTTAACAGTTTCCGAAGAACACCGTAAAGTTTCCGAAGAACACCGCATAGTTTCCGAAGATTAGTTTCCGAAGAAAGCCGTATAGTTTCCGAAGATTAATTTCCGAAGAAAACCGTAAAGTTTCCGAAGATCATTTTTTAGTTTCCGAAAAAATACTTTGACCGTGTTCACAACTGTGACTAATTCGCAGCTCGGGCCAAATGTCTTTGACTGTACTGCATAGGTGAATGATATTGATAGCTTGTCAATCTCAAATCTCCCCACAAATTGTGGGCGAACTGATGGTTGGAAGACAGCACAGCATGCTGGTCTTTAAGCCACTAGCAATATATAAGCCAGCAAATGCCAAACAAGAGCTTGAGTTGAATGATGTTGCGACGAATCATCAATGCTCTGATTTTTAGGACTGGTTGGCCCCAAAGCTTGGAAGCCAGTGACGCCCGTTGTGGGTCGTCGATACCCTGATGAGATCTTCAGCTTCATCCGTGGCTGCGGATTGCTGGGTGCAAACAGATCCGAGACTGAGGCACGGAACAAGCACGAAGCAAATATACCGTAACAAGACATACAGGCCGACAATATCCTACAACATATTTTTTTTTAAAAATAATGGGATTGTTTATGTCCCCAATGCAGCCAGGGCCATTGGGCCATTGCACGTGACATCAGTGACACATGGTATTTACTCGCAATGATTAGTTGATAATTGTATATTTACAGACACGCAAAGTAGACTCCTCTGCTTGTTTTTTTGGCGCGGTGCGGAGGCCCCATGTCGCGCATGGTTTTGGACTGTACTTGTATCACGCACAGCGATGCGATCAATCGTTTTCCAATTTGGTAAGTGCGTGGATATGTTGTCTTTTGGTTGGTCTAACTCCGTAGTTTTGAGGCGTCAAGAAGAACGGTTTGTCAAGATGAAGAGTACTGGGCCTTCAAGGGCGGCTCGCCGCTGCATCCTTTTCAATTGAGGGTTCCACGTACCGATCAACAGACTTGACAATGGCCTAAAACTTGGACAAAGGCGTTTGAGAGACCAACTTTCTCTTTGCAGTTGTTGTACAGATGCTGAACACACTACTGTTACTGTTTATATAATTCGGTTTCGATCCACCAAAACTTCAAAAACACCAAGGTCTTAAGTAAACCTATCAGGATATTAATAGGTGCATTTTTACATAGTTATATATATACACTACGCAATCAAAGAAACATTTAAGGGGCTTACGCCCAACAGCGGGCCAGCAGGGGTTTCAGTGGGGCAAACAGGTGAATCTTGTTGTTGTTGTTAGAAGCAGGTTAACCAGACACCGAAAATGCAAAGCAACTTGGGCGACACAATGCGCACCCTGGGGGCAATTGAAGCCATCTTCAAGGACGCGGGCTTTGCTGTTCGCCTGCGATGGGGGACGCTTGATGGTGAGGGGCTGAAGCACCGGGGCGCCTCAAGCGCTTGCGTTGCAGTGCCATGTCCAAGACAAGTCAGTTGCTCGGGTGTGCAGTTGTCATCCACCCACACCAAGTTCCAGAAGTTCTCACAATCAATCTCATTGCATCTCATTGCTAGAAACTAGAAACCAACCCCCAGAGGGATGAGCCACTGAAAGAGGCGTGGACGCTGCTCAGGAAAATCCCCCTGCCGTGCCCTTAGCTCATCCACTTCTGTGCGCAAAAGATACCAGAAAACATGCTCAAACCCTAGCTGCTAGCTTCGAAACCCATCAAAAAATGTGAGGACCGAGGAGTGGGATCTGCCCTGAGACGAGCCACTGAAAGCGGTGTGGACGCCAGGAAACCTCTGCCGCTACGCGACACAGGGTGAAAGCCACGCAAAGCCAAGTTGCAACCTTCGGTATCCCACGCGCCGCCCGCCCAGGCAAAGGCTAAGCCGGGGCCTACAGCAAATATGTACAATAAGTTAGTTAATATCGAATAATATCGACATATGATACCTGCGTCCCAAAACGCAGGCCAGGTGAAGGGATATGCCTTTTTGGGGCATGCACCCACATGATTTCTTAGGCAAGACCTAGTTTGTGTCAGTTGTGTGTTATTTTTTCTATCCAGTATCATTGTAAACTATGCGAAACTGTGGTTTGTTTGCGCAACCTCCGGCTTGTCCATGACATGTTCCAGCAAAGATGCACAACAGCGCACATTGGTTGCATAGACCGCCCGCATGTATGCGTATTTTTTTGTGTAGGTTTTATTGAACTTTCACTGCATTGGCATTACCCTATGTTGATTTGGTCTTTTACTTGACAGAGTGTTCCGCCCGCATGTATGCGTATTTTTTTGTGTAAGTTTTATTGAACTTTCACTGCATTGGCATTACCCTATGTTTGATTTGGTCTTTTACTTGACAGAGTGTTCAAGTCTAAGTTGTCCTTATATAAATATATAATATTATATATATAAGTGCGGGACCAAAATTCACAATGGTTCCTTCAAATGTGATTGTGAACCGAGTTTGAAAGCAACAACGCACTGCAAAGTTTCGTTGCAGTTTATTTCTTTGTAGCCGTGGGTGGGGGGTATTCCCCTTTCCCAACCACGGTGCTGCTTGTTTTGTTCGATAATCACAGTTGTGAGTCTGCAGAGGCCAAGATCCAGCAGATTCGGACTTGTCCCAATTTCAAAGGACTTCACTTGAAACGATCTGAGACAATACACACCATTTGCTACACCATGCGGCACCGTAGGTTCAATGTTGTTCTTTCGGACGTGTAGGATGGCAACCATTGCTGGCATCCCTGGTGCCTAGATCGGGTCTGTCACATCTGCAGCCATGCATCACAGACTTCCTGCAGCATGATGAGATGGACCAATCGGCGAAGATCGGTGGAAAAGGAGTTGCGAATGCTTGCCCGGATAGCTGCCGGCGCATTGCGTACAAGCTCAATGCAGACAGTTCTGGCATTGATGTCAGAGTCCAGGTGACTTGTCTAATTGAACTATATGCTCAAAGCACTGGCTGGACAAATGGTTTGAATGCAATGGCATTGTACATTTTGGCAAACATGTTGAGGCAGCCTGCCAAAAACCTGCTCCTTTAGTCGCGGTTTGGCACTGGAGTCATAATGAAACGCATGCCCAGTTGTTGTTTAAAATTTCGCCACAAGTTTTGGCCGCTATTCCAGGTAAATGTGCACTTGGTCTTTTCACTGCTGGTGGACGGTATCAGGCGAGAGGAAAGTGCACTGCGTGCAAGCCAAGTACCCTCAAAACAAAATCAATTTGGTTCTTGACACCACATGAAGAGTAGAAGTGGTGCGGCAATTCCTGCAATCGAACGACACCTCATGTGTATAGCGCACAGAAACCAACCTCTCTGATTCACCTCTGTGCGTCAGACAGCGTGCTTTGGGCTACGAAGGGGATTGGCGGACAGTGCAGACTGCCGCAGTGGAACTGCAGAGAGTGCCGTGGCGAGAGCTAAGCTTCCGGCTTTTGGACAACAAGTCTGATGCCAGGCTGGGCAACGCGCGGAATTAGTTTCCTTCCTGGTGGGAATTCCTTGGGAATTGCCTGTCACTGCAATCTTTAAAGAGTGACGGCAACGAACGCTAGCGCTTGCTTGTACACGCGGAAAACACCTCATTTATTTATACATGCAGACAAAGACTTGCTTGTACACACGCATGTTGGCAGACTAGGAAGCCTTCATAAACGGCTGCACCGGCGCACACTCCCAATTGTCCAAGGATTCTGTGCTTGCCACGCAGACAGCCGAGGGTAAAATTTAGGGTATAGGAAGAAGCCACCCCAACATAGCATACCTTTGGTGAGCCACCCGAGCGCGAAGTGTAGCAGAGGAAGGAGGCATTCCAAACTCTTGCGAGCCACCCGAGGGAACATTTAGAATTTAGAGGAGGGAAGGAACATGAAGGAACCATTGGAACGTAGCAGACCTTTTGTAGGCCCTGAGGGTATACTCCAACGCAGCATACCTTCTGTGCGCCGATCAAGAGGAACATTTAGAGCAGGAAGGAACCAGTCCGAGCGGCAAGGAACCATTCAACCTGAGGCCCCCTCCACCAAATGGCGTCCCCTAGACTTGTTCGGTCTGGCGTCGGCCTGGTGCGCGCAAGCGAGTGGGGTGCCCACTTGAACACGAGATTTGAGAAAATGCAGCATCGATAATAGAGGGTAGAGCGCGGGTTTGCTTCCTTCCGATTTGACAGTTCAGTGGCACACTGTGGCACAGGTATCCGCAGCCAAAGTTGCTGCATTTCCTACGGCCGGAACAATTGAGGTCGTTGAGCTGGATGGTGAAACAGGACTGGTAAAAGGGATGAAAACCTGAAACAGAAAAACATGGGTCTGAGAGTGCTACTGAATTGCAAATACAAATGACTCTATCTGACTCGATCCGGAAGAGCAAGAAGGCCTTCAGGTTGATAGTTCAGGAGGAATCTGGCATGCTGACCATGATTTATCGGTGCTATTGGCAAAGATTCCGCCCAAAGGAGGCCCATCAGCATCGGTCCTTTCCTGTTTTAAGGCTGAAAGTCTTGTTCATGGCATGGCAATCATTCCAACCAATTTGTTCTTGGGCAAGAACAAAATCAGTTTGCAAGCACGAATCAGTTGCAGTATTTTAAGGTCAGAGACTGTGACATGCTACTGCACAATTCTAATTTTCAACCCAGTCGCTATGGGCCCATCCAATGAAAGCAGTATCCATCAGCATCCTTGATTTGGCCCTGATTGCAATTTCAGTATACTTATACCGTATTTCAATTTTATAAACACATACATTTGCATTCGTGCCAGTCTCAATCTACATGACCTTTGTCAATGAGATGTTGCCGTTGAATGCTATTCACACAGGCAGCACCAAAGAGCGTGGCCCTGGATTGGTGTTTGGATTGCCGTGTCATTGCTTCATTCAAGGCGAATGGGGGCATACTTGCAGATGAGAATCATGTCATATCAAATTATTGGCGTTGCTTTTGAGTATACTGAATATACTTTTGTAGTCGTATTTTCAATTTTCTTTACTTTAGTTTCAAGCATGTCCCAAGGATGGGCTATGGCAAGACAGTTCTGGCAATCGCTTTACACGAGGTTCGGCAGGAGCTCCCAGAGTGACCGATGACGAGTTTGCCCTGTTGTTTTGCAATCCTCATGACATTGATACGCTTGAAATCAATGTCCTCAATGGCACAAGTAATCATTAATCCAAATGCAGAAGTGCGTTTCTGTGAAGGATGGTGAGTATTTGGCCGTGCCAGAGGTGGACAAGATGACCAGCTTCCAATGTCCAGCCACACTAATTTGCGTTCCATCTCATTTGCACTTGCAGTGGCAGAATGAACTCAAGAAGTTCACAGGGAACAAGTACAAGGCGCTTGGGGTAGCTCAAGATGCATTTTTTGGCACACCGTGGAAAAGCCAAAAGGTCAGGCTAATCTTCACAAATTGGATTTGCACCGAAATGAGCACATGTACAACACCAATTTGTGAAATTGGGTTCCTGATTGATATGGGACAGTCAATCAGTCAATCCACAAATTTCAATTATTGACTTCCACTAGCTGCCTGCGATGCCACGAACATCGTGCAGAAAAAACATGTATTTGTGTATATTGTATATATATAGAGAGGTAGAGATGTTGCCAAAAAACGATCCATTCGCTGTTGTAAGTTGCGGTTGTGATCAGCACCGCTCAAGTGTTTACACTTCGTCTTAATTCGGCATGCAGCTGCAGAGAGCCATTCGTGTCCGAATCAAGCAAAAGGTTGCAAGCTGCCAATAATTGCCAATATAACATGAGTGACAGTGACAATGTTAAGAGAGCTGTTTCAGGTCCCGAACAGCTATGGAACCTACTAGTGATGGACTCCAACCTAGAAGCTTCTTGCTACTAGTAGTAATGGCCTCCCACCCTAATAGCGACAATGTTAAGGACGCGTCTTTCAACCTGCTTCAGGTTTTGAACATCACCAAGAAGCAGGACTTTGAGAGGAGTACTGTCAGGAGCCGTCATGCGATTCCTGGGACACTGGATGATAGGAATCGACGCCAAAGACCGGCTCAATAACAAGAAGTGATAAGATATGGCAAGACATTATGATTTTGACAAGATATGAAATGATTTTAGATGCAACTTCAAACCACATGAAATAATAAGATATGATCTGAAATCATATCGACGCATTGACGCATGCGTTGGCAGCATGGCGACATTGATCTCAACCCAGGAGTTTTTTGGAGGCAGACGTGGTGCTTTGTACTTATGACATCTTGAAGTCCAGCATGTATGTTGGTCGAAGGTCAGAGTTGGCAGATGCGATTCGCCCAAGAAAAGCCACTTGACAGCAATAAGAGTATTGTTGGCCAGGAATGATGTGTCTCACGCTATGTTTGGCCCCTACCCGCAGATATTAGCAGTGTTTATTCAGAAGCTGCGCGCAGCTGTGCCTGTCAATGCTGCCGCAACGGCTGAGGACTTGTGGGACATCGCCAGCAGTGAGACCGACAACAGTGGACTCAACATCATGGAAAAACTGCAGCTTGGTGTCTCATCATTTCTTTCGCAGCCACAGACAGGTCATCAATGGTCCAAGTTTGTGTCCAATGGCTCACTTCGCTTTCCGCTGCTGGAGTTATTCTTCTTCCGGCGAGTGGTTTTCGATGAACTTCATGAACTTGTTGGTGGGCAGGGAGACTTGAGCACGGTTCATCACCTGCGTTCACACCATTTTTGGGGTCTTACTGGCACGCCTTTGATCACTTCCGCTCAGCATATTTCTGGAATGGCTGAGCTGCTACGGATTGACGTGGCTGGGCCGGGCAGTCATTCTTTACAGAATACAGACCCTGTGCTGATTGAGAACTGCAGCCGCTTTTTAGATGCTTGCGTTCGACAGAACACAGCAGAACTTCCCAAAATCAATGTGATACAACACTTGAAACTTGTGAAACATACACCTCAAGAGCGGGCTTTGTACCTCTCAGCAGCAGCTGATGCTTGGAGCAACTCTTTGCAGCGCAATCAACGGCTATTGATTCTGTGCTCCCACTTCAGCGAGCAGCTGCTCGGAGAAGGAAGTGCGAACGAGGCTTAGTGATGTTCACTGTATGTTGCTGCAAGTAAACGCAGACAACACGCTAGACATGATCCTGCAGTGGCAGTATACAGGTTTTCCGGCATTTTCCATGGTCTTTGAAATTTTGCCTTGTTTTCACTTCTGATCATTCCAAGTAATCCTGTCCACCTATTAAAAAACACGCCGGCCCCCCCACCCCCTAATAAGAAAAACTCGGTCGCTTTTTTAAATAGGGGTTCCCTGAAATCGGGGGGTCCAAAATAGGGTCACCTGGGAAGAGCTTCGATTCAACACCACAAAGTCATCCAGGAAAATTTTTTATGTAAAATCATTTATTCAACTCGTATAAAATATTCAATAAACCTCCAGATCGAAGGGTCTTCCTTTCCCTTACAAAAACCTTCATTAGAATACTGATTCACCATTAGACTAACAACTAAAGCTTTCGAAAGGTGATGTCGCTGTGCCGCGCGGTTTTGCGCGACCTCGGTGGCAAGTGCGCTTGCGTGAGTCCGTGCCATTGGGGGAAGGAAAACCTGCTGGTGTAAACGTGGTGGATACACAGGGCATACCCCCAAAATCGACCATGTTGGTAATTTAGTAGCGGCTTGAACGGACGGTAATTAAGAAACAAGTATAAACCGTATATAGGGCTTCGGACATTGTGTTTTTTAAAATTGGTGAGGCTGTTTAATCGGCACTCTAGATTAAAATGCAATGTGTGCTTTGGTGAACTAAAGATGTCTAAGACGTCCCAGGCTTGTTGAAGTAAACCTTCGTGGGGACTTGGCAAAGAAAACCTTTGCCACGCTTTGGCACCTCGGTTTGGGAGTAACTTCGACAACTGTCAAAATGAGCCTAGGCCTAGGTAGAAGATGATGTCATACCAGTCGCCAGTCGCACCAGGCATGATTGATCCGTTGACTTCGCCATGGATGTAGTGGCTCAAGATGCTATGAATGATGAAAAGATACGAAAAGGCAGTGTCACGGATTGTTTCATGGCTTGCGGGTTTCATACTGGCAGCGGAGCTGTGTCTCACGCAACCCTGGTTTTGGATAATATAAACATAATACAGCCTTTAGGAGGAGGTTGGCGCTTCCTTCATGGTGCAAGTAGAGCAAAAGGAGAACGCGGAGGATCCGCGAAGGACTCTACTTGATCTTGGACTCTGGGTGTAACAACGCCTGTCACGGCTCAGAATGGATGAGGGCGCTCGTCAAGACCACTGGAATCGAGCCAGAGTTGCAGGGCGCTGAGGGAAGTTTTCGTGGTGCTCATGGGTTGCGCAATCCAGTGCCAGATTGAAACTCAAGATCAGGTGAAGAACAACCTCTACACCAAATGTTGACATTGCGACTCATGCGACCCAACCAGGGCTACATACGGTGGGAGGCAAAAGGTTGTAACTTAACGTCTGACTTCGGCGCAGCAAAGCAATTGCTTTGAAGACCGGCTTCTCATCAGATCACCTGCCACAGAACAGAACCAAAGAAGATGACGGCAGACCGCTTGACGCAGGCCATGAAACCTACAGTCCTGCAACGCGACTGGGGTGGCCTAATTTCAGAAAGGGTATTCTTGAGTGTGAAAGTCTGGATGGGTTTAGGCAGAAGATGATGTTGCACCAGTCGCGCGAGGCCATGAGGTATGATTGATCGGCCGACTCCGCCGCGGATGCAGCTCAAGCTTGCAATGCGTCATGGGCCTGGGCCGTTTCCCGTTTCCCATTTGGGCTGTTGAAATAACCCCGCTCTCAGCGGTTTAGTATTGGCGCGCACCTTATAATGCATTCCTACCCCAGAAAACGATAACAATGATTATACCAAAGCTACTAGGGGCTCCTGGCTCCTGGCCTTACTACTAGGAACAAGAAGCTACCTGGCCCTACTACTAAGAACAAGAACAAGAAGCTACTAGGGAATTGTTGCCTTACTACAAAGCAACCAGCAGCTACTAGGGGCTCCTGGCACCGCTAGCAGGAACAAGAAGCTCTTAGGGGCTCCTGGCCTTACTACTAGGAACTGAATGGGCTGTTTGGTCCATACGCTGCAGCTGTTTACATGAACCACGAAGTGGCAACCTGCAGTGGTGTCCGGAACGATAACAAAACGATAACGAAAACGATAAGGAAATGCAGCAAAAAGCAGCCCTGGTGGGCAAGTACCCATTTGACTGTTTTCATTAGACCTTTTGAAGGGCAGAAGTGTGCAATGTGGTAGTCTTGTTTAGCTGTTTATATCTGCGCCAAAGACGGTGCACGCCTTGGTACAGGCAGTGCTACGGGATCCTGAAGTAGGACCATGTAGACCACCAAGTGACATCTTTTGATTTGTGATCTTCCACTAAAGGTACTTTCACCTCAGAGAACGATAAGAGTAAAAAAACGATAACATGATTTCGAGGTATTGCAAAAGACACGGTTTTTTCACTACCAAGAAAACTTGCCACCCATGGAGTTTTAGACGGTTCCGTGTTTGGTTTGGAGAGAGTCGGTCATAATGAGTTGTTTTCTGCATTGGTGTTCGCTTCTTGCGAGGCGTGTGGCAATTTGGTGAGCCGCAGGCGTCAGGGATCTCGCACGGCCTATGATCACCTGGCTTTGGTTGCCAAGTGGGCAGAAGCCCTGCGACGCTTGGGTGCCAACGTCAAGACTGAGGCTCGGTCGGGCTCAACGCCTTGGTGGCAGTGAGCAACGAGATTGGCAAAAAGAACTATTCGATGCAGTCTAGGCCTAGGTATATAGATAGGGACATGGATGGATTCAGGCCGCGCATTTGGGTCCTGGCCACCTTTGCCCTTGTCACTACTCCATAACGTGGGAAAAACAATTTGGCTTGCATTTTTCCAAGCGCTTTCTAGTCAATCGAGAAAACCCCAGATTTCCAAAGTGGACATGCGTGCGTGATTTTCACCGCTCAGCAGCACTGTAACAAGCGTTTGTTAGCCCACCAAGACACATTTCAACAATGTCTCACCATTGCATGTTCGGTGTGACTTGTCCCCGTTTTGGCCTTCAGGCTTTTCTGTTGTCGAATTGTTCGTTCACAGGTCTTGTTCCATCTTGCCGTGTCAACACTATGGGCGCTCAACAGTAGCGTAGAAGGAGGCCAAACCAAATTGGATTGCGGCGCAGTAACTGTCCAGGGACTCCAGGGACTCAAGTGCCTGTTCTAGCAAAAAATATACGAACATATATTTAGCGAAGAACTTTCAAGGTAGATCATAAGTATAGCATTGTACATTGACCTGGCTCAAGCCCCTTTGAGTGATCGCAGAGAAGTCCCTAGGTCACTGGGATCGTGGGAGCGTTTCGAGCCAGCCTTTGGAACCCATGTAGCTGGACTGGTGAAGAACTGTTGCGAGCTGCACTCTGTACCCCGTACATTGTGTGAAAAAGATGTTTTAGTGCGGTAACGATGGATGAGATCAGAGAAATCCTTCAAACTATAGCGCAGAGTACGCAAGCAACAACATCAGCAGCTGAGGCAGTCAAGAAAGCAGTTGAGGACAAGAAGCAAAATTCATTGCAAAGCCCAACATCTTTGACTACGCACGACAAGAAGAAGAAATCAAAGCATTTAGAGAGCGGTCATTGGTATTTGAAAAATTTTTGAGTGGAGTTGATGAGGTCTACGTGAAGGACTTGAAGGAAATGAGAGCTTTGACTGGGACTTGGCAACTCCAGAGCAAAAGACCAGGTGCATTAAGGTGTATGGATGTTTAGCTTCATTGACGTGGGGAAGAGCGCCGCAATTGGTGAAGACTCCAATGGGTTTGATGCCTGGAGGAGTTTTAACAAAACTTTGAAACCTACTTCAAAGGCTAGAGGATTAGCGCTCTCGGGAGCAGCCACTACATGGCCAGCGTTTTGTATCAACAGTTCTCTACAACCTCAACTCCTTAAGCTTGAAGAGGTATTTGATGAGGCAGTCAAGTCAGGGACGACAGTTCAGGAAGAGTTGAAATCTGCTTTCTCTCGAGAGGTGTAGGTGGACAAATCAAATCATACTTGAAATTGGCAGTTGGCGAGAATGTTCAATACTCAGCTCTGAGGGAACAAGTGTTGCAATGGGATCGCTCTCAGCAGAAGTGGGCTACTTCCATGGTGGCTAGAAGCAGTACAGACTGTCAAGGGCCTATGCCAATGGACATTGAATCGAGTCCAAGATGCCAAGGGAAAAGGTGAGAAGGGCAACAACGACCATCAGAAAGGCGAAGGTAAAGATGCTAAGGGCAAAGGAAAGAAAGAAGAAGGAGATCAGAAAGGAGAGGAAGGTGATCACAGGGGCAAAAGTAAAGGCAAAGACCACAAAGGGAAAGGTGTGGCAGCTTGTTACACTTGTGGGAACCCGGGACATCTTGCTCGAGTTGTTGGAGAAGCAGTATTCAACAGGTTGCAAGTGATACAGATGCAACCCATTCATCTTCAGGAGGAACTTCAGTGACCACTCATACAGTTGTTCAACAACAAGCCAATGTGAGTCAGCAAAGTAACTCAGCAGATACCAGACCAACCATCTTTGACCTGCGAGAAGGGCATGATGAAGGGGAAGATCATGGAATTCGAGTAATCCGCTTCTACGTTGGAGATGATGATGATGATGCTGATGAGCCAGGTGAAGAAGGAGAGAACCTCATTGGAGATTGAGAGTGCAGGGTCCAAGGCTAGAAGACTTGGAGAAGAGAGAGACGATGTGGCCATCATGATCGACAGTGGAGCTTATCCTCCTTGAATCTGGCAGATCAGGGGGAAGGAGAGCTAGAGTTCATTGATGGACGCGAAGCTCTGAAGAGAACGCGATCTTCAAACCAAAAGTGAGTCAGCCCGTACTTTGCTATGGAAGACTGATGGAGCATGGTTGAGAATCAGGGGTAGAGAGCAGACATTGGAGAATGGTGACTTGAAGGTACCCCCCAACTTGCAAGATCGCCTTTTGCAAGGCTGCATTAGAGGGTGAAAGCTGCTTAGAGGAGCAAGTACTTGAAGCTTTGGAAAAGGCAGCAGGTTAGGGATTCAATGAGCGTGGCCTGCTAGTTGAAGCTTATCGATTTCAAGATTTGTTGATCCCACATTCATTCCAGAAGTTGAAGATTCACCAGAGCTGATGAGAACCACTTTGGTGAAGTAGGTGGCTTGTGCCTGAATACTGCGTAAGTATGATGAGAAAGGAGGAACTTGATGGGCAGTTCTTTGATGATGATGCAGTCATTTCTTCAATCGCAATCTTCAGCTATGAGCCAGCGCCGCCAGAAGATATGGGATTCTTTGCGCCAGGATACAAGAAGCTCGAGAATAGAGAAGAGAGAAAGAAGTGGAGAAGGCAATCGACGAGATTACCCCTACTCCACCGGAGAAGGAGGTCGAAGACAAGAAAGAAGAAGATAAGAAAGAAGAAGAAGACCTCGAGTGACTTACAATTGAGCCCATGTAGACAAAGTCTTGGTGAATGGAGTAGGGTTGACTAAGGGTTCTACTTTACCAACTTTGAGGGCAGCGTGTTCAATTCTCGAGGTAGCGGCTCTCAGTTGAAGGTCTACGCCAAGATCCTCAATTGCAACAAGAGAAGCGCCGAAAGCTAGGTGAGTGAAGCAAAAGCTCAAGGGACACTAGAAGCGCTAGGACAAAGTGTGGCTAAGATGCCGGATGAAGCCACTCACGCGAGGCACAGATTGACGCATCTACCCTATGCCAATTGGTGTAAGGATTGCGTTGAGCATCGAGCGTGTCCGGATCGCCATGCGAGAACAGATGGAGTGAAGAGAGGAAGTGTTCCTGAATTGAGCTTTGACTTTTTCTGTACTAGAGCAAGAGATTCAGAAACAAAGTCAGCGAGAGCAGTATGTTGGCCAGTTGCAAACGACTGACAGCCGGACTGGATACATTCATGCTGTGCCATTGGGAAACAAGAACCAATTTCGTCTCATTGCGCAAGAGTTGGTGAATTTCAGCCAGTTGTTGGTGTATTCAGCGACCGCCTACAGAAGTGACCATGAACCCACAACAACACACCTTCTCAAGATGCTGATCAATGCTCGTCATAGCCTAGGACTTACTTACTACAAGATTGGACACCTCAAAATTGTATTGGGAGATCATTCATTTCTGTCAGAGAATACAGTTGACACGGTGAGGAAGCTTGCAGGAATAGTTCTGAGCAAATGCGTCAGGAGAACAGATCAAGACTGGTCCAAATACTTGGCAATCTGCAAAAGCTTCAATGCCTATTCCTGAGAGTACCAGACAAACTTAGCAGGTAGGATCATTGCCACAAAGAGAAGAGCAGAAGCATTGCCAGTAGCGCAGACAGATATTCCTCGAGAGCATGTGATGTTGAAGTTCAAGGATGATGCAGAAGCAGTCACGGCAACAGCTCTTGAAGGAGGAAGTGGTTCAGAGATAGAGCCAATACCGGTTGAAGAAGAAAGCCCTGAAAAAACTCAAACCATCACAGGATTCAAGCAATAAGTTCAAGATCAACTTGGTACAAGTGGCTGGAGAAGGCCTCCATCATGTAGGTGAGCTACCCCCAGTTGCAGAAGAAGTTGATGAAATCTGAGGACTGGAAGCAGAAGGGGAAGAAGAAAGCAAAGAGGATGAAGTAAATGGACCTGAATGCTTGTGGCCTCATGGAGAGCGTGAACCAGAAGAAGACCCAGAAGATTGGATAGACCGAGTAGCTGATGAAGGTGAAGAGAAGAGACTCCAAGAGTTGCAGGCGCTAGAGAGACCAGAAGGTAGTACAGCAGGTTCAGTTACCTGACCACACGCAATGTGTATGACTGGAGAAAGAAACCTTATCACTATAAAGATGGGGCAACAAGCAAGAGGTGGAATAGAAGACCAAGGCTAGTTGCAAGAGAAATTGCTTTCGCTCAAGGAAAGAGGGATGACGTTTTCTCACCAGCGACTTCAGGTCATGTACTGAAACTTCTACCCACAGTTTTCTTGCAGAGAGTCAGCGGGGAGGAAGAAGCAAGAGAGGGAGAAGGAGCATTGTCTCAAGCGCTAGGTTGTCTAGATGTGAAAGATGCTTTCTCGCCAAGTTCCACAGGAGAAACCTTTGAAAGTGATTTGAGAGGAGAAGAATCCTTGGCGAAAAAGGAACTTACCTGGACAGAGAGTTGAAGCAAAAGCATGGTTCGACTTCTTTACAGAGTACCTCACCGCTGAGTGTCAATGCCTAGGAAGAAATGAGAAGAGTATCATTTTGATCCAAGTGGATGACTTGATTTTCACAGGTTGTTCCAAGTACAGCAATGAAATCTTTCTTCTAAAGGTTCAAGACAGGTTTGACACCAGCGCGGGCAAAATTGAGAGGTTTGGTGATGAGTTCAATTTGGGAGGAGAAATTACAAGTTAGAGGTGGATGGACTATGGACCCAACCAGGTAACTATGCCCAGCAGATGTTGAAAGCCTATGAGGAACAGATTGGCAAGGTCAAATTTCAACAACTACCATCAGACAACTCAATCCAGATGGAAGACAAGTCAGAGATCTCGACTGATCCAGAGAAGATTAGCCTGTTCAGAGGCATTGTTGGTTCAGGAATCTATATTTGTCAAGAGAGGTTTGATGTAGCATTTACTGTCAAGGAATTGGTTTCAAGAATGGCCACATCCAGCAACTATGTCCTTTCATCGTCTTGACGAAGTTCTTCGGATACTTGAAGAAGACTATGGACTATAGTCTAGTAGTTGAGTTTCCACAACCTGGAGGAGGATATGTGAAGATAAGTGAACGCTATTGAGCCTAGACATTCAGAAAGAAGCAAGTCAGCGCAGGATAGACAACCTCACTTCATTGTGGATTGATTCTCATTAGAAGAACAAGAACCGGTTACTCCACCATAATCAGCTATGGTATGCTTGCTGCTTGGAGAGACAAACGCAGGAAACTACTTAGCCAGCAGGAGCTTGGAAGACATGAGATCAACCAGAGGAGAATATCATGGTCATCTTGTGATGATACAGGCAGCTACCCAGGGAACATTTCCTACAAAAGGACCATTATCAAGACGATTCAAACCAGGAAATGCAGAATATATGAAACAAGGTAGAATATAACAAACAAACAGAGCAGCTGTGTGGTCGACTTCAATAAAGGTTGAACAGTTGAGAGAAAGACAATGGGTACTACTGGGAAGAGGAGACTATGATCTAGCAGACACGCTTGCCTATGAGAAAAATCGTTATGAAAGGACGCTAGAGTTTATGGAAGCGAGAAGAGATAACCGTAACCCAGAAAACACAGCAACTGATACCTCAAGGAACCCTGAGGAAAGAGATAAAATCAACAAAACTATGATGGAAGTAGAGTAGACTATGGCGACAGAGCTAGTTAAAATGACTGATGTGCGCCCACACTACCGAGAAAGCGTGTGAAAAACTTTCAAGGTCGATCACAAACATATTGTACAGAATAACTTGTACGTTTGACCTGGCTCAAGCCCCACAATGGCGACGTAATGTTCTTGACCTACGCGTTTTCTGCGAAATGGGCCAATTGCAATTTCCATTATTTGCGATCCCCTCCAGCCATGCTGCAGCATTTGTTGTTGCTGTCATTGGCTTGCTACAAGTTGCATCTCTCAGAAACAGCAGTTGCGGACACTTGATTTACAGCAAGTAGTCGGTTTCCAGGACGAAAAGTAGGGTATGTGTATACTTACATGTAGATGGTGGTTGAAACCAACAAAGACCTATGATTCCAAGCAATGGCAGGCCACAACCAATAGACCTGTTGACAGATGGGCATGATATAAATCAGGAAGTTTAGGCATATTGAGTGTGTCAAGACGTCCCAACGTTAGCCAAAAAGATGCCCAATTCTGCTGCAGATATTACTCCTTCAAGTCCTTCAACAGCCACAACCACCCTACCAATGTCATAGCAGGTTTTGCACGTTTTGCATGCGGTGTTGAACATCATCCTTTGTCAGGCCTTCATCTCTGATGCAAGCCGTCAAGAAGAGGCCAAGACAGCTATTGAGGAGGTACGGGAGAAGGCCTTGGCAATCAGCCCCTTGCCCAGCTGGCAAGGGAAGAACCAGATTGTTGTTGTCGCAAAATAAGCGTCTCAATAAATCATCTACTATTGTATAGTCGTGGAAGAGTCCTTAACTCATGATCCAAGCACACCTAGGTTTGGAAGAGTTGACTCCAATGGATGGGGAGCCATGGTGTGCACGGGTGAGGCAGCTTGGCATGTTGGTCATTTGGACGTTCTTACCTTGAATCTTTGGAGTACTCGTATGGCCAGGACTCATGGTTTGCCCCCAAGCACTTTGATGGGATAGCCAATTCCTGTAAATAACAATCCGAAAGGGGCTTGAGATGACTTGAGGCACTTGAAGCTTCGTCATCGGCTTTGATGATTCGATGACCGATATATTATATATAACTAGATTAACTAGGATACTTTCACTCAAATTTTATGTCAACAATGATCAAGTTTTCAACAATTCCATGCAAATATCAGTGCAAGCAGTGAAAACCCCAAACCATAAACCAAACCCCGAACCATGCATCCTGGTATACTCGTACCTTGGACCGCTCATTGACAAAGTCGCGATGTGAACCCATTGGTGGTAGCTGCGTTGAAAAAGTTTCATGGGAGGCGTGCCTTGTCCAGCACGGGAGCCACACCAAGCGTGTCGAATGCTCTTCCTAGCTGGGTTGAGCGTTGTGAAAGAGCACTGCGACAAGCACTGATGGCCTTCTTGGAGGCACAGAGGGGCAAACATCGAGAGCCAGCATTTGACTGTTGGCCACTGATTTGAAAGATCCAGATGCATTATTCTTGGGTTTAGAACAGAATCCATGCTTCATGTCAGTTGGCTGCAGAATAACCTAGGAAGTGGCCGGTTTTGGTTGCTGATTGTACAGTATGAGCATAATGAGGCACAAGCACAGCTCAAATTCCTTGAGCAGACGTTGGAGCTCATCGCCAAGGACAGAATGTGAGCATTGCCATGGGAAATGCCAATGAATCACAGTTCTCCAGCGAGGCAAATGTCTAGAAGTAAGCGTATCCAAAAATTAACGTACTGAAAAGTTACAAGTGAACCTGAGTCTCCACTCAAACAACTTACAATTCAATTTGCACAGGCTGATAAAGTCCCAAATGGGCAGTCATCAAGGTCACATTAGTATACTGATCCTGAGCTACTTTGCCTCTCTAATTGTAGGCTGTACCGGCAGTGTTCATTTGTACACAAATCCTGCGACTAGTTGTGCCATAGGCTTTACCCCACGCTGCCAAAGTCTACTTGTGCTTTTAATAGATCAATCGACCTATTTTATTTGCCTACTGTCTATTTGTTTATCTAGCTAGGCCTTGATTTGATAGTTTGTCGTATACCATGATAATTTATATTTCTACAAACTACAAAGTTCCATTCTTAATCTTTGGCTTATGGGGTTGTTTGGCTAGCATCTTTTGTCTCGATCCTGCATCCAATCCAAGCCCAGAACCTTTCAACCCCCCATCAATCCGTGTCAAGAACAGGTCTAGTCTAGGCATCAGTGCGAGGATGTGGATATACTAAAGGTGTTGGATTCCTCGTTGTGATTTGGAACTGACGCTGCTATCATCGAAGGTCAGCCCATTCACACGGTTTTGTGATGCTTCGATGGGTCCTGTCCAGGAGGACAAAGAGCGAAACTGTGTGATTTGCTATCAGGAGCGTCCAAAGTGCCGGGGTTGCTTTATGTGATCAAGCTGAAGGATTGGTTAAGCAGCAGCCGCGCATGAGTGCTCAATGGGACATGCACGGCATTAGGTGAAGCCTGTGCACTTTTATGATATGCAAGGAAATCATGTTTTCCTGTTTAGATCAGATCCACAGCCAGGACAATTTGGAGCTTGAACAGCTGGGCATCACTCCTTGTGCTCACTACTTTTGCTTGCCCTGTCTAAGCCAGCAAGTGGAGAGGAACGGCAGATGTGGGGTTTGCAGGCATCCTTTGAAGTGCCTCAGCTCTTTTTGGCAAACCCACTGTAGATATACTATAGCTATATATATTTATGTGTACCATATATACAGTATATAGTATACACTTTATGATTATGATCGTATCAGCCTATAATATGGTTGTAGGGCCGCCAGAAGTGACACGTTTGTGGGCAATTGTCCCATCTTCGCAAATTCAAGTTTGTGAGGCAGTCTGACGTTGTGCCGTTGATGCATGAGATGAAGGAACAAGCAGTTACAGATCAAGATGTTGACAAGCCCGGGCTTCAGAAATTTGGCACCAAACTGGCAGCAATTGTCGAGCTTCTGAAGGAGATCAAGTTGCAAGACTGCTTTGCTGCTGGACTTGGACGTTCAATGTCATTAACTTTCCATCTTCAGAGCTGTACTGTCCTATTTTGTTCTGTTGCTCGTGCTGGGAGAGAAATCCAGAATGCCAAGATTGCTTTGTTCTCTTTTCGCTCTTAAGGCAAAATGCATAGTCTTTTGCCAATGGGACAGTCTTTTGGGGAACATTGCTTGCGCCTTCAAAGACTTCGGGGTTCGATACTCACGCCTGCGTGGTTCGGTCTACGCGCAAACTCGAACTTTGGTGAACTTTCAAGGAGACGCCGCAATCTGGTTTGATTGCTGTTTATATAGTCAGGATGTGTAGATGGCTAGGATCAGATGACGCTCAATGTTGCAGCACGATTCATATGATGCGTTCCTTCTTTGAAAAACACATTCAGAATTCTGAGTCTAAACACAAGAAGGGGATCCTTGGAGCAAGAACTTTTCTATACTAGGCCATCATATTTGATTAATGTCTAGTCCTTGCCATAAGCTACGTTCTTGTCAATAGATTTGGCTGAAAGAAATAATGAAGGGAATCGAATCAAATACTGTTGTATTTTGGTGTGCGGGCTACCAGCTTGCAAAGTGTTTTGGCATGCACATTGTGAGGAGCCAATTCCAGTGTCGATGTCCTGTTGCTTTCGCTGGAGCAAAGCGCCAGTGGAACCAACTTGACTTGCGCAAATCATGTGAGCCATGGCTGTATTTTGGCGTGAGGAACATCAAGGCAGGTTCTTGTAGTCCATGCGTTTCTGTGACAGAGAACAATGATGAATAATGTGCCGTGCGCGTTTGGTGCAGAAGCCGTTGAGCCCCTCAGATGTTTCTAGCACCCCACGACAAAAACTTCAGCTACCGCAAAGTTGTTTTCTGTTTTAGTTCTTTTGGTGCGCTCCTACTTGCGCCTACTTAATGAAGTAAGAGAGTATGCGCCTTGAGCAGGCGCTTACTTAATTAAGTAAGGGACAAATTTGTTCGCTCCTAGCTACTGAGACGCTACTACAAATGACGCAGGATAGCTCACGCTTCTTCAAGGAAGCGCCCCTAGCCTGAGGGCTGGGGGAGCTTCCTTGAAGGAGCGCTCGGACAAATCATTTGCTTCCTGGATCTTTAGCAAGCTTCACTGTAAGGAAGCCACCAGATCAGCGCCCAAGAACTACGCTAGAGGGGCTGGATGTTTTAACACAAGGGGCACTTGTCGTGTTGCCTAGTTGGGGGCCTGTGAGAGTAGTGTAAGCTTTGGAGATCACTCTTCACTTGTCTAGAATAGTACTGCATTATTTGAGAAGGATGTAAAGTGTTGTGCCTCCGCCGGCTCTTGTTTGGTGAGTGTTTATGTCATTTCTTTGTCTGTGCTGGCGAGCAATGTAATTCTACTGCTTGTCCATGATAGTGTCGATTATTATCATTCAGTGAATATATTGGTGATTATTCAATATGATTCGCTATCAGATCGCAGTTTTGACTAAGTTCTGTTAGGATCCTTGTGCACCCGATGAACGCAGAGACATCCGAGCAGTCCGTGGCGTTTGAACTTCAAGCCATTGGACGAGTGCGGCGCTGGGGACAACCACGCAACGAGGCAGAGACACTGTGCGACACAAACGGAATGTAAGTCGCTCTATTGTCATTGGTCTACAAACGAAACTCAACGTTTGCAGCAGTTTTGTGTTCTTTGAACAAGCCAAAGACAGTGAATCCATCTTTTTGTGTGGTCAAGGTTCATGTTTGGCGTTTTTGTACCTTGGGCACCATTGAGGACAGACTTATTGCCATCTACAAAGCTTTGCAAAACTATTCAATTAATGTGTTGAGCCACGCAGCAGACGCAGCACTGCATAATAATACTTCCCTATATAATAGGCTTGTGTATTGTACAGGGAGCGAAGCATGAGTTCTTTTCCATGCCACTCGTGCTCAATTGTGAAGCACTAGTGTTTTGTTCTTGTCAACAGAATGCATTCTGCGGAGGAAGAGATTTCCAAGAAGCATCAGAAGGACGTGTCTCCTGACAAAGCTTTATGCAATTATACCTTTGCTGCTGCCCGATGGATTCGTTGCAGGAGATCTACGAGAGTGGTGAAACCTTTAGCATGCAAGAAGGCTTTGTTCAGGCAAGTTACTTATTTGTCCATGTCATATCCACCTTTGGGGTATGCCTGGGTCATGCGGTGGGCCCATGACAGACTTTTGTGCTACTTCCAGGATGCTGCAAATGGTAGAAAGCAAGGTGCCATCCTGAGATCACTTGCATATACCTACCAGCCGCTTCGGCCATGAAAGCCATGGTTGTTTGTGTGTCCAAGATTCTCAGGTGAAAGACTCTTCAACAAAAAAAGAAAGAGAGGCTGGGAGCAGAGTCAAGCACATTGAGACCCGCTTTGGTTTGGTTTTGTGCCATTCTGGAGACCCTGCACAAAGAATGCCAAGCTGCTCAATTGCTGTTGATCGACGCATCATGGTCACACCTGGTTTTGAGCACCGACAATTGCGACACTTTGACAATGGCAAGATATAGCCAGCAAAAAGAGGGTGTTTCAACATGTGAATCGCCTGTGAACCTTGTGTCCAGGCAAATCTGATGAGTTGAAGTCCTCGCCTCAAGTTGTGGACAGGGATGCTTTTCTTTCCCGGATTCGGGATGTGAAGGATCATTTTCCACAGTCTCTCAGCCGACTATTTGAAAACCGTTTCAAGCATTTTTAAACCATGTGCTTCTGGACATTGAATGCTAGCTGGTGTCACAATTGAAACTGACGTTTAGTGATGGTGATAGGTAGGAACTATTATATATGGGAGTTATCCAAAAGGTCCTTGTAAGGGTTTTTAATGTCGAGAGCCTTGGATGACATGATCGTGGGTCTCGCGAAAGTATTTTTTTCGAGTTCGTGAATGTTAATGTTTTTTTCGCGAAAGATTCGCGAAAGTATGTTTTTTTTCAGCAGCTTCAACTTTGGAATCCGTGTGAAGCTTCCTTCCTGTTTCATGTAGTCCACCCTATGTTATGTATGCCGTAAAAACCTCCAAAGCACAGGTGTTTTTTTCGCCAAAGTTTCGCGAAAGTCTGGCGAAGGTTTCGGCGAATGAATCGGCTCCAGAGGAACCCCGTAGCCCATAGCAACCCCACAAACTTCATCATCCAACGTCCTTGTGCAAATGCTTTCTCTAACAACATGTGCCAACGAAATTCTGCTCCAACACCACTTTCCTGTCTGTAGCATCCTCCTGCTGAAACAAAAACACTCCGTGCACTTGTATTTAGAAATCGAGTCCCTACCAGGTTAAATGGTTTCATGACATGGTGAACCCCCGCGAAAGAAAAACACAGGGTTCGCGAAAGTTTCGCGAATGTTAATGTTTTTTTTCGCGAAGAATGGCCGTTTCAATAAACAAGAATATTGGACAACCACCATATACAGAAGACCTTGCTCCTTGAAAAAGTGCGAAGGCTGGATGCGTGTTACCAGATTTGTCGGTCATAAGTAGGTAGGTAGGTTGCTTGGTTGCAGGTCCAATAGGACAAACTTGGGAGCACAAGCCCCCAGGAGCACATCCCAAAGGAATGAGAGGGTCCAAGCATGAAACCAGTAAAGCGCCCACCGAAGTATGTGCTAGCGCCCCATGTCAGGCACCACTCTGGACCGTTCAAAACTTGTAAAAAAATCCCTCGTCTTTGACGACCATGTTGTTGGGTGTATTCCCGATTCAGGTGGTTTCCTCTTAGAGGATGAATCTGCCAATAGTTGTTGTTGTCTTGAGCCATGGCCATGTACTTAGCAGCAAATTGTCGACAGTAGCAAGCTCGATGCACGCGTGGCCAAAAGCTTGACTTGAAATGCATTCGATTGTGGCTCCACATATATCCTTTTGGAGGGATATGTTTTTGGATGTTTTGTTTTCAGAACACGCTGACCAGCACAAAGAAAACTCGGAACGATTTGTCCTTTACGTTGACGACACCACCCGCTTTTTCAAATTCGTAATTAAACACTTTGATGTACTGAATCCGCAACCAGCTTTGCTTTCGTTCGGCCACGCCCTTAGTTTCTTGCCTTCGTGCCTTCCGTGCATTCGTGTTTTCTCGCTGTAAATTGTTCCTGCATTGGGGACCAACCAAGTTGTGCCTCGGTGTCAGATCATTGCAAAGAGGAAAGAAAGAAGGATGTTTTGTTTTGTGTTTGTTTTGGATGCTTTTTGTTTCTGCCTCGCGCTGCTTTTGTTGCTTTTCCTTCTTTTCTGTGCTTGTTTTGCATTTCCTTGCTTCTGTATGATCTCTCCTGCTTTCCTCGCTCTTCATGCTTATTTGAGCCAGAAAAAAAGGTGGATTGATGTAAAGTGGTATTGTGGGATCCTTCGTTCAGAATTCCACGCACCGCCGCAGCTATTTCTGATGTTTTCTGTCTTCGTGGAATGTGTTATCTAGTTGGGGAACGACCCTCCGGACGACATCCAAAACGACATTGGAACGACCTCCTTAACTACGTACATAATGTATTTGCTGCTGCTGCTCTTGCTCCTCTTGCTCCTCCTGCTCCTGCTGTTGCTCCTGCTCCTCCTGCTCCTGCTGCTGCTGGTGCTGCTGCTGGTGTTGCTGGTGCTGCTCTCGCTGCTGCTCCTGCTGCTGCTGCTGCTCACTTTCGATGGACAGTATTTACTGTAGCCAGATTTCTCGGCGAAAAACGACCTCTCAACGACCTCTCGACATCCGCATTTCAGTCAGAATGACCACTACTACTGACTACTTCTACTTCTACTGCTACTACTACTACTACTACTCTCCTGCTGCTGCTGCTGCGACTGCTACTACTACTACTACTGCTACTGCTGCTGCTGCTACAACTAGTACTACTACAACTAGTACTAATACTACTACTACTACTATTACTTCTACCACTACTACTACTACTTTATTACTACTACTACTACTACTACTACTACTTCTACTTCTACTTCTACTTCTACTTCTACTACTCCTGCTACTACTACTACTACTGCTACTACTACTACTAGTACTACTACTACTACTCCTCCTCTTACTCCTGCTTCTACCCCTACTCCTTTGTACTCCTACTCCGACTGCTGCTGCTGCTACTGCTGTGTTTTTTGTTACTGGTACTACTACTACTACTACTGCTACCACTATGGTTGCCGCCATCACCACATATGAAGACCGCCGCTTGCAAATCATACGATTTGCTGTTGGGATCATGATTTTCGTACCATGTTTTTTCTACCGCATTTGTTTTTCTTGCTTTGTTTGCCTTTCTGTGCTTGTGTTGCTTTGCCTTGCTTTTCATTGCTTCTTTGTGAATCCTCTTTCTTTTCGTGCTTTTGCTGCTGGTGTTGTGCTTGGTTTGTTTTTCCTGCCTTTCTCTTGCTTGACTTTATTTTCCTTCTTCTCGTTTTTTTTAGCGTATTGAATTTCCGTTCGTTATTGTTTTTCTTTCTATGATCTTTGTTGCTGACGCTTTTGATTACTGTAGTTGCTTTTAAGTCCTGGGAGTCGTACTTATTGGTTGCTTGCGTTTCTGTCTTTGTATGTTTTTCCTACTCTTGGTGTTCTGCACCACTGGTGCACATCTTCCGTGAGCCACCCGAGGCTAAAATCTAAAGCTTAAACCGTAGGATACCTTTTGGACACCACCCGAGGGCCTGCCCGCAAAAGTCAGTTTAAACCGACAAAACTTTTGAATAATGACACAACACCATCACAACCCACAACGGTGGATGCTAATCACGAAAGCTAGCCTTAGCTAGCTGGAGTTGCTCTTGCTTTAGCAAGTTAAGTGACGGGGTGGACGCACCTCAGAAACCTCAAATAATTGATTAAATCAATCTTATGGACCCCCCCCCCCCCCCCC
>CAXAMN010000325.1:383134-393418 GCA_963970005.1 Durusdinium trenchii
CCAGCGCAGCAGCGGCAGCAGCAGCAGCAGCAGCACCAGCAGCAGCAGCAGACCACTCAGCGGCGGCAGCAGCAGCAGCAGCAGCATACCCATACCCAACGCCGCGGCAGCAGCAGCCGCAGCAGACCACCCAGCGCCAGCAGCAGCAGCAGCAGACGACCCGGCGCCTGCAGAGCACCCAGCGCAGCAGCGCCCAGCGCAGCAGCGGCAGCAGCAGCACCAGCAGCAGCAGCACCAGCAGCAGACCACCGGAAGCCCGGCTAGCTTTCGTTCACCCCCTCTGGCCTCAAGTAGGTTTTTGCCATTTGACATAAGACCTACAGTAGATGTTAAGATCAGCGCTCCGTGCTTCCCAAAGTGCACTCCGAGGTTCACAAAACGCTGCACGCCAATTTCCAGCCATACCAGCACCAAAAAAAATATAACACTTCCAACATATTCCAAAATTGATTCAGGGACCTATCCTTTTTGCTCTGTCTATTTGCTTGAGGTGGTCGTGCACAAAGTGTCGCCTCCTGAACGACGCGGGAGCATTGTTGTGCACCTGTGGTACCAACCGACCAGGCGGGGGACATGCCTCGGGCTCTGAAAGATAAATGATAAATGAGATTGAGTGCCAACTAGCAACCTTCTATACATCAGCTCTTTTTCAATATACCTATTTATATAATAATATATACTAGCAGGACTGCAAGCGGTTCCTGAAGAGCGCTTTCAGAGACTGCGTGTCACGTGGCAGCTAAGACAAGCCATTTTTCTCTCCATCTAGAGGGGGACAGCACACTAGGGAGATTACCAGGGTTGGGCATTCATGTTCTTTCTTGTGAAACGATATCCGCATCCACATCAAAATCAAAACACTCACCCACGGCCTATCCAACCCGTTCTGGAAACCTGACCACACAAACACTAGGCGCCATGTCCAATATGTCAGAACCGATCGCTTGGAAGCAGAACCGAGGCTCCGACAGCTCTATGCATCAACTTGAGCTCTGATTCGGACAGCGACGGCGCCGAGCACGCCGACCATCCCTCTTCATCCTCTTCAGTCATTGAGCCAAAGAAAGCACTCGCACTTCAAGAGATTGTGGAGAAAAGATCATGCTGCAGAGGTATTATGTGTCATTATTAACGCTGACCTTAATTATTGTGTTGCACGTGCCTGCATGTTGCAAAAGTGCTGTCATGTGCTGTCAGACTAAAATTGTGTAAAGGCATAACTTGGCAATGTTCACCCCAAGTTTCAGGCTTCTTGAAATTTCACAGATAATGGTCAAATTTGCACCGCTTAGTGTCCCTGCTGTTGTTTTTTTCATTGGCTTTTCTACACATGCATTGCCTTCATGAAATTCAACAGAATTTAAGCATACTTGCTTGATCAAAGAGGGGGACAAGTGTGTCATCGGCATGGAGTATTTGAGTCATAGAGTTTGATCGATTTTGGCGGTCTTTGCACCTGAATGTTCCCAGGCCTGGTTGGCGTTTGAACAACATCCAGGCCTCCCTGGCAGCAGGACTCCTAGCACACAGTGTAGCCGGAAGAGTTTGGGTTGGTTTGTGCTTGCAAATGCACCCATTGTATAACTTAGCCAAAGTCGTCAAACACTTCATCATTGGGGGCAAGATCAGTGTTCCTGGTATGGGTATATAGCTGGATTCACCAACAAAGCAGTGAAAATGCTGTCTAATTGCAGGTGGCCACAGAGCACTGCTTGCAAGCAGAAAAAGGTGTTTCCTTTCAGAGGATGGATGTGACGTGTAAGTCGTAGGTGACTTGGGGTGTAGGGAGTGGGCAACTTTCTGACCAAGGCGCGGATGCGGAAGTGGCATCAAGAGCCAGTCACCAAACCGGAGAAGATGTCCATGCCGCCACAGACGCAGGAATTGCCCTTTGGCAGAATATGATGATTCATATGTATGTCACATTGACATGCCTATGCCAATTTGAGTCCAATAGTTAATCTGTGCTACCCTTGAAGATCTTTTTTTTCTTCAGTCTTGAGAGATGTGGTCATGGAGAGATATCCACAAGATCCTCCTTTGATTAGGATCTCATCTTTGGATGCACAGGTTCGCCTGCCAAGGATTGCCTTGCTGCTGTTGTTTCTTTTCTTTCGATGAAATGTCTTCAGCAGACCGACCAAGGCTGGAGTACTGCGAGGCAGTAGGAATCGAAGAACTTGCAAATGAGGGTGCCAAGCTCTAGAGGCAAAAAGGATGCGCAACCAGGATTGTGAGGCAAAATTGTGTTTGGTGCAAATGTGTGGGTTTGGTTGCAAAAGAGTCTCATCATCTCTCATCTCATCTCATTGGAAACTGTCGCCATCGAAAACCAGCTCCAGCATGAGGTTTGCTTTCAACAGCTGCGTTCGGATTAATCTGTCAGAGAGCTCTCAGCCTGCACTTGTTTTTGCCGGAATATAACATGGTTTGTCTCCTCGAATCTATATACGCAGTGGAAGACATAGTAGTCATATGGCCTATAAGTCATAGAGGCGAAACTTCGAGAGATGATGAACTTTCTCGCTGACCTGTTTGCAGTGACATGGTTGTTTTGCTGCGCATTGCAGTTTCGTATAGACCTGCACTTGCTGGCTTTGAGGCTATATTCATGGAAGAAGGACACTTATCAGACTCACATGAAAAGGATAGTTACTGTACATCGAAAACTCAATTACATGTACAGACATGTTTGAACAAGTTTGAAGATACTTTTTAAGTGTCCTGTCAAAATGGGGAACTCCACTCCTTACGACCTGAACCAGTTCACGGTGGGAATTCAAAGTCTGAACACGTTACATCATTTTCAGGCAAATTTCAATCCAGGGTAAAGATAGGATCATTGTAATGCCGCACCATTCAATTTCCCATGCTCGTAGATGGAAGGTGCGGATCCGATTGGGTTGTTGCTTTGTGTCAAGCTGTTTCATTGTTCCTACCATACGCAGCAGGTTTTCACAGGTCCAGGTGCGGTGATACAACTCGCTGGATCTTGCTGGCTCACTGGTAAACCAATGCAAATCATGCCGTGTTTCAATGACTTGAGCCACTGTGAACATGCAGGGGCGTTGGGCGTCGCATTTTGTGATTGTGGCGTTGCTGTTCTTGCTTTGTTCATCCGTCTTAGCCTTGGCAAAGCTTTTAATAACACTGACACTGTCACTGACATGTTTGAACATCTATAGAGAACATGGCAAGCACGTCATGTTTGCACGAAGTGGCAAGTAGAAAGCATGATTTCTTGGAGAATTGAGGTGACCTACAGCTTTGCAGCTCTGTCAAACAAGGAGTTTCAGTGCAAACAAACACAGCATGACTAAAGGGTCCTGAATGGTTCTCTTTGTATCTCTTTGTCACAACGTGGAACATACATGATCGAATGAGTGGTGGTCATTCTATGTGTACTTTTGCTTGAATTTCAATGTGTTCGCAGCTGAAAGGCTCTAGCTTACCTGGAAAATGAAAGAGTGAGAAAGCCAAACATATTGGAGTTAAATCCACAATTTATGCAATATTCGTATATAGATGTCCGCATAAATGGCCAGTCAAGTGTCCATGTTGAAAAGTGGGAGAGTGGGATTCACAGTTCTTTTTTGTGTTCACGCTAAATATCAGAACCACGGGTCAAGAGCATCGGAAACTCCAGTGGAGCTGACCGCATTCGGCTGTCACACAATGCGGAGTCATTTGCCATGTTGTCCTCAATCTTGTGGGATGTGGGGGCACGTGATGTGCAGCCATGATTGAGACCTATGATGAGGCAGGAGTATGCAACACAAGTCTGACATATTTGAGCATTGTTTAAACAAGCTGAACTCTGAACATCCTGAGTTGCCAATCACAGACGGCCCTTATGTTGGATAGCCAATGCGCTGTTTTGACCTAGATCAAAGCATGAAGACGCGAGTCAAACGGAGTGAAGACAGGTAAAGGCAAACATCACTTGTGTACTTCGCAGCTCAGGTGAGTTTTCCCGAAATCAGCTGGAACATTCCAGAAGCAGGCGCATGCTGCACATGCTGTAGAACATCGAAAAGAGATGAACAGAGTCGTCATTCGCATGGGAAGCAATAGCCTTTGGAGCCAAAAGATCAGCTCCAAGCTGTTCGAAGATTTCAAAATTCATTTGGAGACTCCATGCAGGTGTGACGAGCTTCGGATCTCATTATGACCATTATGAGACCCGAAGCTCGTCAATGAATATAAGTATTCAATGCTGACCCAGTTCATTCTCTCAAGCCAAGAAAGTTTCAATCAGACTAATGAGAAGAAAGAACAGTCCAAACGTCTCAAACTCAACCAAGTGAGCAAGCATGGTCAAATTGTTTTAGTTTTATATAGATCATTGGAGCACCACAATTGCCTAGATATGATAGAATATGTAAACAGGTGGGAGGACTAATGTCCATTTATCCTTATAGTGTCAAGTACTCACGGTGCTTGTGCAGCAAAGTCTCCCATACAGCAATGGGATTCCGTCACACCGGCCAGAAAAGTCTCTAGGGGAGGAACTGCCGCTGGCGGTAAAGGCGGTAGGCAAGCCATTGCGACACCCGTCTACGTTTGCACCCTGCAGCTGGCAGCCGAGTGCTGCAGATCACATAAGCATGCTTTTCTCAAAGCGGGGTAGCCACCCCAAGGTTGCAAGGAATTACAAACAGCAGACCAACCGCATGCCATTCCATACGTTTTAGAGACAAAGTCTATCAACTTACTTTGCAACGGTTAAATTCGCCAACAAATCTTGTGAGTCGAAAGGTTTGTTGTTCGAAGGGTGCGTTTTCGCAATGTTCTATGTGTCAAGTCGGCTGTTTTGAGCGTTTCATGTTTTCATGTTTTTGTCCAAATAAGCTCGAAGCCTATGTCTATCACTACAAAAGAAAACGATAGAACACAAAATGGAAACATAACTTGCTCCTATTCTTGGAGTCAGGTCTGGAATCGGAATGTAGGCACTTCTCACTGTTGCTACCGCTGCTCCTTTGCAGCAAGATTCTATAGCATGCTATCGCTACTACTAAACCTGCTATGGCTTCCACCAAAAGTCTACTTTTTGAAAAGGGTTCAGTCTCAGCCGCGACTGCAAACAAGATCATTGTTTGAAAGATACAAGAAAACATGTCTTGAACATTCTTGAACAAATTATTCAAGGCAGGGTCTCAACAAATTGCTTGGTTCAGGCGCACATCCTCGAGCCAAAGAAGCCGAGGTGCTCTCGGACGTCTTGAGTCACCTTTTGAAGATGTGAATGTCTTTGAAAAGGGTTGTGGGAACTCAAAATGCCTTGTCACGCAGGCAGCAGATGCAGCTGGTATCAGCATTGATTTGACTGGGGCAGTGGGACAAAAGGACTGCAGCAGCTGATATGAGACTGAACGTACACGAGCAAGCTCACCGAATGGTGTATGCATTGTATGAGTTGCCACATGCGGTTTTCACCAATGAGAGAATGACACGCGAAACCATGGTTGATTTTGTAATTATTATGTAATATACTGTCATTGGGAGCACTAGTTCCAAATTAAATTGTTCACAGAGTTGGGCCGACCCGGCCTGAGCTGCCTGATCTTCAACTCGACTGCTGAGCTTCGCTACTCCACTTTCGTTCGCTAGGAATCCACAGCCATCACTGTTGAGCTTGATGATCACGATGATCATGAACAAATTCAGCCAGAGGTTGAGTCAGACTTGGAATTGCAGCCTTTGAAGGCTTGTTTCTTCATGGCAGAGTTTGTTACATATGTGACCATATCTAAAGCACAACGCATTAATATACATGCATTTTGGAATTGGGAAGCCAGGCCAAAAAGAGATCCAAGAAGAAGAAGGCAACGACCAGCTCCGCGGAGGAAGCATCTTCTTCAACTAAAGGAAAGAAAAAGAAGAAAGAGGTTCGCCGTGAACGCAGTTGGGCAATGAAAGACAGCTGGAATGGATATTCAAGCACCGTTTTGGCCTTGAATGGAGGCTTGCCATGCTTGACTTCTTTATGTCATTGTGGCACAGGTGGACAAAGACGCGCTGCGGAAACTTGCAGAAGAGGCAGCCCGTCGTTGGCAGGAGCGTGATGACAAGGCCTGTTGAAAGTGAAATCGTCAATTAAGGTCACTGCGACGGAACGATTGGTATATGTTGAAAGCGTGCTCCAATGCCAACTGTTTGCCACTTGTTTGTTGCCCTCAGTTGGAAGCAAGCATCCGCGTGGTGGAACAAAGAGGACGAATGCAACACGCTGCTCGTAAGGATCATATTGCACATTGCCGGAGCTGCTTGAGATTGAAGAGCCTAATATGTGGTTGTCGATGTAAAGGTCCTAATAGGGATTGTTGATGACGATGACCCTGGAACATGTCAAAATCTCATTTGGCAAAAGTTTTTTTCTCGAGTTGGCGAACGTATACAGTATATTTTTTTGGCGAAAGATACGGCTAAAGATGTTCTTTCTGCTGCTACTACGACTACTGCTGCTGCTGTAGTACTACTTCTACTCCTGCTGCTGCTGCTCCTACTACATACTACCTACTACCTACTACATACTACCTACTACCTACTAACTACTAACTACTAGCTACTAGCTACTAGCTACTACTACTACTGCTACTGCTACTGCTACTGCTACTACGACTACTACTACTACTATATACTAATAATACAAACTACTACTACTCCTACTACTGCTGCTGCTGCTGCTGCTCGTACTCCTACTCGGACTCTACTACTGCTGCTGCTGCTGCTGCTGCTACTACTACTACTACTACTACTACTATTCTTGCTACTATTATGATGCTGCTGCTGCTGCTGCTACCACTGCTACTACTGCTGCTCCTGCTGCTGCCACTACTACTACTCCTCCTGCTGCTGCTTTTGGGGGAGTGGCTCTGCCACAAAACTCTCCCTCGCAAAAGGCAAAAAAATTGGCGAAAACTCAGCTCAAGATTGGCGAAAGTTGACCCTGCCACAGTGACCCTTGCAACTTTTGGTTCTTGCAGACACCCAGGAGAAACAAAAGAGACGTACAGGGTGTCAACAAGACACATGCTAACAAACAGTGAAGTGTTTATTTCGTATCTGCCAGTGCAGATAAAAGCCATTGACATGAAACAGTTTGACATCCGTCATATACATGGCAAACATAAATACAACATATTTCGGCGAAAAATATAACGCAGGAAGGCAAAATTTTGGCTTTTTGGCTAAGAATGACGGATCCCGGATGAAGGAAAAATTTAGATCAACACTCATGTATTGCTTTACTAAAAAATTACTGATGTAATTAATTTGATATATATATACACATGTTGCTCCTGTCAGGCAGCACTTGCTTGCTTGGATTCAAGAAGTGGTGCTTTACTTCCCACCAAACATGGGAGAACGCAAGTGTTTGGTCATGATCATAGGAGCAAAAGCAGCAGCTGAGAAAGAGGCACAGAGGCGAGCGCATAAGGACCTTGCTGGCGAGCGCTTCTAGAAAATCCAGCGAAACAAATCATTATATATCCTGATACAGGTGGCCAGCTCAACGTTTTTTCTCAGCCCCATCATCCCTGATTCCTGCATATCGGAGCTAGTACATTGGATTGGAATTTCAATTGTTTGCTGTCATTTGAGACTTAATGAAAGACACGATCCGAAATGGATCTCTCGTTGTGCCCTGCAAAAGTTTCTCATGGTTTTCGTTATGACGTGACGCCTTGAGGAGAGGCAACAGCGAGCAGCTTCCTGGAACAATTTGAGCATCGAAGCGGTTCTCATTGAAAACATTATGTTTTTGAACATCCAAGGTTGCAGGGGTTCCACTGAAAAGGTTGTAATATTTCTTTTGGTGATTGGCAGAGGGGGCCATTTGTAGGCTAGCCATGCTGTTTCATCCTTTTCATGTTGGCAAAAGGATGCGGCTCTGTTTCGCTCGTCATTGGCTACAAAGTTGTTGGCAAAATTGTCCAGATGTGCATGGAATTGAGATGAATTGAGCGAAAGGTAAAGTTTGAAGTTTACCTTTCCAAGGAGCGACTCCGGCGGCGCTCCCGCTCGCGGTCAAGACGACGAAGAAGACGGCCTTCACGCTCGTAAGTTTGATCAAGGTCTGCGACGGAGATCTCCTTCGACATTTGAGGTGGAAACGGACCGTAGGCGCTCCATTTGGCCGCAATGTGGGATGCTGCACCTGGCAGAAAAAGAAGGTTGCAGATGACGGGTTCTCCTTCACATTTTTCACAAGAGCAGTTGAAGATGCGTAAAACATAGTTGAAGCAGAGAAACTTAGTTCCTGGAAGTTTTGCACCTTGCAGGAACCAGGTGTGCCAAAATTGCTGGGTGCTGCACCTGAGCCGGAACCTTGACTATCAGAATGACCCTGCTAGCAAAACTGGCAAGGCAAGGTAGCATATTTAGTTCGCAACATGTCAAAGTTTTGTATCAGGGTGAGAAGGCAACACACCAACTAAATCACAGGAGGGGTGCTCCACTTAGACGCCAAGTGCTAGGATATACAGCCTGGACAGCTACATACTTATTTGATCTTATTTGCAGGTAACAAGTGCCAGGGGGTGCTGGCTAGTCCACCCGAGTCCACCGAGCACATCACGGGGGCATCGGGGAGAAGCTTCCTTGACCGCTCGCTGTCAGAAACAGTTCTTTTCAGCACCGGCTTTGCTGAGGCAGAGCTCCGATAGCGTGAGCCAGGAGATTCACTTGATTTGATCCAAATTGTGACCCTCATGTATTGTTTTTTTTGTTGGTGTTGAATAAGTACATGCAAGATCATACAAGTACCATGTCAGGATGCTTCATCCGGGCCAATCCCATTTGCCCGTGTAGCGCCACGGAAATTCAGGACAGCTGTCAACCCAGGTCAAGTGGTCAGACTTCTTTTTAAAGGGGGTAGGCTGCTAGGAGGTAGTAGCTAGAGGTAAGTAGCTAGGTAGCCAGCACCTACAAGTAGCTACTTATTAGGACGCAGGATAGCTCACGCTTCTTCAAGGAAGCGCGCGCGGCGGGGGAAGCTTCCTTCAAGAAGCACTCGCACCAATGATTTGGTTTCTAGATTTTAAGGGAAACTTAACAATTCATAGTTGTTCTCCAAGTTTACCCATTCTGGAGCGTCAGTTGCAGGCAATCGAAATGTGTTCTTTGAGAACATTGGAATTCAGGGGTGGGGAAAATGGTATAAGGCTTCACCGGCCGACTCAGGTCCATTTGTTCGTCGTTTCACTATTGTGTTGCTGTTTGTGTTGTTCCATGATTGAGAAAGCCGTGGAAGGCCTTTCGAATTCCCCGAACCGAACTTCCCTTTTTGGTTTTGTCCATTTGTGACAATACGCTAAGGATTAATAATATAAATGTTCTATAGAGCCAGACTAGCAAAAACCGCACTACCAACGCACTGCTCCACAACGTGGTGATGTGCATGAAATGCACACTTACACTCTACACCAATTGCACCCTTGTCTCCAGAGTTCTTGGCAAATATCCCCAAGAGCCACCTTGTCGCACCGTGTAGCTATTAGTATCCTGATCATTCTTGTGGAATCTAGCTTGTCGCCAAGGGTTTTGTTCCAAGTATTTCAAGGTGCGATTTGCATAGTTCAATTTTGATCAGCTTCATCTTGAGTTCGAATCTTGCCTCACCTGACCTCGCCTCATTATGTGAAAAGATTATACCTTACAGAGACTTCCCTTGGACCTGGTTGCAGGATCCTGTTCACGTGCAAGATTTGCGAAACTCGCAACTCGCACATGATTTCTAGGCGAGCCTTGTAGTGCAAGTGGAATCAAGTGGACACGGCCTTGCCTCGACACTTTGAGCTCCAACATGTTCCAAATGAGTGGAACGCCGATCGCCGCAGGCTTGCCTACCAGCAGGGCATCGTCATTGCCACTTGCCCATACCTGAGGACTTGGTTCTGCACCCCAGTTTGATCCATTTGTTTGGCCTTGCAAATTGTCTTTGTATGTCCGTCAGAACGGAGGCACGGCCATTCTATCTAAAGACGCTCCCGCACACTGTCAGGCCCAGGTTGCAATAGCCGGCACTTGCTGGCCGACAAGACAGGCTACATGCTCATGATCATTGAAAACACAATGCCAGGATATGCTACTGTATTCATGCAAGAACGCAAGTGTGCAGCATGCGAAATAGTCATGTCATACATCAAGTCACAAGAATGAATATATCTATATTCAAAGGAAGTTTAGTGTGCAAAACTTCCGTGTTACGGACATTCAACAGCTGTTCAACCACCACTCATCATACACCACTCATCATACACCACTCATCATACACCA
>CAXAMN010000325.1:441782-451908 GCA_963970005.1 Durusdinium trenchii
GCAAGGTCGGCGCCCCTGTGACGGGGATCACACTCAGCACCCGAGTGGGACGGCTGAGCGGGACACACTTCGAACTTGGGTTTTCAGTTAACGCAATTGTCTCGGTGAGAAGGAGGGTGATGGAACGGCATGGCGAAAGGTCCGAAGAACTTGTAGGTGTTTCAACAATCATTGTTAAAGTCTGCAGTGAAAGATCAGCATAGTGCGATTGACGATCGGTGGCTCAGCAGCTGCAATGCGGAAAGGAAAATGGTTTGGGGGAAGTATCATGAACCACCATGGAAACAAACAGCAAAAGTGGACAGCGTGTGCAACAGTTGTTCAGCAGGTACACACTGAGACGTCTCTCAGTGCTTCCCCTCCAGCGACTTAGCTTCGTTGGGCAAGGTTCGTCGCTGGAGGCCTTGCCCCCCTGCTCATGTAAAGTGGAAAGAGTGGTGGTGGAAGACCCTTTGTCCAGGGTTGGACACACACACACACACGCACGCCATCTTACCACACACACACACCTCCTCCCTCCCCTCCTTCTCATCCTCGTCCATCACATCATCACTTATACTACACGTCTTAGCACAACCGCCTCATATACCGTCTCTCCTCACACTTCGTTCTTGACTTTTCATCTCACTACTCCGTCTCCCATGTGATGTTCATATACATTTGAAATTTGTAAAACTTATCATGTGGGGTTATCATGTGTTGTTTCATCTCACTACTCCGTTATCCGGTCCTTTTATTTGTTGGGGTTGGAGTCGAAGTGCACTTGAGGTTGGAGGCACACTGATATATACTGCATATATAATCATATATATATATACACATATACAGTATATACACACATACATGCGCACGCACACAATTTGTGACACTGCATGCTGCACATGCATTAACAGATGCAGTTCTTGAGCTGAGTGCACCCTACTAGGGTTCATTCTTGGTCATTCTAGGCGAAGCCATGCCGGTTGAGTTGTCAGCGGCATTCATTTTGATTGGGTAGTGTCAAGAGTCAAGATGAAACCACAGCAGAAGTAGAAAATATTCTTAAATTACAGAACCCGTGGAAAGAGAACTTCCTGACTACGTGTCAATCAAATCATTGTTTACATACACCCGCAAGTGCAATGTATGTTTGTTTTGTTTGATGTACAATGGTAGAAAGCGTAGAAGTAGGAGTCAGAGAAGGATACGCGTGAGTAAGCAAGCTAAGCGGCAGAAAAGAAGAAAACAAATTTTAAAAAAACAAACATACAGTACATAAATATATACAGAAAGAGAGGTTTGGAAGGTCTAAAGGAATATAATTACATAAATTAAATAAATTGAATGTATGTAGGCTGTGTAAACACATTCGTTCGATTTTGTGACGCTTGGTGAGGCACGTTTTCAGGCCTCCATGGAGAGCCTGAAGTCCTTATGCCCAGAGAATAACGGGAAACCAATGCTGGTGTCGGGCTGAGATCAAAAGCCAACTGTTTCTCGACCAGCTAGAAAACCATTGAGAAACAACTGTTTCTCGACCAGCTAGAAAACCATTGAGAAACAGCTTTACAGCCATCAAAAGCAAACACCGCACTTGAAGGCCAATAACAACGAAAATGGACACACAACTGTCACATGTAAAACTAAACATACTGAAAATTTCCAGTTGTTAAATGGTCTGTAAGAAAACGCTTGAACTGCTCCGATGCCAAAGCTGCCCAAGATACCGCTGACATCTTCCTTGTACATTGACGGCCACATGACTGAAACGCCTTTTGCTCAGACTTATATAAGCATATTTTGCCCGTTGATATTTGGTATGTTATTCAAGGAAGAAAGTTACAGTCGATGTGGGCACTGGATACTACATCCAAATGTCAGTGGAGAGGGCGCACAAGTTTTGCAGCAGGACTGCCAACAAGACGGATGCATTGTGCACACTTCAATATTGACGGTTTCAAAGATTCCCACGTCGCAACAGTCAGCAAAGATTTGGTGATTAAGTTTGCAGGAGATGCAAGCTTTTGAACGACAATGCCTCCAAAGTTGAAGGGGTTCTGAGCTTGGGCCTAGTCTTTGGACCAGCTACGGTATATCGACGGTACTGTATATATAATATAAGTAATGTTTAATGGTTTAATATATGATCGACACATATTCTGTCACATTTTATGTAAGCCCATTGTTCTGCATCGGCTTGCATTGGCAATGTTTTAGGTTCTCAAGGAGAAGAAAAAGAGCTTGGAGCAGCTGCAAATTACAATGCAGCAAAAGATGCACCCTCCTGAAGTTTTGATGTTGCAGTTTTTGTTGTACATATGTTGATTCCTGGACATGTTATTTATATATTTTTGCTGCCTCAGTTGCATAGCTGGAGGTACATGCTCCAGCAGCAGGAAGCTGCTAAAAAAGAAGAGCAATAAACGACACGCAGTTTCGCATACAAAAGGGCCTCGCGTGCTTGAATGTTCAAGCCCAAGAGTACTCAAGAATTGTTCAAGGGAGATATAAAGTTTTGTGTTTCGTTTATATACAGACATACTGCCACAAATGCTTGAAGTACTGTTTTCCAAACTGTAGAAGTTTGGCATAGGCTCCCGGTAGATGTCAACTTCATGTCATGTGATTGTCCCACCATGGCCATTGGTGAAAAGGATAATTACATTTTGCGTTCAGTTGCATTCACTATAACCAGTGCTGGATCAATGGGGCATGGAATGCATCATGCGCACTGCCTTCCACAAGCTTTGAACAAATCCAGCAAGAGCAAGTGATGCAGGAACAATTATCAATTTGAGTGGTGAGCATACACATTGGAACAGTGTCAACGGAACCCCAAACAACGTTTGAATCTATTGTTTTGTTTTGTTGAGGCGAGAAAGGGCGAAAAGGATGGATGTAGACACCAACAGCCCCAAGCACAGCCCCAAGCACAGCCAAGATGTGTACTCATGTCATGTGGACTCCATATAGTCCATCTCCAGCACCTCAACAATGTGTAGATTTCTCCATCTCAAGAACCTCAGCATATGCTCAGCATGTGTATGTTTGCAAGCTCCAAGAGCCCATGTGGAAGAGGCCTTAGAAAAGGGACGTTGAAAGCTTAGATGCTTTAGCTCAGTGCAATGATTTTTTATGTGGCAGTACACCAAATCCACCTATTGCTAACTGAGGTGGGTGGAGCAAAAAGCATTGTTCAAGGCTTTGGCCTTTGTGGAACTTGCAATGGAATGCCAAGCAGCCAAGCGACACTGAAAGCATACTTGGTTTCGACCAATAAGTAGCTTGTTTGTGGTTTGTTTGAAACTCCACGCATTGCACTAATGAATTTGACAGCTTCTTCTTGTATTTGACTCTATAGTATTCTATAGTAACAGTTTGTTATCATTCAGGAGTTCGTCCTTGCACTTGTGCTGCCATGTTTGGCTTAGAGCTGAGCCAGCGCTGAATTCGCAGCGCTGAATTTCCAATGGGAAAGCCTGAAAGGCTAAGAGCAGTTCCGCTGGTGCTGGTCGGCATTTGCTTTGGCGTTTGCCTTGAACGAAGCTTTGTGGCGCTATGGTCACCTACTTCTAGACCTACCAACCCCACGAGCAGAGGGTCCCATTGGGCCCTAAGTGGGACGAAGCAGGCTTCTTTGGTGGCCCGGCAGGCTACACTAGTTGGCAGCCCAGCCCCGTTCTACAATGCGGACGAGAAATTCAAGGGAATCATCGATGAAGACATTGAGAATATGAACATTGCAGAATATGTGGGTGATCGCTATTTGGTGCTTTTTTTCTACCCCTTGGATTTTACATTTGTGTGTCCAACCGAGATCATAGCCTTTTCGGACCGCTTCGAGGAGTTCGAAAAAAGGAAGACGCAGGTCTTAGGAGTCTCTGTGGATAGCGAGTATTCTCATTTGGCATGGATCCAAATGTCCCGTGATGAGGGTGGACTTGGAGGCCTCGAATATCCCTTGATCTCCGACTTTCATCGAAGCTTAGCAAAGGAGTATGGTGTCCTTAGTCCTGATGGAGCCGCTTATCGAGCGCTTTTCATCATTGACAAGGAAGGAATCGTGCAACATGCCACAGTGAACAACATGGCCTTTGGTCGAAACGTCGATGAGGTTCTGCGAGTCCTTGATGCAATCCAATATGTTCAGCAAAACCCCGATGAGGTTTGCCCAGCGGGTTGGCAGCCCGGTGACAAGACCATGAGACCAGACTTCGATGGCAAGCGAGAGTACTTCCAGGATCAGGAGTGAAATGGTTTGAGAAAGCTACTGAAGAAGAAGAAGAATAATAAGCAAATCAAGTCGTTTGAGAAAATGCTGCGCGAATCTTCACGCTTTTGAGACTTGACCCTTTTCCGTATTCAAAGCAATAGGACGATATAGGAGAGCCACATTGCTGTTCTATGGTTTTATATGGTTTTCTTCACTCCAAATCCTTGAGAATCAACCCTCCACATGAGGTGCAGGCGCTGCTCCTGTTTGCACTCTTCAAGGCAGACCAGACCTTTGCCGGTTGGCCACAATTGTAGGACCAAGCTTTTGTGGCTGCTTGTACTCCCAAAAGCCATTGAAATTTGAACACGCAAGTCAACACTCCTTTTGTTTTTACATTGTCACTCGCTTGATTTGTCAGGGATGGAGTGCCTTCGCTGGTTGCCACCTGGCCTGAACAATTGATTGGGATTTGATCCTGTACTCGTACATTCTACTATTTTTGACAAACAGCAAAGCAACAAGGACATCACTGCACATATTGTCCAGCACAACATTTTCCGTGAATAGCTTTGGTCCTTTGAATATAGTTTCCTCCATCGCACGCATTTGCAAGACCGTACAGCACCATCGTACCATCTCGCTGCTGTTCAACCTTAGGTCAAGGCCCGCAGAGATCCTGCCGTCCTTGGTTGCAACCGAGGCTTCTTGACACACAGTTGTATGCACCAACCTATGCCCGTAGGTGGTTAGGTGCATTCCTCGAAAAGAAGACTTTCCCGCACGCAGCACAAAGCTGCATTACAAAAAGAGGTTGCAAAAAAGCAGACAACGAGTGAAAAGGGGGTTACTGGGCAACCAACTTTTAGCTTGAAACTGCACCAAAGGGGCGAAAGAGGCCAGATTACACGAGGTGCCTGATCAACGGGAAAACTTTTAGGTTAATCTCAAAAGCGAGTTTGCAAGCAGCGATCTGGCATTGAGCACGTTGTTTGGGGGTAGCCGCCGCGGACCAAACCACCCAACCTGATTTAGCAGTGACCCTAGGCTGGCGGGCCCACCACCAACATAGAAAGCCCAAAAGTGCCTCATAGAAGCAAACTGCTCATCACAATACTGACAACTGCAGGAGTGCCCACTGCGGCGGTAAGCAGTGCGCGTACGGGTAGGGGTGGCAATCGCCCCAGCTCTAAAAATGGACAACACATGACGTTTAGGTTGAGAGAGGTTTCTCCTCCACAAAGTCCACAATGGATGGGAGGAAGCGTCAAGGTCAATATCAGTGAACCCTTCAGAATCGAAACGTGAAAGGGGGATCTTACTGAGAATTTGAAATCTAGCGGCAAGTCGAAGGAGAGTTTGCGTAAGGCTGCAAGATGCGCCACAAACCCGGAGTACTAGCGGAGGTCGAGAAGAAAAGACCTTCCAAGTTCCAATCGACCATCCTTAAACCTTGGATATTCAAAAAGTGAGATACCGCCCCTTCGATGGGAGGGGAAACTGGACAGGCAAAACGGTTAGCCGACAACGGCCTCGCAAGCTAGCCCTTGAATGGGATGAAGGTCAATGCGGTCGGCCCAAAAACGACTTTTGCACCACCAAAAACTTTTGAATTGTCCAACAGTTGGTGGAAAAGTTTAAGCACGAAGCTTTGGGGTGGAGGTTGAATCAACGGGACAGACCAAGTCTACTTGTCTTTGAAGAACACACGCGCAGCGGATTCACGGATGGACAACCCACCGGGTACTTTGGTGAGGAAGGGGAACAAATCAAAAATGGAACTCCAACCGTCCCTCAGCGTGGGCAGTGCCGAAGAGGCCGGGGCAACCCGGAGCCCCAGGTGCTCAACAGAGTCGGCATTTTTCCCAGATCTGGCGTTTCCAGAGGTTTTCTTGAAAACCAACTAAGTCATCGAATCGACGAGTGGTTGCCAGGGCATTGTGCAAATCCTGAATATGTTTCGAGCAACGAAGAGATCGGTCGTCACAATAGGCCCAAGTTTTCACAGTGCCATGGACGCAGATTTTGCGCCAAAACACAGGGAGAAACCGGATCCCCTTAAGGGATGGACTGAGTAGGAAAAAGTGATAAAAAGTGGTTCAAAATGGAACCCTTGAAAATTAACAAATCTAGAGCTTTTCCATCCCAAAGCCCGGAAGATTACTACTTTATGAGGGGTGCCAGCAAATAGCAAGGCAGCTTCTTGACACTGTGCTCTTAGCCACTCAGTTTGTTGTCGCCCGCTTGTCGGATTGCGATCAGTACCCCTGGAGTGTGGCTGGTCTGTGCCCTTGGTTGGAGTTGGTGAAGCCTTGGGCTGCATGATGAAACCTCAACATTGTGATGGCTGCTCGATTCGGGGCAGAAATGATCCAAGCATGTTTGCTAATCTTCTCACTGATGGCAGCTGCGCTTGAGCATACTTGAGCTCACTGGACTGTGTTCACATGCACTGCTCTTGCATGCCGGATTTGTACTGTTCTCATTGACTGGCTTGGGCTGCCAACGATTGTTTGCAGTTGGCCTTCGCTGCGAGGCATAGCTGCTGTGTGCAGCTGAATGCAGGCAAGGCAAGCGAAGAGATGACGGGACGTGGACGGTGCAGATTGCGGTGTTTCTCCCACTGAGTCACTCAGGGCTATTCATAAAATGAACATTGTATTCCGATTCGATTTCGGATGGATTAACTTAATTTGCTGCTGACAATTAGATATCAATGATGCTTTTCATCAGCACGTCAATATGTATGTATATGAGCGTCGTTCAAAAACCCACCTCTTCCTTGTTAGTAATCGAATTTCAAAGGCTGATTTCGATTGTGCTCTCACTGCAGTCGCGAAAGGTTCGCGAAGGTCCTGCGAAAGGTCTGCGCAAGTCATGTTGGTGACCTGGCCACGCTGCAAGAACAATTGCTCTTCAGACTTCCGATTGCTTTTTCCCGGGTTGGGAAAAAGCAAATTGGAAATCTGAACCATTTTGCTTTTTCCCGGCCCGGGAAAAAGCAAATTGGAAGTCTGAGCCTTTTGCTTTTTCCAGGCATGGGAAAAAACAAATTGGAAGTCCGAACCATTTTGCTTTTCCCGGCCCGGGAAAAGGCAAATTGCAAGTCTGAGCAAACTGGCCTGACTGAGCCGTCTCTTGTTCATGGAGGGTTGGGCCCAACCAAAAACACAGCAAAATCAAAATGGCTTGGTTGGAAGTCTTGACCACTTTGCTTTTTCCCAGCCTGGGAAAAAGCAAATTGAAAGTCTAGACCATTTTGCTTTTTCTCGGGCCGGGAAAAAGCAAATTGGAAGTCTGAGCAACCTGGCCTGACTGAGCCGTCTCTTGTTCATGGAGGGCTGCGCCCAACCAAAAACACACCAAAATGAAAATGGCTTGGTTGGAAGTCTTGACCAGACAAATTGAAAGTCTAGACCATTTTGCTTTTTCCCGGGCCCGGAAAAAGCAAATTGGAAGTCTGAGCAAACTGGCCTGACTGAGCCGTCTCTTGTTCATGGAGGGTTGGGCCCAACCAAAAACACAGCCAGCAAAATGAAAATGGCTTGGTTGGAAGTCTTGACCATTTTGCTTTTTCCCAGCCCGGGAAAAAGCAAATTGGAAGTCTGAACCATTTTGAGTCTGAACCATTTTGCTTTTTCCCGGCCCGGTAAAAAGCAAATTGGAAGTCTGAACCATTTTGCTTTTTCCCGGCCCGGAAAGAAGCAAAGTGGAAGTTTGAACCATTTTGCTTTTTCCCGGCCCGGGAAAAAGCAAATTGGAAGTCTGAGCCTTTTGTTTTTTCCCGGCCCGGGAAAAAGACAAATAGGAAGTCTGAGCCTTTTGCTTTTTCCAGGCCCGGGAAAAAGACAAATAGGAAGTCTGAGCCTTTTGCTTTTTCCAGGCCCGGGAAAAAGCAAATTGGAAGTCTGCCCGAGAAAAAGCAAATAGAAAGTCTGAACCATTTTGCTTTTTCCCGGCCTGGGAAAAAGCAAATTGGAAGTCTGAGCCTTTTGCTTTTTCCCGGGCCCAGGAAAAAGCAAATTGGAAGTCTGATACATTTCCAATTGCTTTTCCCGACCCTTGGAAAATTCTTTGTCGTTGGAAACTGCGCAAGTATGGCGAAAGGTTCGCATTGTGGACGCGAAAGATGACAGGGCCAAACCCCACCCCACCTCAGACTTCCAATTTGCTTTTTCCAGGGCTGGCTCAGACTTCCAATTTGCTGTTTCCCGGGCGGGGAAAAAGCAAAACGGCTCAGACACCCAATTTGCTTTTTCCGGGCCTGGAAAAAGCAAAAGGCTCAGACTTCCAATTGGCTTTTTCCCGGGCCGGGAAAAAGCAAAATGGTTCAGACTTCCAATTTGCTTTTTTCCGGTCCGGGAAAAAGCAAATTGGATGTGGAAGTTTGAGTTTGGACATCCAGCTCTCTTTTGGAAAGCCTAAAAACAGCAATTTTTTCAGAGAGCCGCCTAATGGATAAGGCGCCAGGCTCATAAGCAGAAGGTCGTAGGCTCGAGCCTCACAGGCGCTGCTTGTTTCCAGGCCCAAATTGGAAGGCTGATGCATTTTGCTTTTTGCCGGCCCGGGAAAAAGCAAATTGGAAGTCTGAACCATTTTGCTTTTTTCCTGGCCCGGGAAATAGCAAAATGGAAGTCTGAACCATTTTGCTTTTTCCCGGGGTGGGAAAAAGCAAATTCGAAGTCTGAACCATTTTGCTTTTTCCCGGGCCGGGAAAGCAAATTGGAAGTCTGGCCATTTTGCTTTTTCCCGGCCCGGGAAAAAGCAAATTGGAAGTCTGAACCATTTTTGCTATTTCCCGGGTTGGGAAAAAGCAAATTCGAAGTCTGAACCAAGTTGCTTTTTCCCGGGAGTCTGGCCATTTTGCTCTTTGCCGGCCCGGGAAAAAGCAAATTGCAAGTCTGAACCATTTTGCTTTTTTTCCTGGCCCGGTAAAAAGCAAAATGGAAGTCTGAACCATTTCGCTTTTTCCCGGCCCGGGAAAAAGCAAATTGGAAGTCTGAGCAAACTGGCCTGACTGAGCCGTCTCTTGTTCATGGAGGGTTGGGCCCAACCAAAAACACACCAACATGAAAATGTTTTGGTTGGCTGGCTTCCTGTTCCTTAGCAATGTGTCAGTGATCAGAGGACACAAGACGTGCCAGGGCAACTGCGTGAATCCTTGAAAGCCTCTAGCCCCAACGAAAAACAATTTTCGCCGACAGTGGTAAAACCCCACGCGCGAAAGCTTGCGAAAACTTCGCGAAGGTCCTGCGAAAGGCCTGGAAAAAATGAAAGGACTTTTGAACAACCCCCATATAACGACGGCCCGAAACTAAGAATGACTTTTGTGCCATTCCGTTTCAAAAAAAACCTCCTAAAAATCATTTTTGATATATAGATTTTGGCTATAAAACGCATTCTAAGTTCTAGGGGTGTTTTGAAAAACAGTAAAAAACACTCATTTTTTCAGCGGCCCAAACAACTTAGAAGCAGTGCAACACAACCATCATTTGCAAACAAGTGCGACTGGGGCTTTGGATTTTGGAATGCCTCTGGGCAAAACTTGCGTGTTTTCAAAAACAGTAGGCAAACTTAGAATCACCAGTCAGTGGCTGGTTCCTTTTATTTCCCTTGACTTTGGTCGATGTTTTGAAGAGCAAAGAAAGGAAACCGAAAGGAACATGAAAACAACATGGAGTGAAATGAAAAGAAACTCAAATAGATTCAAGAATCATCTCTTTCACTCTTAAAGCACTATTTTAGGCCATTCCTTTTAGGTTGGAGGCCGTCGCTAGTAGATTGCAGGCCATCTCTTCTAGGTTGGAGGCCATTCCTTCTAGGTTGGAGGCCATCGCTAGTAGATTGCACTCCATCTCTTCTAGGTTGGAGGCCATTCCTTCTAGGTTGGAGGCCATCTCTTCTAGGTTGGAGGCCACCGCTAGTAGATTGGAG
>CAXAMN010000325.1:451918-485400 GCA_963970005.1 Durusdinium trenchii
TAGTAGATTGGAGGCCATTGCTTCTAGGTTGAAGGCCATCGCTGGTAAATCTCTTCTAGGCTTTTCAGATACAGGGTTTGTGTGTATATATATATGTGTGTAGTATATACAATAGCGAAGGTGGGCTCAAGTTTTCGGCTCAAGCCGGCTGGTGGTGGTCTTTGTCTTTGGCACTGGCGCTACGTGACAACGTTCCTCTTTGGCCTGTTCGCAGAGCGCGACGCCGTCCTCACCTTTTAGCACGACGCCAAGCAGACGGGGATCAGGGACAATGGCTTCCACCAGGTCCAGTTGGGAAGGGCCTACCAGGTTTGCTGCTGGATATGGAAAGACCGCATCAAGGCTAGCTATGTATGTCGCAAGTGCGGCGACGCCTGGCCGCAACCGGCTTCAAGTTACAGCCAAGGGGGGTCTTCGAGGTCACCTATCCGACCCAAGAAGAAACAGTGGCCGGTGACTCCTCCACCAGGTTTGCCCACAAGACCACCAAAGGCCAAGAAGATACAAAAGGCCACGGCTGAAATCTTAGCCCCAGCGTGGGCTACCTTGGGATCAGCCCTACAAGGCAAACTCCAGGAGCTGGGCATCTCACCACCTCCTCCGTCGCCCGAGCCGGATTTGAAAGATGTACTTGTTGAGACCAAGGCGCAACTACCCCCGACGGTTCGGGAACTAGTGGAGAAGCTACCTCCCACCGAGAAGGACGTGGCATCCAAGCTGAAGTCCCAGGTGACCCTTCTCAAGGACCTTTCCCATCGAAAGTCTACCTTGCAGGGACGCATTGACTCCACCAAGAAAGCATACCAGGACCTGCTTGATGAGATGAAGGGCATCCAAACCCGCATCGAGGCAGAACAGCAGACTCTGACGGCCACAAGCGCCTCCTACATGTCGTTGGTGAACGCGGCCAAGCCGGACCTAGGTGACCTCCCCGAAACAGGAGGAGCTGATCCAGTTCCTGATGCGGTTGCAGGCTTCATCAACACCTTAGGTGTCAGCCTCACCGAAAAGGCCGCCCACAGAGTCAAGCGATGAATCCAAGAGGCGTAAGACCGAGGCCCCGGGGGACATGTCGTGCGGGTAACCCCGCAGTGACACCTTCACTTGCAGCTGTGGGGATTCAGTCATGCACTTCATTGCATGCGTGGGGACACACTTCAGATTGTGATTGTGGGCAGCATCACAACCTTGTTTCTTTGACGTTTCATTCAGGCTCAAGACCTAGCTCGCCAAGGGGATCAGGGAGCTATGGGCCTCAAAGGCGCAAACCTCCTTTGAAGATTTGTGGAGGGAGCGCACCTACATCTTCTTCCAGCCAGTGGGACACTCCCAGGGAGGCACCGACTGTGCAGAGATACCGCAGCTCAGCTGATCCGCATCATGGGCAACAAGTTTTGGCGGATCTCAGAAGGATGCAGAACATCGTCCACAAGCGCATGAATGAGTCTGCCACAAGACACCAGATGGCCCATGGCGAATGTGTTCATCATCTCTCAGGTGCTCACCTCCATCTTGCGCAATCCAGATGGTTTCAACCTCTGCTTCGGTAACGCTCCTTTTAGAAGCTGGTGCTGGGCGGCGGCCTTTGCGGAAGACGCCTATCTGGCCTGGGGTCAGACACAAGAAGCTGCTAGACAGTTCCTTTCGAGTCCAGATCCCCAGTGGCTGCCTATGCTCAAGCACATGGACCAGGTCTGGGCCCACTTTGACCAAGGGAGCCAGGCTGACGCCTCCGATTTCCTGGGTTATTTGTGGGAGTATGCCAACACCAACTTCTATGGCAGCAAATTCTTCCACTGGACACTTTCGGGCCATCTGGAAGAACGAGAGCAGATGCCCCTGAACATCCTCTTTCCGGCCGGAGACCATCCTGTCACCTTGGATGAGCTCATCAACAATGAGGAAGGAGGACAGTACCTGTATGGGGCCCCTGATGCTTTGGTCCTTCAACTCCAACGTTTTCAGCTCCTCGACGGCATGTGGACCAAACACAACCGTGAGCTGGACCTCCTCACGGAAATCAACATTCCCTTCTCCGAGGATGGCAACCACATACGCCAGGCTGTTTACCGCATTGTCAGTCTGGTTTCAGGTCAAAGCAGTCTGGGAAGTGCCCTGGAAACCGCACTGTGCTTTGGAGGTTTCCTTTGACTGCTGGCAACCGGCCCTGGCGTTTCAACAACTACAGCGCTTTCCTCCCATTGGGCGCACTTTTCAGTTGCCTCACCCATGGACGAGCTTCCCTGAGGCTGATGGACCCTTTTGGATCAGCATTGAAGGACTCGGATCCGACCTTGCACTCAACACTTGTTCTGGACCAGCTGGCATGTGCACTCCAGAAAGCGAAATACCGTTGGCAGGTGGTTCATGGGCCATTGCAGGCTCTCCAGGCCTACCTCCTTGACTATGATTTCGATCTCTCGAATGCCAAGGCTTGGAAGCGCACCGGCTATGGGGGGATTCCGGACTGTGAGCTGTCATTGGCTGAGAGTTGGCCACTCCTGAACCACAAGCTGCAAGAGGAATTTCGGTGGCAACGCCTGCTGCGTCTGACCCGCTATGAAGGCTGCCACGATTTGGAAAGGCAGTTGGATTGGCAGATCTCCCACGTCATCCAAAAATACACGGATGACAAGTTGGGCCCGGCTTTACGAGCCTTACGTCAGGGCACCTATCATGGGGTCTCAGGCACTTGCCCTCTACGCGGAGTCGACCTCACCTTCAAGCATCTCTTGTGGGAGTGCAAGTTCTGGCACGGTAAGGTCAAGGACTTGCCGGCTCAGTGGAAGCAACGTCTGGAGGCGGGGACTGAACCGGAACTCTGGCAGCGGGGCATGGTTCAATCCATCTTCTACATCCAAGAAGGGGGCATGGGTACCTTTGTCACTGAAGGCATTTGGACGCCGAATGACACCTTTGATGTGCCGCCTGGTCACGCACTCACACTGGCGGTGGCCCAGACTTGCAAAGAAGTCAGGCACAAGCGGTTCGTGTTTGCGATTGCCTTGTATCATGTCTTCTCCAAGCAGCGGAAAGCAGCGCTCAAAGGCATTGTCCCAGGCAAGGCCACCAAGGCCAGAGCTGTCTTCTATGGTTTGAAACACCTGGCGCTTCATGTCAAGGACAAGGTCAACATTGGCATCAATGTGCATGCAGTTTGGCGGGCCTGGAGCCCCACTAGAGCCTATGAAGCCTTCCCTGATCTCTACCAGGGACTGGACTTTGAAGACTTTGACCAAGTCCGGCCTCTTCTCTTTGCCAAGAGCGAGGTTGACTCCAATGAGACCAGGAAAGCCTTCCAAGATGATGCGGACAGGCTGGCCAAGGCCTTTGCTCATGCCTCCAGGAATGAAGAGATCTTGGACTTGCAGCGGCACATTGATGAAGACACCCGTGATGTCTTACACATTGCAGGAGCACGCATGGACATCCTGATGAAAGACAGGTCCCACTTCCTGCATCAGGGCCCTGCACTCCAGCGGGAGACCAAAGTCGCCATGATCCAGCAGAAGAAGATGATCTTGGATCAGTTACTGGCTGTCCCTGATCAAGGAGGGCACCAGTGGCAACCCTACAGGTCTGGAGTCCGCTGTCAGCATTGCCGCCATCGCCTCCACACCAACACCTCATGACCGAACTGAGGCCGGCATTGACCTCAGATTGTGAGCAGGCAGTCTCCGCAGCACCTTCCAAGAAGACCAGATTCGAGATCATCAACGATCTCATCAATGCCCAGCAAGGGGTACAACCAGGAGTCCACAACTTACGCTGTTGGTCTGATGGCGAGCAGTGAGTGGACGGGACATCCGTCACACGTGGCCATGAGGCAAGGCAGCCAGATCACGTGCACCAGATGCGGCGGAAGGGCCAAGGCCACCGAGGACGGCATCCATTTGTCGGACAAGCTCACCAAGCGTTGCGTCATGGCTGGAGCAAGAGATCTCCGTGCCTTTTTCAACACCTAGCACCTCATAGCACTGGAAAAAGTCGAGCCAAAAAAAAAAAATATAGCGAAGGTGCCATATAGCGGTATATGCATGGTAATTCAAAACAGCCCATAAACTTAGAAGGTGCGCAGCAGGACCCCCCCTTCTAAATTTATCTACTGTTTTGAAGTGCCGAAAATGCTACCTTCTAAGTTCCGGGCCGTCGTTATATATAGAATTATATATTATATATATTATATACAGTAGACTAATTGTACTGAATGATTCCGATGCCAATTATCGCCAATAGTCTGCTGGCGTGCAGGTGACGGTGACCATCCTGGCCGAGTGGTTTTTCTGGGATCACCAAGTTGTGTAGAGGTCGTTCTACAGCGTCTTGTAGAGTCACAAGGGCATGACTTCGAGGCGCGGTAATGGGAAGCAAATAAATAGCAAAGAAGAATACATAATACCATGAATACCATTAGGTTTAATTATTTTGGCTTATATAATGTGTTGTTTTTCTTCATAAAAAGGATGGCGATTTGTCGCAAGCGTTTGTGTTATCAGATGTTCCATGCTGAAATAGAGCTACAAAAGAGAAAACACACATTTCATGACAAAATGCAGAGGTCTGCGCTGTGGTCTCAAGGCCTCCCAAGCGAGTCAAGAAGGCACCTCACAGAACGGTGCGATTGTTGACACATGCTGTTGCGATCATTTTTACATACTTTGCTAACGGAAAGGCCATGCGAGATCTTCGATGCTGAATTCTGAATGTGACAGGGGAAAAAATATGTTTGAAAAGACCGTTTGTATAGTCCAGAAAAAAATGTTTTTCTTTTGACTATTCTTTCTCGCTTTGGCAGGCAGTCAGTAAGACAGCGGTGCACGATCTGGCAGAGAAGCTAGGTGCTTGGATCCCAGTAGTTTTTCCTAAGCCAAGACAGAGGTAGATGTGCGAAAAATAAAAAAAAATCAAACCTTACGATTGGGCCATGGACCAAATATACTGGTACCACAAATTAGCCAATTGCAGTGATGAGCTCCAGAACAAATAAAGACTACATGAGCAAAATAGGCCAGCCAGAAGCGTAACTTGTGAAAGTTTGAGTTGCTCCCTGCACATTTCAACTGTGATGTACAAAATGTATATTGCGACCTTAAAGAAAAATACTCGAGGCTGGCCAGGCTGGCGACTAAATAGAAAGCTCGGGGTAACGACTGACTAGTCATAAGAACAGTTTCCGCACGAGTCTGCCGTTGCTAAGGTTCCTTGCGTGCTGACACCTCCCTCAGCCAAGGACACGAGTGGAGAAACAAGATTGCGTTCCATTTGTCCATTTGCAACAGGATGGGTCTCTGGAGGAATTTCCAGGGGGATGCACTCTTAAGTAGGTTTTGACAACCACCGAGCCACATCAGAATATTGAATACAGACAAATGCAGGATCCAGGTTTTCTGGAAGAGTTAGAGTCACTCAAACCAGATGTGCTGTGCCCAGTGAATGCAGGCTACGAAAAAGTTGAATTTACAATTGTATTCATCATGTGTGTGCAATGCTTTCCTCACTCTTTTGCAATCCTTTCTTCGTCATGGCGCTCTTGACTGAGGTTTGTGTGACAGCAGCGTTCCCCGCCCTTTGCTGTTGCACATGTTCTGAGCTGTGTCATGCTAGGAGCTTGCACACATTGTCCAGCAACACTTGTATTTCTTGCAAGACCTTGCCACATGAATGATTCCGCTCGCTTTCCACTCACCTCTAATTCAGCCCGAGGGAGCAGGGAACTCTTGCTTGCACTGCTCTCGTGGTGCCATGACACGGTCTCTAGCAGCAGCCACGCTGCTCACACTTCTGACACCTGCTACTGCTTATATCCGCTCAGCGACAGCGGTGTCAGGGGATGTGGTGAAGGGTGCAGGGGACCTGACGAAGGGAGGGAAGGCCTGGTTGCACCAAATAGTTTGTTTAATGTTTCCGTGAACAGTTGAACATGTGTTGGCCTGTGAAGAAAAGGCATATATATATATATATTATGAAAATTGAAGGAGTCGTACAATGGTGTATTTGTCTTGGATGGGACGTTTTGCGCGCACGGGCGAGCGTGTGATATGAACGTGTGAATTTGCGCCGTGCGTGCAAACATGCGGACAGGTGTACGGGTGGATGGACGGGTGTACGGACAGGTGTACGGACAAATGTGCGGACGGGTGCGCGGGTACGTGGACGGGTGTACGGACGGGTGCGCGGATGGGTGTACGTACGCCCGTGCAACTGCACGTACATACCAAAATAGATCCTATTTTTCAAAATAAGATCTATTTTGCAAAAATAGGATCTATTTTTTTGTACGCACGGGTGTACGGACGGACGCGCGAATGTACGGATGTACCCGTACACCCGTCCGCACACCCGTCCGCCCACCCGCGCATCCCCCCCGTACACACCCCAAATCCTGGCGTACACTGGCCCGAACAGATTTTATTATGTCATTTTACGAGTCCTTGAAATTTCATAATATATATATATATTAAGTTTTCTATTTTGCTTACGATCTTTCAAAAATGCTTTGCTAGTTGTGCGTGTTCAGCTAGCCCTGGCACCCCTGTGCCATCCTTTGAAGGTTGGACTCTACACGGTCTTGTTGCAGACCTTGAACCCGTATCTTGGCGATTTGAAGCAACTGATGGAGTGCTGTGGTTCTGCAGCACCCTTGGCTGCACAGGTGGCTGCACAGGTAAACACCAATCAGTTTACCGGTGACATCGAGAAGAAGATTAGAAAAGAGTTCATAGGGGATGGGAAGTGTTCTGATCCGGGCCTGGGAGCTCTCATGAAGGAGGGTGACCCAACATGCAGTTACTTCTACAGCTTTGCCGATAAGAATTGGAAGGACTACAGCTACTCCGCCATGTGTGTGCCAAGTGATGTTTGCTCGGTAGATGTGGCTGGTGCAACCAAAGGGCTAAAGGTCGGCTACAGTTTGGTGCTTCAGATCCTCAATCGGCACTTTGGAGATCTTGAGTATGCTGGTGAGGGAGCACTGGGCCCCTGCTATGAAGGAATGAACATGGTGAACTTGGCAAATATGACTTTCAAGCAACAAAAAAATACCTTCGTTGAGCTGATCAAAGGAATCAAGATTCCTCTTGGGAAGACGACAGAATACAATTTCGATGGTATGACGAAGCTTGGATTGCTAGAAATGATGAACAAATGCGAACCCACTCCTGAAACAGGTGTTCTATATGTGTTCAAGAATCGGTTCTGGAGTGAAAAAATGCAAACATTGAACATCACCAATTTTGACACCATGCTGGCGAAGCAGAAGGCAAAAGAGCAGGATGCCCAGGCTAAGACTGAAAAGAAGCAGAAGCCAAAGTTGGGCGGTGGAGGAAAGGCAGGAAATCATCATAAGGCAGGGAAGTCGAAGAAGCAGACGACGAAGCAGGCCAAGTCCAGCAATGGAAAGAAGGACAGGGCAACGGCAAGAGTCCACTCTACGCTTCAAGAGAAGATGTCGGAAGTGACAGCCGTAGCTGAAGTGGCAGCAGCAGAAAGTGCAGAGGTTCCCAAGAGCCAACAGCTGGAAGTAGCTCAAAAGGCAATCAAAACAGCACAGGCAAACATTGCAAATCAGACTGAGGCAGCATCAAACCTTCAGGGAATGAACAGTGCAGAAGCCGGAACTCTTCTGAGCAAAGCTGCAGATCCCTCTGTGCTTCAAGGTGTTGTTGATCAGACACTCGCGGATTTCAACACAGCGGGCAACAAGCCAACAGTTCAAAAACAGTCCTCAGGATTGGAAGTGCCAGTGAGCCCAAAACTGGCTAAAGCCCAGAAGAAACTGGAAGAAGCGGAGCAAAAGTACTTTGCCAAACCTGCAGAAGGGACAGCGTCCAGCTCTACTGTACTTGCCCCACCCAAACTCACAGCAGATTCTCCACAACTCAAAGCTGTGAAGGCAAAGATGGAGGCAGCACAGGCCAAACTTGCCCAGCACGCAGCACCAGAACTTCCAACCATTCCAGTTGTGACCCAGGCACCAGAACCACCACCCCAACTACACAAAGACAATCCTAAACTCCAAGCTGCGATTGCCAAACTCAAGACAGCTGAGGACAAGTTGGCACAAGCCCAAGCTGCCCAGGCTACCACACCCCTCGATTCTGATGTGCCTGCCACTCCACAGGCTCGGCCATCACCCATTTCACCGGCAGCATATGATGCTAAAGTGAAGGAGGCCCAGAAAAAGCTTGCAGCAACTGAAACAAGGCTGAACAATCAGCCGTCGGTTGATCCTTTGCCCCCTCCTCCAGCTCCTCCTGTTGCACCACCCTCAGCTGATACCAAGCTCAACGCCGCCAAAGAGAAATTGAAAAAGGCTCAGTCAAAATATTCAGCTCCTGCTGTAGACATCTCTGCTCCACCAACTCCAGATGCTCCAGTTGCACCACCCACAGGTGAAGCTAAATTGGAAGCAGCCAAAGCTAAGCTGGCTAAGTCCCAGTCTAAATTCCAGATCCCTCGAATGACTGAAGAAGCAATAGCAGAAGAGGAGATGAGAACGGCCGAAATGATGGCAGAGGAGCGAATTCAAGCTCGCAGATTGGACATTATCATTTGAGTGCACGAAGTTGATCCAGAGGCAGTCCAAACGGATCCAAACGAATGAACTCCTAGAATCGGCCTGTGTTTCCTGAAGCAGGCAAAACTTGCCTTGTTTCCTGCGCCAGGCAAGACCCTTTTGTGAGTCCTGATGGTCTGTCCGGCAGCTCCAAAGGCGTGGGAATCCTGCAAGCAATGAAACAATCGCCCTAATAGCCATGGCCTCCAACCTACTAGGTATGTGGGCTAATACAGACTACTACACACCGACGAACATGCGACACAATGTGCCTTGTCAGGACAGCCGTGGCTTTGTAAATCTGAGGGGAGGTGTTGTGCTGCCCGTGCCTTGTGAAGCTGCCACTGTTGTGTGCAATCAACTATGTTGTTTGCTATATTTATACAATATATATATATATACATATTTGTGTTGGTTGTTGTGCGGATATCAGCAAGTTCCAGCACAGCTGCTGGCAAGAGGCTGGTTGGAGACACTCTTGAAAGAAGGTCTTGATGCGATTTGATTCCAAAAAAGAAAGCATCCATTGGTTCTTTTGGCAGATTGGGCTTTCAGGATAGCGCAGAGGGTTGCTGTTTCGGCAGTTCATGCCACTGGAGAGCGCACACATCATGGTCAAGTCATTGTAACGCACTGTCACACTGTGGAACTTGACTGCACAGGTTCGAGGGCAAGAATAGTAGCGTGGGGTAGTCGACGAGCGTTCTTGTCTCTACCAGCCACGGCAACGAAGTCTCAAGCCTAAGGCAAGCATGGTAGCAACATGTCACCTCACCTAACAAGCTAATTATGCGGATTGTTTTGGGATCATCAATCATGCTATCCACGAGCCCTTTGTGGAAGTTCATTACAACATGAAAGCCAAATACGGGCTTCGATTGTCAAGCGGAGACAGAGTCATTTTGAGTGCTGGTGACCCAATGCAAACCAGGCGGAAGATTGTGGCCCACGCACCAATCACACGCTTCTAGTAACAAGTGCCTTACTAGTAGTAACAAGAAGCTATTAGGAACAAGTGCATCGCTTCTAGGAACAAGTGCCTTACTAGTACAGTAGTAACAATCTCCAGTGACCTGTGCTTCTTCAGACGCCACACACGAGCCTGCAAAGCCCTGTTCGAGAGTGGCTGTTTTGGAGGAAGGGAAGCGGGATGAAGAGGGCCGCGCATGTGGTTGGGCTTAGTGTTGTTCAATGAGATGTCATGCAAGCATCATATGGTTTTGGCCAAGCTTGATGTTTCTTTGGTGTATTTTGGTATTGTCGTTTATATAGATGGCTTGGTGACGTTTGGTGTGTGTATGGTTCACTCATGTTAAATCTTATGTTCTTTGTCCTGCAATGATGGTTCTAATTCGACGAGCCGCTGCTGGGAAGATGCGACCTGAAGTTCCATCTCCCAGAATAGGTCGCAAAAGCCTATGCAGAGCCCATCAGCCAAGTGTCTTATGACTTGACGATAGGCCACTTAGGCAACTTATGCAGTTGGAGGTCATCGCTATTAGGGTATTTTTGGGGGGCTGCAGGATGCCACAAGGCTGTTTGTGCCCTGTAGAGGTTTGAGTGCACGCATAACGAAAATGTCTCACTGGCAAAGGTCCAAAGTAGTTTTCTCGTCTCCGAAGCGACCAAAAGTTTCATGGGGCCCTAGTGTGTTGGCATGTGCTTGCTGCACCTCACTGTGTGCAGAGGCCGTTGCCTCGATTGCATTCTGGAATGCTCCTTATTTTACAATATTGGTAGCCTTCTCGATCTTCTCGCAATTGCAAGGGGAATTTGCGTTTGCTTATTTGTAATGATATATTATATACACTTAATTGATTAATTGCAACCTTCCGGCACTTGTTGATTGATTCAGTAGCTGCATTCGGCACTCGAATGGCTCTTGTTCAGATGGAGTACGAGGTACGGCGAATACCTTCCTCGACGCTTTTTGCAGGCAGGCATATTGTATCTATGCATTTGAGCAGTGCTACATGGGCTGGCGATTGTTTTGTCAACGTCCCTTCACAACAGACGAATTGCATCGTATTGCATCCTACGTGTTCTTCAATGTTTTCTTGTGCACACAATCGCTCAGACCCCGCGCCTTGGCACGGTGAATTTGCATCCCTCTTTGCTTCCAAGATGGAGAGGTGCTTCCGGAACTTCCTTTGTTGCCAGCACAACTTGCGCTACTGATGGATTCATAGTTGTATGAGTTGTGGACAATTCGTTGCAACACTTTTGTTCTCTTTCAATATGTATTGTCCTTTGTACTCTTGGTGGCTTCTAATTTGGGTTGTCATTGAAACATTGCGGGCTTCTTCAAGGAAGCCGCCCTTGCCCTCATGCGAGGGGAGCTTCCTTGCAGAAGCCTGAGCTCTTTTGCGCCCAAGACTAAGAAGCTACTTGAGTCACTTGAGCGTACTATTTATATACCCCTTACTTGCCAGCTCCTGAAGCACTTACTACACCCTACCCGCCCTACCCTCCTCCAGCCTTAAACAAATGAAGAACTCAAAAGTACATATATAGCTGCTAGCCATCATCCCACCTCCTGGTCATAGTAATGCAGAGGCGCATCGCCTGTGCAGCGTTGCTTGGTGGCTGGCGATACTGAGACGGGCATCACGGCGCCGCAGATGTTTATCTCGGATCTTTTTGTAGCGTCCTTGCTCTTGTTCCTAGTAGCTTCTTGTTCCTAGTAGTAAGGCCAGGAGCCCCTAGTAGCGAAGACACGTGACGGAGACATTGCACAAATTGCCCAAATTGTTTGGCAGATCCTGTACACTGTGCCAAAAATGGATGCTGGGCCAGACTCTTGGGACCCCAACTTGAATGCTCCGAATAGAGTAGCGTACCTGTGTTGAGATGATCATCGAACAGTCCGTTGCATGGAGAACTTCGTAATCTAAGGCCTATTATCGTACAGAAGAAGATGTCCTTACAAGGTGAACTGGCAGTGATTGTGAGAGTCTTGCCCACAACAGTGCACAGTGCTTATAACTAAATCATACATGTTTACATTTTAGGCGCTCAACTTGCTGTGATAGGCAAAGGTGCTGCCCAGCCATGTCACTAAATGTAATTGGACTCTTTGACCCACGGAAGAGCTTCCAACTTTGGACCTGTGTGGAACTTGCCACATTTTGGAAAGTACACACAGGCTTCCTGATCAGTGAAGCATGAAAGGTTCAGAAACGTCCCCTGACCTGCTGGACAAGCTGTTTGCGCACGTGCCTTAGTGATCTTAAAGGATCACCGGCCAGATTTGTCTTGATTAGTGTTTTGGAGAAACTATGTTAAACTTGTTGCACAGGCTTGAAACGTGTACAGTCACTCAGGAGACAGCTGGGCCAGGGGTATACACGCGGTAAGGCATTATCTTTGATCTCTGTAAATTCCAGTCAGTCATGTCATGTCATGTCCACTTGGATGGTCTCATATCCACATGCTGCACCCCTGTATGATTTTTTTTCAAGCATGTCATTGCAATTAAACAGATGCATATGTTCGAATCCGAATATGGGCAGCATACAAGATAGGCGAGGCGATTGGATTGAACGAGAAAACATAGCGAGATATGAACAACAAAGTGTTTGAAGTTGAAGATTTACTCGTACTTGGCAACAAGGACAACTCACACATCATCCTTGGGATGGAGGTCATCAGGAATCAGGATGAGCAACGTTGTATGACAAGACATCCAGTGACATACTGGAACTTCATTGCAGAGTTTGTATGTAACGTAGATCAGTGTTTGCGAGTGAGGTGGGGCGCTGATTTGCTAGTGGATCAGGCAGCGACTCTATGGGGAAGGAAGAGTGGCCAACTTACGACAAGAATAAACCTGAATAAACGTTTGGTGCGCGCAACACATGCAATGCTTTGCATCATGACACATGCTCAGCAACAGAATGTGTACGTGCTTTGGCTCCCTGCCTTTCACAAGATTTGCAGTAACAAGATGTAACAAGAAAATAACGACATTGCTTAAGTCCGTGCTGTTTTTGTTTTAGGATGTTTTATGTAATGTTTTTTCCCGAACGCGTAGCGAAGGGTTCTCGTTTAACTCTGGGGGTCTGGGGGTAGAGCCTTGTCCGCGACTCATTGTCCTAGTGTTCGCAACCGTTGTCAACCTTTCGCAACCTTTCGCTACCGTTCGCAGGTGGAGCGCTATGGCGCTGACATTGGGCGAAGCTTTTGGAGAGGGTTTTGGATGGAAGCATGATGTGTCAGATTCGTGTGAAATAGCGAGGAAACGTGTGGAAGCGTGAGAAGATGAAGTCTGGAGGATGAATTGCCTGCAGGGTTTTTTGAGACTCGCAGGTTTCTTCGCAGTCAGATTGACAATGGTGCTTGTAGGGTGGTGTTTTTGGGGTGTTGGATGTGGCTGTGACAATGGCATTTGCGTTCCAGGCTCATGCTTCGAAGCTGTGGCTTCGTTCCGAGTCTCAGCTAAAGTGGTGATTTTGGTGGCTGGGTGTAAACTTTGCTGAGTCTATGAAGGCGCGATATTTCGTGGCAGGCGCAGTGCTTTGCGCAGGCTTTGGAAGTGCAATTTTCGTGGCAGGCTTAAGGAATCGTGAGGTTGGGAGGTGTGGCGGAGGTCACATTTCGTGGCAGTATTTTGTGCGTGTTGGAGGTGTGGAAGTGTAATTTCCGTGGTAGGCGCAGGGAATCGGAGGTGAGTGTCGCCGTGACATTGGCATTGGGGTTCAGTGGGTGTGGCTTGAAGGGACTGGAATCACGAAACTGCTTGTCAGGGGTCCTTGATGTGTTAGCTCCGATGCGTCTTCCCGCTTGATTTAACTTGTGGAGGAAGTCTCGTACGAAATGCTCGTTTTGGAGACTTTGCCATGTGACTGTTGGAGGAAGTCTCGTACGAAACATTCAATTTGGAGACTTGAGCTGTGAGTTTTGGAGGAAGTCTCGTACGAAGCGCTCACTCTGGAGACATGACGGCTGACTTTTGGAGACTTTGGTAGTAGTGCCCTACAAGAGTGTCCCACAAGAGTTAGAGTGTTGCCAAGAGTGTCCGACAAGAGTGTTCTACAAGAGTGCCCCACAAGAGTGTCCCACAAGAGTGTCTGACAAGAGTGTCACACAAGAGTGTCCCGCAAGAGTGTCCTACAACAATGTCCCACCAGAGTGTTCCACCAGAGTGTTCCGCAAGAGTGTGCCACAAGAGTGTCCCGCGAGAGTTTCGACAAGAGTGCCCTACAAGAGTGTCCCACAGTGGCCCAAGACTTTCCCACAAGAGTGTCCCACACGAGTGTCCTACAAGAATGTCCCACAAGAGTGTCACACAAGAGTGACCTACAAGAGTGTCCCGCAAGAGTGTTCTACAAGAGTGTCCCGCCAGAGTGTCCTACAAGAGTGCCCCACGAGTGTTCCACAAGAGTGTCCGACAAGAGTGTCCGACGAGAGTGTCCTACAAGAGTGTTCTACAAGGGTGTCCCACAAGACTGTCCTACAAGACTAAGAGTGTTTCGCAAGACTGTCCCACAAAAATGTCATACAAAAGCGTCCCATAAGAGAGTCCTACAAGAATGTCCCACGAGAGTGTCCCACAAGAGTGTCCCACAAGAGTGTCGCACAAGAGTGACTTACAATGGTCATCCGCAAGAGTGTCCTACAAGAGTGTCCAACAAGAGTGCCCTACTAGAGTGCCCCACAAGAGTGTTCCACAAGAGTGTCCGACAAGAGTGTCCTAGCGTTTCCTACGAGAGAGTTTCGCAAGAGTATGCTACGAGAGTGTTCTGCAAGAGTGCCCAAGCGCACACAGCAGCGGCGCCCTGCAGCGGCGCCAGCGCCCAAGCGCACAGCAGCGCACAGCAGCGCACCAGCACCCAAGCTCCCAAGCGCACACAGCAGCGGCACCAGCGGCACCAGCACCCAAGCGCGCATAGCAGCGGCACCCTGCAGCGATACCAGCACCCAGGCTAGAAAGTGCACACATGCAACTCTCCCTTTGCTTGAAGTAGGAACCCAAATAGCTCCCCCTATCTGGGGAAAATATGTACTATTTGAGTTCAAGAAGATGAACTATGCAGGTTTATCAACACTCACTACTTGCTAGGGCATGTGGGTGGGAATTTCCTGTGACTGGCGACTTGATTTGGTTGACGCAGGTCATACCCAAACTTCTTAGTGGCGAGGCTGGCTTCAGGTTTTCATCCTTGCCCAAGTGTTTTTGTTGGCAACTGTGCAATGACATGCAAGACTTGTCAGCGATTTCTTGATTCGGGTGTCATGTGGCTTAACACTCATTGAAATTGTGTTTCAGTGCCTCAGACCCTAGCAAACTTGGATATACGGTATATATTTTGATGCCTTTGATAAGTTTAAACATTTCGATCAGCGTGCTGACATCGTCTCAGCTGCACGATGGTGGAAGCGACGGTGGAAACCGCTCGTTGAACTCCTTTGGCCCACCTCTAAAACTGTGGTCCTCAGAGCTCGACAACACATTGCACCCAGCTGGACCCTATCCTCCGTTGACGAATAGTTGTGAGTTGTAATCTCGACGTAGGATTAATAAATGCCCCCCCTCCCCCTTCAAGGTCAGCAAGGTCAACAAGGATTGAGATTGGAGGTATTGGAGACCACATCCCCTCAATACAGATGATGACCTGATGATTGATGATGAGATGATGACAAGATTGGGAAAGATTGGGATGATTAGGAAAGAGATGGAAGAGATTTCAAGACAAGATTTTTTCTTTGATTGGGATGAGTAGGAAAAGAAAGAGGATTGCAGGATGAAAGAGATGGAAAACAAGATGGAGGCCAGAGGGTGGGCTTGATTAATAGGGGAGGGGTCCCTACTATTAGGGGATGGTAGGGCCTGTGTGAGGGGTACCCTTTGCGAGCTGGAAAACCTTAAGATTTTGATAGCGTTTTAATAAGGGAAAATGAAAGAAGTTTGCTAGCATTTTTTGGCTTTTAACAGGGAAGGATAAAAAGAAAAGCAGGATGAGCAGAAGGAGGATGATAATGAAAGACAATGATTGATGAGAATGAAGATCAATTTCACCATGGACCAAAAGATATTGAATACTGAATACTAGTACGAAAGAAAATACTAGACTATATTATATAACTATAAATAAATAGTAACAATTCTTTATTTTCTGGGGGCAGCTGGGACTGATTAATAGGGGGGAGGTTTCTGCCCAGTAAAACAATTATTAGGGGGATGCCAAGGTGGAAATCTAGGTTTTAAGTTAGTCTAGTATTGGGGGGTCGAGCTGGGATTGATTAATAGGGGGTGGTTACTTAATCCTAGTGACAAGGGTTTGATACAATTTGATGGGAATTGCCGAGTGTACAATACTACACGCAGCTTTCAGTTTTCATCCCATCAAACAATTAATTTCTATTGAAAACCGCACCGTCGGCCATAGTCAAGATCACTTATGTACTGCCAATCCCAATTGACGTGTCAATGTCGCATCCCCACCTGTTCGATGTTGTTCATGCACTTTCTGGAGGTTCCTTTCACAGTTTTCTCAACATGTTCCAATCATTCTGGCAGTCTCTTATGCACAGGTCACCATGGACACAGCCCAAGTTCAGGATGAGGCGCTGGTGGAGAAGGCATCTGGCACTGATCACTCAGACTCCATAATCTCACATCCATCTACCCCCAACTCCTTGAGAATTCGTAGACCATACTGCGCTGTCTTAATTGCACGCCTTCGTAAAGTTTGTTTACATTTTTTGCGAAAAGGAACACACATAGCGGTGTATTTTTTCTTGTTTTCCGATGGTCAGGCTCCAATCATTACGAAGGAAGAGGGAAGACTGTGGCCACACAACGAAACTGCCATGCAGATGCGGGACAAGGTGCAGCTGGGCATACCTAGACTCTCCAACACAATGATCTCATTGGTGTTTTTTTGCAAAAAGTATGTGGGCAATGCGGCTTCTTGACAGCCATTGTTTCAGCCTGTTTCACATTTTGGGTTGACAAGTTGCTCGTGGCATATCAGCCTACAGAATCCCACAGTACTGTACATTACTCTCATTCCGAACATAAGTCACAAAAGGATACCTTGAGTTTTTTGTGAAGCAAGGGTTGGGTCGTCCAGGTGTAATTATTGATGTGTGTGTTTTTTTTAACCGTGGCCCTGCCTCCTTACTTAATTAAGTAGGCGCCTACTTACACAATAAAGTAATGAGGTAAGCTCCTAGCTACTAGGACGGTACTCCATAATGTGGACGCAGGATAGCTCACGCTCGCACTATTCATTTGGTTCCTAGGGCAACTTTATTAATATACGTTCTTCCTTCTTTGTCAAGCTTGGGGATTTGGTGCCTTGCTTCGGCTCAGCGCAACAATAACAACACTCGGATCATCGAATCTGCCTCGGTTGCGATCCTTGGATCCTCGGGCGAGCTTGCTCGAACATAGAAAAAATAACTTGCCGCCGCTTGCCGCTTTTGTGTTTTTTTTTGTTCCCCTCTCCTACACCTGCTTGCCAAACGTGCCCACAAGCTACCTTGAATCATAGTCTTTACAAGTATCCACGCTGGCATTGGTTGTTCCGGTGTGTGCATCATTCTTTCACTGCTAGAGATCGGAACAGTGCCCATGTGCAGGTTCGAGGCTATGCCGGCTGGTCAGACACCCATGAGTGCAAGATGGAAAGGGAATCAGCGAGATTCCTCATCAAAGTAAGTACGGCAACTGAACAGCTACAATTTAGGGATGCTACTATTGCATTTCAATAATATGTTCAAACAGTCCTGCATGCACGAAATGCAGATACAGGAACAGGATTGCTCAAAAGCAGTATTGTGACTTCAGTGCGCTATGTCCTCATTTGCCTTGTTAGACAATGTGTTTCTATCTTGTCTATTTTGTTGCACTCTTGTTCTATTGGATGTTGCTCAGGCCTGGCACAACCCTGCCAGTAGCTTGCTCTGGCTCAACTGCACCTCTTGAAGGCCCGTTGATCATCATTATGACATTTCGTGGACGTGACTATTTATGAACATCTTCTAAGTAGCAACAAGGTCTTAGCATTGTGTTCGGTGAGATGAACTGAAATTCCCATTGTAATAGCTGCATTCAATAGCCAGTACATATCATGGACTTTGTGCACAACATTTGCTAGCTACAGTGCAGGTGTACGCATCAAGGTGGCTGATGCTGAGATTGCTTTCGCCCGAGAAGTCACTATGTGTACACTCCACTATGTTATTTTTTGCAATACACTGGGGTGAACGTCTCAAGTTCTGTGCAAGTTGGTTTGAAAGTGCTTGAACATATTCAGAGTGATCGTGGAATAGTAGAATTGATCCCATGGACGAGAACGCCATGAATAGAGTTGCAAAAGACAAGGATGTGCAAAGTTATTGTGAAAATTGCCCAGATGACAAAGAGTGAAAGCCTCGAGGTCCCTATTGATAGCGTCTCAAGCTTCATCAGCTTTTCTCTCAGTGACAACAATGTTGTGCTTCCATTTTTCAACATTCTAAATCAAGGTGAACATGTTTGTGACCGTGCCCAATGAATTGAAAAGGGTTCCAACCAGCATTCCAAGTGCATATTGCAATCAGGCTCCCATGCCCCAGATGAGGAGCTGTTTTTCATCCCGGCCAGCCACTCAGTGTAATGGTCGTGCCAGGTTTATAAACACTTGACATTACCTACCTATACACCACCGTATTCTTGACTCAAATCCCACACACTATGGTTGGCAACCCTGAACAAAACCACTTGGGATTGAGCCAAGAGTCTCGAAGTAGGCATATGTACAAGTACAAGCTGAGCTAGTAGGAGATTGATGCCCGAACAAACCTCTCAAAAGAGTAGCGTCCTCCAATTTGCACAGCCCGAATCTGCTGAAGTTACACAAGTTAGCTAAGTTGTGATGGGTTTCAATACTGCTGCTTTTGTGTTGTACAAAGCCAGGAGGTGAACGGACGAGCAGCAGTGGGGCTGCGGCCCGCATGTGACAAAGTAAACGCCTGTTGCTCAGTCGTTGTTTGATGTTTTTTTTTGTTTTTCTCAAGATCTCCGAACGTAATGAATAGCGCGATCTATCCTGCGTCCAGTAGCTAGTAGCTAACTTAAGTAGGTGCCTACTGAATTAAGGGGGCAGAGCGGCCTAAAAAGAAAAGCAGCATCGTTTGATTCGGACGACTGGTTGAGGCCTTGTTGCTTCGATCCTTTCACATTCCTGGAAAAAAACATGAGGTGCCAAGCTTTGGATATGGCGATTCCAAGCTTTGGGAATTCCAAATTTGCTACTATCGTGCCTTTTTGCATTTGAGATATTTGAGAGAGGATGGACATCGCTGGAACAGGTCAGTCAACTCTGAAACCTAGGTTTGTAGTCCTCTATTTGCTCAGCTTAATAACCCTCGGTTGTAATTACATGCTTGCACTTTGCCTTCAGATTTAGGTCCAATCATTTTGAGCCTTCTATTTATGATAGAAGGCTACAGATTCTCAGTAGGAGGCCAACCAAGCCGACCCCAACATGTTGTCCGCCGATGAGCTCCATGTGCTATTTGTACTGGCAAGGTTCCAGCGGAGACATTCAAGAAAGGATACATGAGCTTTCAACCTGCGAAATGGATCACGCCGCTCCGGCTGGTTGCCACTTTTGCGGCCGTAAGCAAGGACAGTGCACAGAGCTTGTGCACGTTAGTTATTGGATTGGTAAAATGGGAACCTGTGTGAGATGATTTGTTGACCTAGGCGCAAAATCGTTGTTGTGAATGTGTGTGTCCATGTCGCTGCACACTGAAGTATACTGTATGCTGCATATATACAGTATATATATAGTATATAGTATATATATAATATATAGTATTGCTGAAGTTCAAGCACCATGCCGGCAAGTGCAAGAAAAGTACATAAACTCATCAACCAGGCCCGAAGAAGAAGCAGCCATGGTAACAACATCGTCAGGAGGCCAGGCTTTTACTTGGCAGATGCTTAGGTTTTCCAGCAAGGGTGATGAGACGTCTCAAAAGAGGCTGCTTTGGAAACAGAGAAATCCTGCTTTCGACAAGGTGTTTGCTCCTGTGGATGTTTACAGGCACTAAAAAGAAGCGGAAGAGGACACGAGGGCCTAGGCAGTAGGCGCAGGCACGGTCTTGGTCTGTATTTTTTTTGGTGGAAGAAGCCTGAGCCGAGCCTTAATGATTAGTTTTTTTTGCCGACCATTTGACTTAACTACTTAATTATATATATATATATTATATATATTTAAGTGAGGGCTGTACTACTAGGACGCAGGCTCACGCTTCTTCAAGGAAGCTCCGAAGAAGCGCTTGCACTGTTCATTTGTTTCCTTGATTTTTGGGAAACTTACTTTTTAGCATGTTTGCAGCTTCTCGAGCGGCTCAAGCTCAATTGCCTCTCACAAGTTCTATGCAAGACAAGTTCTCAACTATTTGAGCTTTACAGGCATAAGAAAGCAAACATGCATGCTTGATTAGAACACTTGAGGCATAGTGGCACCATGTTCAATGCAATGTGTTTGTTCTTGATTGGGGATAAAGCTGGTTGCATTACATCGCATGTAATTAGCGCATGCCTGATGCTATAAAGCGACACAAAAAGTCGGTCTTTCAACAAACTTTTTGCTGCGATGCTCAGTTTTTTTCGCAACAATGGCTTGGACATCCTGGACAAAGACGAGAGTGGCCGACAAGCAAAGGCCGAGGCTGGAGCAATGATGTATGCCAGCCAGTGACAGTGAGAACATACGGCCCGGACATGCCTTTTGGACATGCCTTTGGAGGACTGACTAGCTTGCTAGACATGCGGGAATTGTGCATGTCATTGAGCCTGCGGCAGCCGAGTTTCAGTGGTGCAGTCGTAATGCGGGCAGTCTCATTACTACGACATCAATATTCAAAAAGATGTCTCAAAGAGAAGGACTGCATAAGTAACTGCTACTGGTAAATAGACCAGTCACCAAGTGTTGGGATTTGCGCAAGGGCGAGCAGGGCGATAGCATCAGATCTCTTCAAGAGTTGGGTGTTTGTGCAGCTTGGCTAGAAGTGTTTCGGACTAATTGAAGGATGAACCATGATGACATTTGGTGAAAAGATGGACGGATGGAAAGTTGAAATTATGAAAGCCGGCCGATGGGCTGGGCCAGGCTCAAGTTAGTTTCTGCGAACGAAGTGAGCTTAGAGGTCCAGGGGCAGATGCAACAAACACGTCGGCCTGCTGGTGTTTTTCCTTTAACATTTACTGCGTTGGAACTGACATTTATCAAGCGGGAACTAACATTTACCAAGTGGGAACTGACCTTTACCAAGTGGGAACTGACCTTTATCAAGTGAGAATTGAACAGATTTCGGCCTTTGGTTGTGCAACTTATGCATGAAGGCATTGGTTCAATTGTCCTGATTTTCCTGCAACTTCATAGAGTGCCCATTCGACCGCGGCAGCCTTGCTCCTTTCAGGCGTTTGGCCAAGTGATCCCCTCGCAGAATACTACACATCCCTGGTTGTTTTTACTCGCCTTCGTTTCCCCCTTCTCAGGTTGCGAAGATCATAGACTGCACAAACTAATAATGCAGTCAATACATTAACGTTGCAACAACTTGGTGAACACAAGGTGGTCACAAGGTTTTCTTCAGCGATGTTGTTGCCCCAACTTCTCAATTGTTTGTTTAATTAATGATGTGACGCACAACAATGCAATTGGTGCATTATTGGAGTATGGAAGTGTGACGGGCTGCCCCGATCCAGCACAAATGAACGGGCGCACTGACGTGGGCAAGCAGGTGGCATACGCTTGCGTTCCTTAATGCTTGCCACATCGCACGCAGCGCTGAGGAGATTGTATCCAACTCCCTTTTTTTGGGCAGCGCGCAAGACGCCCTTGACCTCAAGAAGGCCAATTGCTATGACCGTTTGAACTTGTGTAAAGGACGCTGCTAAGAGCAAAGGGCATCGCTACTAGGAGCAAGAAGCTACTAGTCTAGGGGCTCCTGCCCTTACTACTAGGAGCAAGGACGGTACTAGGGGCCCAAAGATCAACTAACCAGTGGACCACATCAATCAGGCGAGGGGTTCTTCAAGGTATATACCCCCGCCCGCAGGCAGGAGGAACCCAAAAAATCACAGTCTAGTAGTATCTAGTAGTTTCCTGGTTTTTGCTAGCTACTTATATAAACTGTACTAACTAGATACTTATATGTACTTATATACTGTACTGTACTGTGCTAGCTAGCTACTTGTGAGCTCTCCTCCAACCTATCCCCCTTTAAAAAGACGTGCCAAGTGCTATTGAAATTTTGATCGAAACCCACCATGAGGCCAGAGTTGCAGCGCTAGTTTTGGTGCGCCCCATGTGAGGCCAACCCCAAAGGCTTTACACACGTGCTGAACGTGTCCGACATGTATGTCCTTCCCCCCGGCGAAGACCATGGCTTGGTGACTGAATGGGCACAAAGCTCAATCATGCTGAATGGCATTGCAGATTTGAACAAGTTCAGAATGTTAGAAGTTGACAGCTGAGGTCCCGATCCAGGACGATGGCTATGACTTTGCCTCAATTTGAACTTCCACTAACTATGAACTTCCAAGAAACAACATTCAGCCGTTAGTCCGTCGCTAAGGACAATCTCTTCGGGCCTTTAGACACCGAGGAGCAATTCGAGGTCCGCCCATTGCCAACGGACAGTTATATAAGTCGTTCAGCCCGTTTAAGCCAATGTTGCAAAGATGGGGTCCTTTATTTGGAGTTCACGGGGATGGAACTAAGTACTGGTAACTAGGTCCATGGCTTGCGTTGCGCCATGCATCAAACAGCACTGTGTTCACTATGTATGTTGGAATTGCATTGTTTATTGCAGGAGAACATGATTTGCAGATTTTTCAGGTAAACCAACCGTGCCACTGGGATTTGGGTTGCAAAGAAAAAAATCTGAAAGTTCAAAACTACTCTTTACTCTGCAGTAAGTTTCACGAGTGCTCCCAGCAATTGCCGGTTTCGACCAATTCTGTGCACTGGCACAACTACCAAAGCGCCTTTGACTTTCGCAACACGTCGTCGTGCTAGACATGCTTTCAAGTTCAACCATGGCACGATCAAGACATCAACATGATCAACTCCGGAACATCAACCAGAACATCAACTGCGTAGCAACAGGAAGTTATCATCCTGGCCCCGCCCCCACCCCTCCCCTCCTTGACCTCACGCACGCCGTCAGAACATCATCCAAAACAGCGACAGTGCATCAACGCAAGCAGCGTGGTTGGTCAGAAAATGCACAAACACGCAGACCACACACCAGACTTAAGCGTAAGCGTCCTGGAACTGTTTCTTGATAATTCATAATGGTATATGTTTTGAGAAAATCCCTTTCGGGCAGCGTTTGCAGAGACTTGCATACACCATAATCCTGGCAGCAAGTTTCTCGAGTTTCTTTGTTTCATAGGTCTCTTAATAAATATCCAACTAGAAGCTTGTACAGTGAAAACTCTTTGATGCATACGGATACAGAGGGTCGTGGTTTGAAGATTGCAGCTGTACTGTTTGCGTGTTGTATCCTAGATTGGGTAGTCACGTCCTTGCCACTGGAGGCCAACTGCGCCCTTGATCCCAAGTGTCGACCGAGTGGTGCCTATTGGAGATGCAAAGCTTTCCTGCAGGCTTTGACACTCGATGTTCTCAAGATACGCTGCTACGCTTCGTTGCCTTGTCACTGTTTGTGCAAAAGGATGTGTGAGGCTATCCCACCCACCCAGCTTTTGTTTGTGTTGTCGATGCTCTTGCGGTCTCAAGTCTACTTGCCATAGGTGCCACAAGTTATGATAGGTTCATGAAGTTTGTTGCGGGCATGTTCGTCCTGCTTTTCCCGTGCCAGGCTGCTTTGGAAGACGAGTCTTCAAAGGTATTGGTGCACTGCGTGCTTGGCGTGAATCGTTCAGCTGCTGGACAACATTAGCCATGGTATACCTGCTAAGAACAATGAACAGGGGTATGTGCTCAACCAAGCCAGGAAGTGGGGTGCACAGTATTGACGTGTGGTGGATAATATGAGCAATGATGACATCATAATATACAAACTCAAATGTTAAATTCGCAACATATGGCTACGGCCAGAAACATAAGGCTTGGATCACACACCCAAACCCACACACGATCCATGGGGTATGGATCAAAAGGTGGGTGTGTGATCCAAGCCCTTGGATCACACAACCACCACCACCACTACTACAACCACCTTTCCTGCCAGCACTCCTTCTGCTACTGCCACTGCACTTGCCACCTGCTGCTACTACTGCAGCAGCTTTACTGCTGCTGCTACTGCTACTAACTACTATCACCAGTATTACCACCACCACAGATTTAGCGGAAGCCACTAGACTCAGCTTCAAATTGGCTTCCCATTCCAGCCAAAATTAATTACCGGAAGCCACTAAGTGTGGTCACAGCCGGGACTCGAACCACCACTACTACAAACCACTACTACAACCACCTCTGCTGCCACAACTCCTTCTGCTACTGCCACTGCACTTGCCTGCAAGCCACTGCTACTCACCACTATCACCAGCATTACCACCACCACAGATTTAGCGGAAGCCACTAGACTCAACTTCAAATTGACTTCCCATTCCAGCCAAAAATTAATTACCGGAAGCCACTAAGTGTCATCACAGTGGGGATTCGAACCCTCACATTGTCGAAGTGAAGAATTGGAAACTGATGCTTTTACCATTAGGCTATGCAACCCTTTGAGTGGAGAATCCAACCCAAATAGCCCATATTAAAGAAGCTGCTAGAACACAATATTAAGGCCAAACAGAATTAGCGGCAGCCACTAACCAGTACTCGGAGTGAGCCTCCAATCTAGAGCTGAAGCCACCACCTGTTAAATGTCTTGAGAGCCCACTGAGTCCCAGAACTTCAAAACAGGCTTGCCACAAACAGGATGGCTTTGATCTGGGAAGCCACCACCTTCACAGTTCACAGTGAATCGGTGAGAAAGTGGTGGGGTGAAGTGCCACCATGCAGATGTGTTCATGTCGGGGGCTTGGATCAAGTGACTTGTCGGTTTGATCCATAGGGCTTGGATCAGCGCTCTGATCCATAGGGTTTGGATCACTCTCACTGCAGCGCGGAACGATCCATACCAGGGTTTCTGGCCACACCCATATGTGGATGATCAACCGATGTTGCTTGTAGTACTGCAGTAGTGATGCATCACTTTGCCAAGTTTGCTGCACTTGTTTCGCAGTGAGGCAACCATTGTCGCTGCGTGGCTTGTGGAGTCAAGGCTGACTTACTGTACTAGAAGTTTGTATTTGTGCTAATGGTGTTTGCGAAATATTTGTTTCCTCTTGACCGGGCTGCTGCAGTTCTGTTGACCTGTTCGGTCGTGATTTGGAGGTGCTGGACGGTAGACTACGCCCTTCACCACGTCCGAGCCTTAAGCACGGACCTTGATGGACTCACGGCCGGCAGTCAGGACCTCGTTGGTCCTGACTGCCCCGTAAACATCCCCTATATATATCATTATATATATATATCCGAAGCAGAGTGCTGTACTACGATCTGTTTGTTGCTCTTCTCTCAATTTTTTGGGGTAGGCTTGTGTCCACCAGAGGTGGCTTTATTCTAGATTCTAGAAATCAATAAACTTGACAAATCAAAAAAACACAAAGCAAACCAAAAAAGCACCAGCAAAACAAAGAGCAACCAAGAAAGCAAAAAAAAAACAAACAAAAAAGCAACCACAAGTGCAACTAAAAAAGCACAAGCAAAACAAAAAGCAACCAAGAAAGCAAAATAAATCGCAATAAAAAAGCAACCAAAAAAAACACAAGCAACACATAGAGGGTAGTTTGGGGGCCGGGTAGGGTTAGTACTGGACAAGGGTCTTTTCTGGTGCCGGGTCAAATGTCGCACTTTTGGTCGTCTTTTTTTTCGGCGCCGGGTCGGAAGTCGCACTTTTGGTCGCTTTTTTCATAGTTTTTCCGGCGCCGGGTAAGAAGTCGCACTTTTGGGTCGCTTTTTGCGCTCTTTTTTCGCTTTTTTAGCACGAAAAAAAAGCGACCAAAAGTGCGACTTTTTACCCGGCGCCGGCGCCGGAAAAAAAACGGAAAAAAGCGACCAAAAGTGCACCAGAAAGTGGACCCTCCCCCAAAAGTGCGCCAGAAGGCGCGCCAGAACGTGGACCCTTCCAAAAAGTGCGCCAGAAAGCCCGGCTGAGTTGTTTCATTTTTGCTTACAATTTTCTTTGCTTTGTTTTGCTTTTCTGATTGCTTTTGTTTTTCTGGTTGCATTTTGGGGTTGTTTTTTTAAATGTGTTTTGCTTTTGTGATTGTTTTTGTTTTTCTGGTTGCATTTTGTGATTGCATTTTTTGTTTTTTTTGTTGTTTTTTTTTCAAGATGCTGAACTTCTAGAATAAAGGGGTCTGGCAGACACAAGGGTAGGCCCTGAGAGAAGCTTGCGTAGGTAGTATATAGCTACTGTAACAAGTAGCTGAGTGAGTAGCAACAACAAGTAGACGACAGGAAACTACTAGGCCCTCCTGCGACGCGGAACAGGCTCGGAAGAACCCTTAGCATGTTTCCTAGGGTTTCCTAGGGTTTGAAGAAACTTAACCTGTATATAGATGTTTCGTGTTTATGTTTTGTTTTCTTTTCCGTTCTCGTCCTTTTCGAAAGCTACTGAACATTATCCTACAATTAATTAGAGTCCTATTAATCCTTAAACAGGCCTCTCTAATATGTCCTAAGGAATCGACTGAAGTAAATGTGCATTCCAATACATTGAGGTCTACCAGTGCAGACCGGTGATTAGCCCTGCTCAAAAGCACAAGGAGACGCGTGAAAAACACATCTGCATGACGCGCATGTGACAGACAGCGCCGAAGTTCTACAGATTCTATGCCTTGTATTTCTTGAGTTCATTGTATGCAAGATATAAGAATGTATACAATTATGGTACAACAGCAAGACTTTGCATTTTGTCTTTGCATCCACAACATAATTACAGTAATGTGAATAGCTACTGGCCTTTCTGGAAATCCTTCAATTGAAGTGACTTGGTCAAACTGTGACTGTACTGAAATGACCTTTTGCTATGGCTTTGCAGTTTCAGAATCCGCAGGAGCAACTGTTAGCTTTCGCAGTATCACTCGGCATTGAAGACAAGCACAGTTGCCAAATCTCATGATCTCCAGAGAGGTTTTTGATTGACACAGAGGCACATTGATTGAACCACCTCAAGAAAACCTCAGAATCTTCACTTCCTTCATATTCATTTGCCTCACTGTCGTTGCTACATTATCAGTATCATCATGGAGATGTTGGTTTGGCATCGACATGATGCTTAGCATCATGTTGCATAGTTTTAGGGTTTGCAGCATGATCTTACATGCAAATTCTAGGTCACTTTCCCTGTGCAAGAGTCACAGTCCGATTTGGCTGGCAGGTCTGATTTCCTTTAGGCAGACTACACAAACTTACAAAATCATATTTGGATACAGAGGTCACTTGCAGCTTTATTGGTAGTGCTTGCCAGCACAATTGTCAGAACAGGATATCTCAGCAGGAAGCTTTGCTCTAGTGGCAAACCTTGCGCAAGCATGTGCAAGCACTCTTTGGATTGCTGTCAACATGAGGCTGAATAGGGCTGTTTGAACAATGTTGTTTTCTTCACAAGACGTCCCAACAATATAAACTCCCACGTTTGCAGATCAATGGATTCTTGATAGTTCTTGGCATGAGCCGCGTCAGCTGAAATTGACAAGTCAATTGACCACACCCACTCCGATCTGAACAGACCATCGCTTGATTCGATGGGGGTTGGTTCATTTGAGTCCCGAGCATCCTGCGACGAAAAGGTCCACTGCTGCTGCACTGGGCATGTGCTGGGGCTTCGTTGGCAGTCATCAACTTTCTTGCATAGTCCCAGATCGTGCACTTTAGTTTGAACATGGCCACGCCGACTTTGACCAGGTGTCCTGTGATTCAAGCAGCGCAGCACCAGAGAAAATGCTCCGGCTGGCCAAATCACACTGTTTTCTCCTTTTTGGACATTTGTCATTGCCTGCGTTGCGGGTTGAGAAAAGTGTATAGATAGATAGATAGATAGATAGGTAGATAGGTAGATAGATAAATAGATAGATAGATAGATAGTAAGAGAGATAGATAGTAAGACAGATAGATAGATAGACAGATAGTAAGATAAATAGATATATAGATATATATATATATTTAGAGATTTAGATATAGATATAATATACAGATATAGATAGATGTACATATAGATAGATAGAGTGTTAAGTTGCTTGAGTTTAGTGTTTTTGCTCGCAAGAAGTGTTTTGCACCAATGTTATTTGGAAAAAATGAAAGAAGTGTTTTGGTGTTTCCGTGGCCAAGTCTTAAAACACTTGCACAACCAATAACCATTCGACCCTTCTTCTCACCCTCAATACCCTGAAACACTACAGCCATCAGTCACAAATTCCCAAAGCGCAAGCACCAAATGCCGTTTTTTTTAACAAAAATGCAAGCAGTCTCACTAATCCAAAGATCAGCTCTTCTTGAACAGCTTTCGCAGGTCTTCAAACAAACTTCCTACAAAGTGTTTACAAAGTTTTGGATCTTTACAAAAATTTGACAAAGTTTTGGAATTACAATTTTTTACCGAGTTTTTGCATTACAAAGTTTTAACAAAGTCTACAAAGTTTAAAGATAGAAATAACAAACTTCACAAAGTTTTTGGACACTTACAGTACATTGAATTTTACAAAACTTTGGAACTACGAAGTTTTTACAAGGTATTGAACCTTTAGATATCTGAACAAAGCTTTGGACATTTATCAAGCTTTGAACAAGTTTTGGAATTTTACAAAGTTGTTACCAAGTTATTGAGTTTGAAAGTTTTTACAAAGCTTTTACAAAAGTTTTTGATGCTTACAAACTTTCTACAAAGTTTCGGTTTTTTCAATCTGTGTCAAAACTTTGTAAACTTTACTATTTGAAAACTTTGCAAAACGTTGTAAACTTTGTAAGAACTTTGTAAATACTTTGTAAACTTTGTAAAAGCTGTGTAAGCTTTGTAGAAACTTTGGTGAAATTCTAAAACTTTGTAAACTTTCAAAACTCTGCAACAACTGTGTAAAGATTGAACAAATTTTGCAAACTTTGTCAAAACTTCGTAAACTGTTGTTAAAATTGTAAACTTTTTAAACACTGAAACACTTTAAACTTCGTAAACCTTTGTAAAAACTTTGTACACTTTGTAAAACTGTGTAAAAAACTGCGAAAACTTTGTGTAAAAAATTGTAAAATGCGAAAACTTTGTCAAAACTTTGTAAAACACTTGTAAACTTTGTCAAAACTTTGTGAACTTTGTCAAAAAGTTTGTAAACATTGCAAACTTTGTACACTTTGTACTAACATTTTGTAAACTTTGTAAAATTTTTTTAGATGTTGTAGGCCTTCGTAAACTCTATTTAAAAAAAGACCGTTATAAACTTCGTAGCACTTTGCAAACTTTGTAAAACGTTTTTAAACTTCGTAAACTTTGTCAAAGCATTGTAAACATGAAGACCTTGTGAACGTTGTGAAAACTTTGTAAACTTTGAACACTTTGTAAATTTCCTCAAAACTTTGTACAAATTGTGAAACTGTACAAACTTTGTAAAAACTTTGTAAAATGTAGAAAGAAACTTTGTAAACTTTGCAAATAAATAAACTATCAAAACTTTGTAATTGTTGTCAAAACTTTGTAAACTTTGTCGAAACTCTGTAAACTTTGCAAAACTTCGTAAACTTGGCAAAATCTTTGTGAACTTTCCAATATCTTCAAAACTTTGTAAACTTTGTAAAAACTTTGTAAATTTGTGTAACAAAAGGCAAATGTCGCAAACTTTGTCAGAACGTTGTAAACTTTGTAAAAACTTTGTAAACTTTGTAAAAACTGTGTAAACTATGTAAACTTTGTAAAAACTTTGTAAAACTTTGTAAAGTTCTGTGAAAGAAGTGTTTTTGCACGATTTTTTAATTGAAAAGAAGTGTTTTTCATGTCATTTGTTGTAAACATAAGTGTTTTTCACCAGCCATTTGCAAACTTTGCAAAAACTTTGTAAACTTTGTAAAAACTTTGTAAACTTTGTAAAAACTTTGTAAACTTTGTAAAAACTTTGTAAAAACCTTGCAAACTTTGTAAAAACTTTGTAAAAACTTTGTAAACTTTGTAAGAACTTTGTAAACTTTGTAAAAACTTTGTAAAAACCTTGTAAACTGTGTAAAAACTTTGTAAACTTTGTAAAAACCTTGTAAACTGTGTAAAAACTTTGTAAACTTTGTAAAAACTTTGTAAGCTTTGTAAAAACTTTGTAAACTTTGTAAAAACGTTGTACAACTTTGTAAACTTTGTAAAAACTTTGAAAACTTTGTAAACACTTTGTGAGACTTTGTAGACTCTGTAAAAATTGAAAAACTGTGAAAATTCCGAACTTTGCAAGAACTTTGTCAAATTCCAAAGCTTTCTAAAATCGTTGTAAACTTTCAATGCTGTGCAAAAACTCTGTAAACTGTATAAACTTTGCAACTTTTGTGAAAGCTTTGTAAACTATGTAAAGTTTGCAAATGTTTGTACACTTTGAAAAAACTCCATGTGAATTTGTAAAAATTGCAATCTTTGTAAAGATTTTATAAACTTTGTACAAGCTTTGTAAACTATCAAAACTTTGCAAAACTGTGTAAACTTTGTAAAAACTTTGTCAACATTGCAGCAACATTGTAAAACTTTCAATACGTCTTTAATTGATTTTTTAATGGTAAAACCTTTGTAAACTGGGTAAACTTTGGAAATTGTTCAAAACTTTGTAAACTGTGTTAAAATATTGTAAACTTTGTAAAACTTTGTAAACTTGGTAAACGGTTGTAAAACTTTCAAAACTTTGCAAACTTCATAAAATCTGTGTAAAACTTTGTAAACTTTGTACCAACTTTGAAAGCTTTGTAAGAACGTAGTGAACTTGGTATAAACTTGGTAAACTTTGTCAACACTTTGTAGACTTTGTAAAACATTTTTAAACTTTGTCAAACTTTGTAAGCTTTGTCAACCTTTAAACTTGTAAAACTGTGTAAGAACTTGGTAAAACTTTATTAAGATGTTGTAAAATTCGCAAACTTTGTAAAAAGGTTTACAAACCTTTTACGAAGTTTTGGAGTTCTTCAAATTATTCTTCAAAGTTAGAGCAACGTTTTACACAGTTTTTAGAACGTTTACAAAGTTTTGTATTTTTACAAAGTTATACAAAGTTTACAAAACTTTCACAAAGTCTTAAGAATTTGTACAAAGTTTGCAACTTTTGCAAAGAGTTGACAGAGTTGTTGAATTACAAACAAACTTACAAAGGTTTACAACGTCTACAAAGCTTTTACCATGGCCGTTCACTCACCACTCACGAGACAAACAAACCTATGAAATAGTCCTTTGGGTCTCGTATGTTGCCACTAACAACGCAAAAAAAACAAGACGTGTTTTATACCCTTTGTTAGTTCTGAACAACCAATTCTTCAGAGGTCCGCAAGGGTCAAAAACACTTCTTCTGCGCTAATTCCCCCGAAACAACGAACGACGGTCCCCAAGCAACTTAACAAGATAGAGATAGATAGATAGATAGATAGATAGATAATATATACATAGATAGATAGATAGATAACTTGGTGGCGCCACATCGACCTCGAAGCCATGGTGTGAGCTGCACTCTGGCCCAAGATCTTTGCTTTGCTCGGCTCTTGCACTTTGTCACCATAGTGTGCGTGACATGGCCCTGCCACAGGCTTGGTTCCAGCAACCCACAATGACAAGGTTCACCGACGAATCTTGAGAAGGACTCTTCGTTGGTTCGAACAAGAATATAGCTCTTGCAAACTGTGCAGCGAAGGTATGCTCTGTCCAAGTTCAGCCACCATGCTCTTGGAATGGTAGCGGAAACCACACTGGACTCCACGTCTGAAGGCCTGCCATGAATATCCATGACGGTCTGGCTGAGCTAACAGCTGAGGCAGCAGCTCCTTCTTCTGCTGAATGAGCGGGAACTTGCCAGGTGCACAGCCACCTGTCTTGTGGATGAAGTCAGTCTTGTCAGTGAGCAAAATCCTCACGCGCCCCGCCGCAAGAAGCAAGATCTGCTGAGCACCATCGCCTGCAGGTCCAGGATCTCGGAGGGCTGGGCTGCCAAGGCGGCCTGATTGGCTTTTGCTTGGGTGTCTTTTTGCAAAATCATGCGGAGTTCATTGGTGGCCAGCTCCTTGGTGAAAAAGAGCAGCGGCCAGACCTGATCAAAGTCTTCAACTCAAAACCAATGTAGAGGTCAGGGAACTTGTCGTAGGCCGGGCCATGTGATCGAAGATGGCCACACGAGTCTTAGGCTATAGGTGTTTGAGAGCATAGAACAAGGGTCTTGGCTTGGTGGCCTGACCTGCCAGTGAAGGATTGCGGTGATGCTCAAGTCCGAGATCTGCAAACCAAGGCATTCGTATGCGTTCGCAGACCCTGCTTCTATGACACGGCAGCCTTGGATCATCATGATTGAGCCTGGATGGGAACTAGTCCATCCCTTGCTCCACCTCAAGTTTGCTTTGGACCTCTACACCGCCACAGGCGTACTGAAGAACAACGCACAGGGTCTCTTTGCAAACCTGGGTGGATGATGTCTCATATGATGTTCTGTTCAAAGTCGAGATCCCATCTATGTGTCCAATGAAGCTCTCACGGCGTCCTGGTCTCAAAAGCAACACCGACAAGACAGGCTTCCATGACTAGTACTAAGGAGGTTGGCAACACACTAAAGGACACATCCAGGTCACTATGATGCGCTTCGTGTTCTCCAAGTCAAGAAAAGGTTCCTGAAGGGCCGTGGCAGAGTTGGCGTCTCCACTCACACCATTCACTGACAACCCATCTATCCGGGGTGCACAGGCCAGTGGGCTGGCCCCTTGTCAGTTGCAACGATCCGGCTCCGTGGGCGCGGTGTTTGACATGCGTCCCAAGCAACCAGATCCAATGACTCCATTTTCCCATGTTTGCAGAGGCCACCAACACTTTGTCTGGCAGGTTGTCTCAGGGCCCCTTCGCCCTCCAGGTGACTATGACTTCAACATCTCCAACGTTCCGGATTGCGCCATTGTGTGACAGAATATCAAGCGGACTAGCGGACTATGTATATACAAGTCTTACAAGTCCCCTGCGCGGGGTGGACCTCACCTTCACTCACTTGCTGTGAGTGCAAGTTCTGGCAGGGTGCGCCAAAGCCATGCCAGATGAATGGCTTGCCATCTGGTCCAGCTGCCTTGTTCGGCGATCTTCTCATAATTGGCACGGAGCCTCAAGAGGTGCCAGTGCCAAACGTCTCCCCGCTGCTTCTCGCGCACTTCAAGTCTTTGAGTGAAAAGAGACCGCAGAGTCCTTTCGCGTGAGCTGCCACATTAATTCCTTTGCAGTGGAAGAAAGCAAAGCTCGGTGGGCCTGCTGCCCTTGTTTGAGAATCATCCTTCTACTTCTGATCTCCGAAGATTCTTGCGCTTGCGCTGGCTGCTGGACCCAGTGATCAACCAGAGCGTGAAAGAGATCCTGCTCCATGTCATCAGAGGCATCGCTCGCCAACAAAGTGAGCGTGTGATTGAGATCACGAAGGACTCCGGGTCCGGAGCGGTGGGCTTGGTGGACATTGATTCGAAGTGGCCAGTGGGCCAAGTGCCCTTTCTTCGAGGCTTGTGAGCGGACTTGGGCCACGAGAGGGCCCTGTAAAGGGAGATGTGAGAGGTTGTCCCAAAGCGGGCTTGCGAAGAAGCTGGGTGAGGTACTTCCCACTTTGACTGGCCCATCGATCGCGCAAGGTCCGATCCGAGGCCAGTGATCTCACACCCACTCTCACTCTCACTCACACACACTCACATTCACTCTCACGCACACCCACTCTCACTCACAC
>CAXAMN010000325.1:486789-528632 GCA_963970005.1 Durusdinium trenchii
CTTCTTGTTGGTCATTGCGTCCGCCTTGTCTCACTTCTGTCTCCTTTTGTCTCCCTTCTTGCGTCTCCCTTCCTTCTTGTTGGTGACTGTGTCTCCCCTCTTGTTGGTCACTGTGTCCGCCTTGTCTCCCTTCTGTTTCCTTTTGTCTCCCTCTAGTCGCAGAGTGTTCCGATGACACAAACTGTTGTAAGCAGAAAAGGGTTGGGACTCAATCTCTCAAAGGCCCTGTTTGCAGGGGTCGAGTGGCCCACGACCACATGAATTTCGCGTGTAAGCCGATTCGTAAGGTTTGCGTAGGCGACCTTCTCAGATGAAGCCCTCTGCTCACGTCCACCCTTTCTAAAGAAACCAAAGCTGCCAAAGCAAGCAGTTGCGTGGGAAAAGCACTTTTCAAGCACAAAACGCACTTTGACCCTCGCTCCAACTGCTTGGTCCCCATGGCTGACAAAAAGAAGCAGTGGGCTCCACCAAGTGAATCATACAAGCAAAGTATAAATCTATTTTCCTTAGTGATTTTTATTGAGAAGCCGGGTGGGCCCACTGCGATCTGGAGCTTGCGATTGAGGTCCGGGAGTGCCCACCGCGATTTGGCGCATGCTGTTGAGGTCCGGGATTGCCCACTGTGATCTGGCGCTTGCTAGTGAGGCGAGGAAGAGGAGAAGGAGAGGGATCCTCTTCTAAAATCTACTGTAACCACCCTGACCTGACAGGTTGGGAACAAAGAGTGTTCTCCACTCTGGTGGTAAACGCCGGTAACGACTCCGCTGCGTAAGAAACGCATAAGCCCTAAGAGAAAAAACATCACCGCGTAAGCGAAAACATTGGTAGCGCAAGCATTGCGGAAGCCGACGCGTAAGCAAAGAAGGGTAATAAGGCCAAGACTAAAGGGCTTGGCCCACCGCCAATATGTCTTCAATGCAGGTTGATAGTAGTTCCCGGGTTTTCAATACCAAGTTTCCTGACATGAAACGCAGTGGCCAGGAGGTTCCACATCCTGAAAGCTAACACCAATGAATAACGAATAATTCAGGTTTCCCATGAAATTTGTTCTTGGCACTGTTTCAGCCAATGGACAACAAACACGTCGGCAACGCTACCCTTGATTTGAGACGCGGCGTAGTATATGTTATGGGCCCAGTAGTTAGCAACAAAAATTGAAACTCATATTGAAGGAAACCAAGGGTTTTCGTCAAAAACAAAGTATCCACTTCATTGAATTCTTCTAAGAATTAAAACATTCTGATGGACATGCCACAAGGCAAACCTTCTACTTTTGGAACACTCTCTTTCGACCAGAACAACATGATCGGGGCCTCACTGTAGATCAAGGTGTTAACTTGTTGGAGTGGCTGGCCCACATGATGTGGCCAGAATATCAAAAACCATTTCTGGGTTTGGTGGAGCGCCAAACCAGGGGTTTGGCAAGGCAAATGCACATTCGCTCCAGTTGGGTTTTTGCGTGGCAAATCACAGACGCAGTGATGTCTACTGCAGGCACAAACTCCCAAGTTGCGCGCGCAATTCGCGCATTGCTTCTGCTGCAACCGTTCTTCGACCTGCCAAGCCTTCACTAATTCACTAAGGTGGTGGCAACATCACGCCAAAAGACATTGCAATTGGACTAATTGGATCTGCGCAGACCCAAGATTAGCTCCTCTCAAGGATTTGATTTGAAATGTGGTGACTCCTCCAAGCATAGTGGGCCTCGCAAAGATGGCCGGGAGAAAGCATATGGACATGGCTGGTCCAGTGGATCTCCCTCGCAGGTTTGCCAAGACGAACACAGTTCCTTTCCTTGTTCAGAAATTATGCCAGGGTTTTGCGTGAGTCGAGTCTGAGTCGAGGGCAACGCCGTCGTGTTTTCAAAGTCGTATACTTTGCAAAATTTCACAATGAAGGAAGCAGTCACAAAGAAGAGGCCCACATTTTCGAACAAGTCCAAGAAGTCTGCCTGCAAGACTTCTAAGTCATAACATGTTTGTAATGTTTGTGCAATGAAGGTTTCTACCAAAAAGTGGATGGCAGAGTTTTGTGGCGTTGCGACTTATGAACATAGCATGCCTCGCTGGCCTGAAAAACATTCAGAGTTCGCACCTGTTTGAGCACGACAGCCGTGGTGTGTGTGTGCGTTGCTTTCCTCGCCGTATACCTTCGATACGTCATTCCTAATTGCAAATGCATTTGTATCAATTTTCCGGCATCTTTACATCTGGTATTAACGCAGACAGGCTATCATTTGCGTCTATGCTTCTAGCCGCGTCTACCATCTTAACGCCTCTTTCATAACGCAAGGAGACCAAACCGAATCAGCAATAACGACGCCACAACTCCCAACAGATCTTTATAATGCCTCAACTCCACCCTTTATGGCGCCCCGCTCTCTTTACAGTATGGAATACCACGCTTTCTTTACAAAATTGCACAAACGCAAGCACAAGCTTGCCAAGCAACCTTTTACGCGATGAGATTTTGGCATACTGTAAGATCAACCACAGAGAAATGCAATGCGGTTGGCTCTATGTTTATAAGGTTATTTGTTTTGGAAAGCTCTAGCTACCTCCAGCTAAAAGTTACAGTATTTCTAACATACGTTCACTAGAACCTTCTCTTAAACACTCAATTCACATAATCAATTATAGTAGTATCCTTGTTGACATTCAGTTATTTGTTGACCCAAGGGCCTAAGGGTATAATGGTCGATTAATTCCCTTCAGATCTATAGCAATTGCTTAAAGCAGCAAGTTATATATTTAAGTTGGTCTACTGAGTCTACTGTGGGACCCAATGGCCCAATCGTGGATTAAATGGAGAAAAGGATCAACTGCTGCAACATATCGCCTGTGGACTTGTTGGTCGGTTTGTCACGGCCTCAAAAAGTTTACCGTAGTCTTGCGCAACATACATGTTGCAAGAAGAGTGTGAAACCGGCTGCGGGGAGGGGTCTCTACGCAGCTGCTCAAAGGGTTGGATGATGCGCAATGGGGTTCTACAACCCGTTGACTGAGAAAGCCATTTGGACATCCTCGTGCCAATTTCCACTACCAAATGGGTGGGGTCAAGGCCACTACAAAACACAAGACCAGTGCATTTTGTATAAATGGACATTTTGGATGTCCACGCATTCTTTAGTAAGATGCTGCGGTTTTGCGCCCCAGACTTCAGGCAGAACATTTTGTAGAGGGATGTTGGTAGGCGTCATTTGGGATGACTCTGAACCTCAGGCAATTCATTTTGTAGAGAGCCGCTTGATCAGAAAGAGAAGTTGTGCATTTCATTTTGTAGTGACTAACTTATGCAGCCAAATTTGTGGCGCGAACAAGGAACAAAGGACATGATAGATATGCTGCCAATTGCTAGCGTAGATCTTAATTCAGGAAAATACTACAGTGCTGGCCATTTGTCATTGATGTGTACGGATATTCGGACTTGTCCGGCCAGCTGGGTGGTACAGAATGCACATTATAGACAAGCTTAGTGACTCACCAGGAAGGCAGACTTGAAACCCTTGATTCAGTGTGTTCGCTGAGAGATGTGACTAACGTTCAAAGATCCTCCAAGCGAACATTGTTTTATGAGTTATTGTGTCCGCAGCTGCACTGCTCAAAGGGGCTTATGGAGGCTCCAGAGGCCGCCCCAGCTGCAGGTAGAAAGGTGCTCAACTCAGAAATTACCGCCATCGATGACGGTGTTTTCTGCGAAACCTTTTTGTTGACCATAGTCACGCTGCAAATCTTTTGCCGTTCGTTTTGAGCTGAAATTTTGGAAACAATGTTTTTCCACCCCGATACGAGTGGAGCAGCACAACAACAACTGACAATACACAAGGTTGAACCACCACGACAGACCATGACACCCATAGTGGCAACACCAAAGCGCACACATGATACTTGACAACAAACAAGGACCAGCACTACGGCAGACAAAAGACGCTGACACCTAAAATTGCAGTTCCAAACGTAACCACAACTCACAGCAGGTCACTGTACACAAAGACACGACAACAGATTATGACACACACACACGTAAAATGGCAGCACCAATTACAACCACAGCACGCACATACTTGACAACACAGCCAGACAGACACTACAGCAGACAACGACACGCGCAATGGCAAGATTAAACGTAATGGTGACCCAGAGATGCCACCAATGGCCCCAGTCGCCCGGTCACGCCGAGTGATTTGTCCCACAGGTGTTTCTCGCCAGACGAGGCTCTTAACATCACCGCATAAATGTTCATACTAGGGCACACCTGGGCTGGGCGGGGTGGTTCCAAGTCAAGCAGTTTGCGCTGCATGCCAACTAATTGTTTTTGTCAACTGTTCATTTACGGTACTTATGCTTTTGAGAACTGATGTGCTTTCTAGTTGCCAAACACAATAACATGTGTTTTTCAATTACATTTGGTGTGTGTAAAAAGTATTGGATCATCAAGGGGTTGCTAGAGCAAAAATGCATGTCAAATTATATCAAATCGAGGTACTCCTGTTTGGATGGGGTGCTGCTGCTGAGCAAGTGCTCAAAGAGTTGTCTCCCGGCGGCATGGAGTTGGAAGCGTTACAGTAAGAATAAGCATTGTAGGTTGCAAAATAAATGTCCATGATAGTCATGTGATGTTGTTTGTGACCACATTTTCTCTCCTAAACTCCTAAACATCGTTTCCTTTTTTTGCCATGTTGGAACTTCGGTTTCATGGCTTTCTGGACATGCTCTCAAGCAGATAGCAGAAATTAGCAGAATGCAGGCCAGAGAGACTAGAGAGACACAACAGTCCAGATGTTGTACTGTTCACAGAGATTGCTAGATTGATGCAGCCAGGCTTTGATGAAGTGACAATCATGCAATTGGATCCAATCTTTGAAACAACCTTTTTCAACTGAATCGTTCGGGAACAGCTCTTCCTGAACCTGCTTGCAGCAGGAACCTTGGGGGGTGGCATCTCGACTGAGGTCCAGATTTGTTGCCAAGGTGTGGTGTGACAGAGACGGAAGCCACAGACGCGTGAACCGTATCAATCCTGCTGTCCTTTCGTCTTCAAATGCTTGGATTGACATGAATCCATCAGAAGCTATGTTGGGCATCCAGGCAGAGGAAAGCTCGCCAATCGTGGTTTGCTGTATTTCACAGACGTCCCAAGCGAAGGATTGCGCTTGGAGCCGAGCAGTTTGAACAAGAGACTCCAGAGTGACACCAAGTGAACTTAGACTCCAGAGACATGAAGTGAACTCAGCGTCAGACGTGCCTTGCCGTGCCAAAGGATTTGCAAGACGTTTGTGCATCTTTGGGCTTCGAATGCGTCAGCCGCCTGTTTGGGTTGTCTCGAAAGAGCAATGTTTTGCTACGAAGCTCATCATTTTCTCCAGCAATTGTTCTGGAACCATTTGGCCGGATGACACTATATAACACTCCACGAAGAGAGAGGACCATGTGTTTTATGCTTGCGATTGAGAACTGTTGATACTTTATTTGTTTGGCTTGCTGCAGCTGTTTGTCACATGACGCTCACTTGTGATGGATAATTTGGTACATCAGTTTGCTGGCTAGTCTTGCAACAAACATAAATAAAGCTGGCAGGGCGACCTAGGTTCCGCAGAAGTTTATCTATACTAAGCTGAAATTCCTAGCTGTGGTTTTGGATAAACTGGATTTGACAGTACACAGCAGTCAACATTTCTGCCTTGAGCGCTCTTGGCACCAATGTATACCCCGCAGGTGCTGTTAGACAGCAATGCTGAAATATTGAAGCCGCTTTGATGCAGACCGTGATCATGTGGGATTGTACAGAACCCCCCGCGCCACACAAGTGTAAGATTATTTAAGAAGGCAGCTCTCTATGTTCCAGAATAGTTTCAGCCTGACAAGAAAATACATATCATACAATACCGTATATGTTCACTATTTCCCTTGGCTGTTACTGTTAGCTGCTAGCTTGTTCTTTTTCTTGAGTGCAGTATATAAGAACCATGGCCCCAAACTCGAGTTCTTTTTTTCAGGTCTTCAGAGCTATAGCAGCACCATCAGTTGTTTACAAACGTCAAAATTGAAATTGACATCATTTGTCCAAATTGAAGTTAACGTGGCATCATGTTTGCAAAGATGTAGTCGTACTGTTCTCTTCGTGTGCAGTTATTGATGCTGCAATATGTTCCGTAAGGTACACATTGGATCAAGAAGCCCTCCCAATTAGTTTGTTGGGCCAGTGGCTGCAATAACAAACGCCTTTCAATAAAACTTCTAGCCCACACTGGAACATATTGGACATATTATCCCCCAATTATATAGTTTGGTATATATATATATAGTTTGGTCCACCTTTCTTGGTGCCAAATTTTGCTCCTGCTGGCTCCTGGTTGGCTCATGCCTTGGTCATCGCCGCGATCGCCCATTCAATGAAACTCATAGTGAAACTCTGTGGCCAAATTGGTGGATATGTGCAGCACGCGCACACACACACACTTATAGAAATGCGTACTGATGTGAAAGCGGTTTGCCACACGCCGGCCTGAGTTAAAAAACCTGAGATACCAGGAGGACAAGTAGTAAGTTAAAGGCCATCGCCTTTAGGTTGGAGGCCATCGCAAGGAAGTTGGAGGGCAACGCCTAAGGTTGGAGGCCGTCGCTAGTAGGTGGGATGGGAGGTAGTATGCACAAGCAAAGCAAAAGTGACACGTATATAGTAAGTTAAAGGCCATCGCTTTTAGTATGCGCAAGCAAAACAAAAGTGACAAGTAGCGAGTTAAAGGCCACCGCTTTTTGGTTGGAGGTCATCGCAAGGAAGTTGGAGGCCAACGCCTAAGGTTGGAGGCCGTCGCTGGTAGGTGGGAGGTAGTATGCACAAGCAAAACAAAAGTGACAAGTATAGTAAGTTAAAGGCCATCGCTTTTAGTATGCACAAGCAAAACAAAAGCGACAGCGAGCAGATGCGAGCAGCACGGTTGGAGGTCGTCGCTAGTGGGTTGGAGGCCATAGTACCAGGTTGGAGGCCAGCGCTACAAGTTTACAAGAAACACAAGACACACAAGACAGCCAAGGTTAGAGGCCAATGCTAGTGGGTGGAGGCCAAAGTATTCAGGTTGAAGGACCACATTACAAGTTTGGAGGCCTACCTGCAAACCTATAAGTTAGAAGAGAGGAAAAACAGAAGGAAAGGCACCGACACACAGTGTGTCGAGTACCATTTCCTTCTGTTTTCCTAAATAGTGGAGCAGGTACACAGAGCTGATCAGGCTCTGCATCCCCCTCTTGTCCACAGCTTCATTGCGTGTGGTAGGACAAGAGGGCCACACGCCCCTGCTCCAAACCGAAAGGTTCCCTGTGAGTCCAAGGGTTACACACTCATGGATATGCGTACGGACTTGACAGCGGTGCCACACGCCGGCCTAGGGTACCATTTCCTAAGGGTACACGTACGAACCCCTGGATCCTGGAGGTCTTCAAAAGGAATTGTGGCCCAAAGCGTAAGCCGGAAGCGAAGCGACAAATGGCGGCGTGACGTGCAAGTCTGCAGAATGCAAAACTCAACGAAAATTAAAATTCAAGCAGGTACAGGTGGATGATCAGTCCACCCCTCCCCCGTCATACCGTAGCTTCGTTGCGTACGGTGGGTACGACGAGCCGTACGCCCCTGCTTAAATCAAAACGAAACAATTCAAAAGAATCCCTGTGACTACAAGGGGCACACACACACACGCCTCCCCGAGGGGAGACGAAAAGCTAAGGTGAGGGCCAATGTGCACGTGTGCGCGCACAAGAGAGAAAAGAATGAAGACATGACAGGCGACGAGACGGGACAAAGGTGCGTGTGGTTGAAATGAAAGGGGAACCAAGTGCACAGGGACACCCGATGAAGCCCACCTCATTATAAAGACCTGGGCGACCTGAAACCTGTGTCTAAAGGTATGTAGAAGTGCGCGTACACACTAAGGCCGGGACCAATGTGCGCGCAACCGAAGAAAAGGATGAGATGAACGGACATGAAGACAGGAGGACATGAAAGAAAAGAGGGAAAAAAAAGGTGTGTGAAGGGGAAGGGATGAAAGGGGAACCAAATGGAGGGGACGAGAACCGATGAAGCGCCAAACCTCATTACAACGACTTAGGAAACCTGCCTCGTTTCGATGTACACGCTGTATGTGCACCCAAGGTCGCGACAGGTTCCAATGAACCTCAAAAGTACTTCGGTCGCTCTGACCACGTTGAGGCGTTAAGCCAGCTTGGACCGCTGCGGTCACGTAAAGGCGTAAGCCAACTTGGAATTCCAAAAGTGAGACAAAAATCTGAGTTCTTGTGGCATGAAGGTGGGAGGGGGTGCGTGGAAGTGCAAGGCAACACAAGCGTGGAAGTGAATCGATTTCAAGTGGTTGGAGTTTCCGTGCAGCCCGGTGGCGTAGGTGGCAGTTAATACAGCGGTGAAACAAAGTCCGTGAAGAGAATCCAAGGTATGGTGGAAGCGGTGAGATCAGTTACACGAATTCCGGAATGAGAACGGCGCCTCCTTGCGGAGGATCACACCCAGCACCCAAGTGGGACGACTGAGCGAGTCACACTCTGATATTGGTTTTCAGTTAACTCAATTCCCAGGAGAAATGGCGATGGAACCGAAAGGTGAAAGAGTCGGCGCAACTGAATTGTTTAAAAAACTGTTCACTCATCTGCAGAACACGGCTGAACGACGGCGGCTGAAAGCAGCTGTGGGAAACCTGTTTGAGGGGAAAGTATCGTGAGCAACAACCATGGCACCAAAACGAAGCAAGGAAGAGTGAGGTAGTGTCACGGCGCAGGTACGTCATCAGGCGTCCCTGATGATATCCTAGGAGCACGTGAGGAGCTTCGTTGGATGGAGCCTCACGTGTCCTCTCCATCCCCCTGCGTTGAATGGGGTGAACAGGTAACGAAACTCTTAGTTACAGAGGTTGACGCACACACACACACACCCCTCAGATCCCCTCAGCATTCTTTTCGATCAGAATCCCAAAGCCACTGGCAGAAAATCATTTATTAAATTCTCTTTAAAGCCGTGCCCAACACACTAAAGGGGGCCCCCGACGATCCCTCAATTCACAACTTCCCCAACAAAATTGGTCTCCTGGGTGGTGAAAAAATATCCACCGCCCAATAAACTTCCCATGAACCCCATGAACCTCTATATATTGTCCTTTCCAATAAGCTCATCCCAATCTTATGCTGCTTTCAAGTGAAGGGATTTAGTCGTTGGGGCCTTTCTTAATGAAGAGATTTTGTCTTGGTGACCTCTCCTGATTGACCACCCCCAATTCAAAAAAAAACTTTTTGCTCCCCCAATACCAAATCTTCACGGAAGTTATTTATCCGGTGTCGACATGTGTGTTGGGCAGTTGAAACAACAAATTTGCAGCTGAGGGTCGCCAGTGGTTTCCGACCAGACTTGATAGTCTCTGCGCCCTAGACTTAGCAGGTGCTTCTCAAACTGGAATGATCAATCATGCAGATTGGCCAAGGTCCTACCGGAAAAAAATTACTGCAAGCGTGCCGGAATCTCGTTGCATGAGCTGGGTAGGGTGATGTTCAATGAAACCTAATTTCAAACAATATGTTTTTGGCTAATAGTGCGACAAAGGTCGGCTGCCCTGCATATTCCAATTTCGGGGCTAAGGTTGAATTTGTGCCCTGATTGTGTAAACTTTCATCCCTCGTTGCTGCCCAAACACCGTGGCTGCTGGCACTTTGCTCAGCTGCCATCAATAAAGGAGCAATCGGCAAAGTTGTTAGCTCTTTTAGAGTTGCAGTAGGTATTGGAGGCTAGCCTTAGCATTTGTGCAAAGCTTGCTCGGAGGTCTGGTTTTTGGTGCATTTTTGATGGTGACACAGAGACCGGGGTGACCTGCCATCGAATGGTGGAGGCAAATTGTTCGAGTTGTTTAGCGAAGAGAGCACCTGCAAAGCTGCCAAGATGGCAAGGACTTTGATGCGGGCCTCATTCTGCAACAGGAGCGGCTCCAAGTAGCCACTCGTCATCCAATATTGTCGGCCAATGGCCACCTCAAAACGAAGCAGCCTTTTCCCACCTGCCAACATCCACGCAGTTGAGGAATCAACTGACACGTCATTTTCAGCTGGGGCTGGCCTGTTTGATGTTGCCAAGGGGTTTTAAGGATTCGCCTTGGTTGATGCCCTTTTGACATGTTGGTTATGCAGTTTAGCTAGAGTTGATGGGAATAGACCATAAAAGACCTAATTTTGACTAACTGACTAACAAGTGTCAACAAATGTGCTGGGAAGGAACCAAGAATCATGAATTAACCACAGCCCACACCCGTCAATTCCTTCTGAAAACCAGGTGTACAAGAAGCTCTTGCCTGTCACAGCCAACTGTGCACGTGCAGTGTAGTGGTCTCAAAGCCCATGAAACAGCCTTGAGTTGGAAGGTTGGAAGTATGTTTTAGTTCATTCAGCATCTCAAAGCTTCCTTGTTTCCTTCAGACTGCTTCAGAGTCCTTCAGCTTGAGGTTCTCCCACTACTTTTCTTCCACTGGCTTGCCACCAGGTACCTTGAACAGCACTGACATGTATTGCCAACCGGTCGCTGTTGCATCAGCGAAACCCGTTTTCATTTGACAAGATTGCAGGTGAAGTACAAAGAGGGGAGAGCTCTTATCACTACAGGACCAACCATATGCAACCCCCTAAGCCCCAGTCGTTCTATGCTATGCTTTGCTTTCTCTGACAGGAAGCTACCATTCGAAGGTCTTATTCAACCAGAATGGTCCGAGGAGCAGGCCAGGCTTCACTGGGATTTGCAATCTCAAGGGGTTGAAGAAGGGAAGGCGCTGGAGGGGTCTCATTCCATGCCAGTTCTCAGGTTGAGCGCTTCATCCGGGCAATGTACTTCCCTCCATTCGATGGCGCGGCATTGCTGGTGAATGGCCGGCCCATGCCTGTGGAGTCGTTGGAGGTGGATAGTGGGCGTGCTTTCACTAGAACAGCACCAAATGGGTGGCTCCATGTGTGGATCATTCATGTATCTAACTATACAGAAGGGGTGCTCCCAGGGATATAATTTGCATATTGCACACATAAAACACTGAAACATACAATATGTTTAAGCATTTGCAAGGCAATTGTTACATCGCTACCAACACCCACTCTCTAATTAATTATATAGTAGTTAGTAGTTAGTAGTTATATATATCTACAAATATATATATACACGATATATATATATATATTAATTATTTGTATATATATATATAATGTTGTAAGTGTGTCTCGACACAAAGCTGGCCTCCAGTGAACAAGTTTTAGAGTTGTATACAAGAGCTGCTTGCCTTCACCATCATAGAGAGTTTGAACAGCACCACAACTATGCCTTTTTGCAATCAATGCTGGAAGTAGTTTGGTGGTTGGAGCCATGCAGGCGTATCGTTGTTTGCAGCGCAGCAGTGCGGCATCGCCAATGGTCGTGTCTTTGTTGCACCAGTTAGATCTAAGCTCGCCACAATGGAAGAATCACTTAAAGAGAGAGAGAGAGAGAGAGAGAGCTTGATTTTGCGTGCTTTTCATTCCTGCTTTCTTTTGGTCATGTTTAATGGTTTTACAGCGGTTGAGGAGCCGCATTCCTGCGCTCCAACGCAGGATCATAGCGGTGAACTTAGACTATATTGATATTTCAGCGGGTTGCTGCTGCTGTGCCTTGATCTGGGAACTCTGTATAACGGTTTCGCATTGATGACAGTGCCCGTCAGATTTCATGACCACCCTGAGCAGCATCCCTGTTTTGCCACGGGTGCAGGTGTCGTATTGCCTTGCTGAAGAGTCTGGCAAGGAAAAAGAGACCGAAATCCATGACCTCCTTTTTCGCCCGCTCTCCTAATAGCAATGGCCTCAATATGGCCTCCAACCTATAGCCATGGCTTCCAACCTAATAGGCCGAAATCTATGACTTGATGTTTGTGCATGTTTGTGCAAAGTTGTGTCCTTGGCCACACCCTCTAGCAACACCAATTGCAAAGAGAATGCTGAGAATGAGTGACTCAGAGAGCGGTTGCTTTGTTTTCATTGCATCATTTTGAGCCTTGCGGATCAAACCACTGGATTTTAGTTGTGGGCAGCTGGCAGCTGACAGGTATGTAAATTTGGCGAGTTTGAACAATTGAACGTCAGCAGTGGCCAAAAAACTGTCCTGCAAATTTGCAACCCAGGCTCACCATTCCCTAAGTTTGTTCTTGTCAGAAGAAGGAGCCAAGCCATCAGCGAGCTGGCTTCGAAGTGTACCACAAGCACGTTTGCCAAAGAAGATGTTTGGCGTCGCCGGTTGGCAGTGGAGGATTTGACTTTCAAGACCATGCATTGACCAATGGCGTGACGAACATTCTGGCCTTTACATGGGCAGGCCTGCTTCGGGCGGGTTGATACTGTTACCGACCTTTGGAGTGAAAGGACGCTACTAGGAGCAAGAAGGACGCTACTAGGGGCTCCTGGCCTTACTACTAGGAGCAAGAAGCTACTAGGAGCAAAGGGCATCACTACTAGGGGCAACAAGCTACTAGGGGCTCCTGGCAGGCCTTGCTAGTCGGAGTTGCAGTATGTTGCAGTAGCAAAGTGAAGTCATGTTGTTGCATGAGTGTTGGTGTGAGTATTGACCTTAGTGTGGCTGAAGACTGCCAAACTTGGCAAAATACTGTGCGTCATGGTTTGCGCACTATAAGATCAATAGTATGGACACTTAAACACGGTTGACTTCAGAGCTTGTAGTAGTCATCAGAATTGACATCTGGAGCTGGCGAGGTGCCAACGCACTGAGCGATCGTGTCTCTGCTGATGGTTCTCTAAAGCTGGGCTTCAAGTGTCTATGAACAACAACATGAGGTCTAATCACTGCATCACAAAAGAGAGGAGGAGGGGTGGTGGAGGCAGCCAAGATTCTGCGATCATTCGCAACATGGTTGAATCATGTTGACTCCATGGATCTGCAGAGACGCACCGCTGCTTTTTCAGCGGGGCACACCTGTCTTTGATGATGGCCTCATGGCCAAGGTCTATCGGAGGCACTTCGGTCAACTCCAAGGATCTTGTAGTAGTCATCAGAATTGACATCTGGAGCTGGCGAGGTGCCAACGCACTGAGCGATCGTGTCTCTGCTGATGGTTCTCTAAAGCTGGGCTTCAAGTGTCTATGAACAACAACATGAGGTCTAATCACTGCATCACAAAACATCCCAACATTTCCAAACCGACCAGTGCGAAAGGATTCCAATCAGTGCGGCGGATTGCGGGGCGGCACTTGAGCACGTGGCCAGTGTTGGCCGAGTAAGGGACTTACAATTGTGCCAACAATGATACAAAGGAGATTCAAAGCAAGGGCGGTGAAACTATCACTGTGGGGCTGTACTTGAGTGGGAGGTGGCATGGTGTGCACTACGGGCACCGGCGTCTGTGGTTCCACAGCAGCTATACCCACGGCTGAGTCTAGTTGAAATGAGAGTTCATCGAGCACAGCATCAAAGAGCACCGAGAGTGCACCCATGCTATAGCGGATCAGCAACTTAATGCTGACCGTGACTAGTTTCCTCAATACCACATACAGGCGGGGCCTAGTGAAAAAGACACTAAGTACAAAAATCACCAACAGGCTCCACCATACGCGTCCCCTGAGTTTGACCAGGGCCCACATGAACCAAGCTTTAAACTTAGAAAAGAAAGACTGGGGGTTGCCCCCACTGCTCGACGCTGCGAGAGCGTCTGTCAGGGGTTTGGGTCCTTCTTGACTTAAAGTTCGGGCAGCCACCATTCTTTTGGCAAACTGCTGAAACCTGGAGTCGCCTCTGTAACTCCGAGCTGCCTTCGCAAGATCAGCGGGTCCTATGTCTAGGTAGTGTGCGCCTTTCAGGCTGCCTCCTTCTATCACTTTCTTCTTGAAGTGCCGTTTCAGATCCTGAACGCTTTCCCCAATCTCTGCACTTTCGAGCGACATCGTTGAGCTGATCGATGGTGAGCGGCGGATGCAAAAACAAGTGCTGAGAGGGCAGTTTGAGGGCCAGAAATTGCGGCAAGGACAACAAGAAGGAAAACTGTTGAATCAAGCGGCCGATCCGATGCGAAGTCGCATCAGGGATCTGCAACAACAGTTGCTGGGCTCGGGCCACCTGTACGTAATGTTCTAAAGAACGCACATTCGACCAACGACCCTCGAACCGGAGCCTACCTATGTCACTGCGATGGCTGTCTACATGCCATGTTGCACCCCCCGCTCTCAAACTTGCGGGACTGAATCGGCAGTTAGTGAGTCTTAGCCTCTTGCAGCAATCTTGGAATAAGGCTCGGAACTTCTGTTGAGATCCAGGCCACAGAAACCTTTTTTTATTCTGATCGTTAATTGTTTACTAGCCACACTAACCCGTCTGTGATGTCCGGGTGTGCGACGTGCGACACTTGCATACTGCTGTCTACCCATCTGCCTGGCATTTTTGGGCTGGCACAATCGGATGATCGCGCGTTCGCTGCCTAGAGAGATGTCATTCGGCAGGCTTATGTCAGCAGGTTTCAGCTTGAACATTTCACCTGGCCTGAGCATTCCGAAGAAGCATAGGCCAGTTAGTGCAGCGAATGTCAGAAGTCTATCAGACATGACCGGGTCATCGATGGTCAGGCTCCACCGTCTGGCTTCACATATCAAAGCTATCAGAACTGCAACAGGAAGGGGCGGTCTGAAGTTGGCCGGTCGCAACTCCTCCCACGAGATCAAATTGTCCCATGTCTCAGGCAAATTGCGTCTCAATCTGGGCTGCCATATCTGCATGAAGAGTGTGGCATGCTTGGCAATGCGAAAAGCAGCAGCTCCCTCTGCCTGATGCATCGCTTTCACAAAATCTGTCAGCACAGCATCTATCTCGAGAGGGCTCTTGGCCGACAATTCGCTCCATCTCACTTCTCTTTGCTTCAAAAACCCCTGGAGGGCCTGTCCGGCCTCTAGCAGTCGACCTCGGTAAGCAGCGCTGTATCGGCTCCATCGCAGTTTTGAGATGCTCAAGTCAGCGCCAAGGTCCATGGGGCGACATGCACTATAATGGTTCTGGAAAAACCAAAGGAACACAACATTCATACTTAAAAAACTAACGTGCAGCGGTGCTCAGAGCTCTGTTTACTCAAGTTTAGCATTGGAACATCTTCTCACAAATGCTGACATATCTCTCGCAAAGTGGTGCTGGGTATGATCCGGCAAGCGTGGATCTTTTGACCCACTTGCCCTTGTACTTGACTCCCCCAATCACTGCGACATGTGCATGATTCTGGCAACAGCGTTTTGCCAGCTTTTCGAGATCTGGAAGATTCCCTGCAAAAACCGTTGCCTTTTTAGCCAGCTTCAATGTGCCATCTACATCAGGGACCCTGAGATTGTAGCAGCACTGGTCTAGTCTAGCTTCAACTATCTCGACGTCTAGTTTTAGCCGTAAGTACGCCGGCATATTCCAGGCATATGAGGAAGCAGGGTTTTCAAGAGTGAAGAAAGAGCCATGCTGTGCTAGTATACTACACAAATGCGGTGTTCTGTGGAAGATTTCATTCCCAAGCTTCTCCCTTTTCAGACTCCCATCCCCTTCGGGTAGTTTGTCCTTACAGCGAGTCCCTTTGTTGAGGTGTTGTAGCTGACTGAAAGAACTGCATGGAAAACCAAAATGCCAAATGTGTTTCCCCCGCTTGGCCTCGTTACAGAGTCGGGCGAACACGATGTCTTCAAGGATGTTGTTATTGGGATCTACCTTTCCTTTTTGCATGATTTCAAATGGGGCAGAAACTTTCAAGAACTGCCTTCGTCTGAAACATTGGGTCAGGTGGCCGGACCCGGCAAAAATCTCTTTAAAAGACCATGCTTCAACTGCCGGATGCTTTTTCGGCTCGAAGGCGGGAGTCTTCTGAGCTTCGTCTGCCTGATCGTTGCCGTCAGTGACATCCTGTTTGACACTATGAACGACTTTCCATATGCTACGGTTGTCTCTATGCTGTAGTACTATGGGGATGTTATCTCCTAGGACCTTTCTAGTGGTGTCACTAGGCATCGCTGGGGGTGCCGGGATTGGACGACCGCGTGAAGGATGATCTGCCGGATTGGCTTCCGAGCGCACCCAAACTATGTGTGTGGACCTTTGCCCGACAATTGACCATCCCAAGCTGCGTCGCAAGAGTCTGTTCAGATGCTTGGACGACGAGCGTCCCTTGGCCCAGGCACCCGTGGCAGCACGAGAGTCAACGAGCAACACACATCTGAGAGGCTTACGGGATGAATGAACAATGTCCACTAACTCACGATATATCATTCGCATCTCCAAGATATTTATGTGCTGTTTGTGGGCAAAAGTACAGCTCTCAGTGCTTACCCAGGGGTGATCGGTCATCAAATCTTCAAGCTCCTCAGGGATGGGCTGCATTGTGCTTTCCGATGCCAAGTTTCCTGACTGCCAGTCTAGTCGGACATGTTCCCCTTTGTGTTCAGCCAAACAGTACAACGTCTGTGCTACTGAGGGCAACGTCAATGTGGCCGCTCTACCTCCTCCGGTCAGTGAAGCATCACTGCAACCCACTCGGCTGGAAACTTCCCACCGGATGTTGGCTTCTGCCACCGGTAAGCAAAGAGCGCACCACACGAGCTCCTCTTTTACGGCAGGGGGGAGCTTGGCAGACTCGTGATCTTCAAGCGTTTCAATCCAAACAAAGGTTTCTTGTAACAAGCACATTAGGTTCCTACGATGCATGAATGGGTGGATGATTAGCCCTACCACTTGCTGCAACATCTTTTTGGAAACCGTTGCCAGTTCTAACACTTGAGTCCACACTTTCCCCAGCTGTCGGAGCTTGGCTAGAGGTGCCCCTACGCGACCAGAGGCGCTGTCCACCTCGGTGCCCCACGCAACAAAATTTCCTGCTTTGTTGAAGGACTTCTTCTTAGACGTTGGTGTACCCTCTTCTTGGTATTTAGCCCGACTGGCCTCTATAATGACCTCATCACGAAACCTAGCACCTTTTTCCCTCTTTTGCTTCTTTGGGATTACTTGAATGACGATGTGGTCATCTATATAGAGCCCTTCATAGCAGTGAGAAGCTGGTATTGGTTGTTTATAGGCCAGTGCTTCACCCGGTCGCATGCAATGACAATCTTTCAGGATTTCGATGTGGACCTGTTGCGCGATATCGACCGCGTTCAAATCCCCCATGGCAATAACACAAAAGGACAACAGGTAACGACTACCTTTCCTTCCACCAAACTCCTCAAAACCTTCACCATCGAAGACCTCTCCTATAGCATTTCGGGGAAGCCAATTTTGGTTGTGCTTCAACAAGTAAAAGTAGTTGCTGAGGTCGTCGCCACTGCCACGAATGCTAAAATCCGGAGGGAGAATGATTTGGGTCAGCAGGGAACCATGAGGCAACTTCGCCCACACTAACCGGCGTTCTAACTGGTTGAAAGGCCGCCTATCCAAAATTATCCGGTCGCTATGCTCTTTGTGGTTGACGGCGAAGAGACCGCCTGTTATGATGCGGCCATCTTGGTCCTTGACTGCCAACTCAGAAGGAAGCAGCACGGCGACGCCCGAACGCAAAAGGTTTCTGTAGACCTGATTCAGGTCTTGGTCCTCTACCTTGAAACAGCCTTTTATCGGGGGTTGTTCAGAGTGGGTCATAGGAATGTCCTTGATCATACTTACAAACTGCTCCAAGTGAGGGCTTTTCAAAAACTGTCTCGGATCAATGGTCCCGGCTTGCTCTGGCAAAGACATCCTGTCGGGCTTGACAGGTTTTGCTGATTGCTGCAACTTTGCATCCAACTCTAAGCCATGATACGATGAGCTTTTAACCACAGCAATTAATTCACTTAATTTCAAGATGCCGCGACTAAGAGAGTCTTTATCTTCCCTAAGGCGGACAAATCTATTAATTTGCTTATGCAACAAGCCAGCATACTCCGAATGCATGGGTGTCCATGGCACGGCACGAGCTCGGGCGAGCAACTCTCTCTGATCAGCTCTTCGAAAAGGACACCCCCCCTCGAAAAAAGTAAACAATGCCCAAAGCACCTTTACCCATTCCCAAGCTTCCATGTGGCCTCGTCTTCGAGCACGTGACCGTGCGCTTCTAGGACACCGTATGACTTCCGGTGTCACCAGCAAAGACGGAAAAAGACTTGCACGTTCCTCCAATTTGAAGGATGTCCTAGGCCCCGACCCCTTTTCACAACCTTGGCTGATAGGGGACTCACTGTTTTTAATTAGTCTCAAGAAACGTCCAAAGGAACCCCAGCTCCCGTGGGCGCTTTTCAAGATAGGGTCATCAGAGAAAGGCTTCGCTTTCTGATGCAACTGCTGGAATTTGGCTGCTTTGTTCAACTCTCGGTCTTCTCGACCGACTCCTTGGCATCTTTGTGCTTGTTGCCCTTGCCCTTTCCTTTGGCTTTGGGCTTCTCCTCTTCCGGCTCGTCGCCTTGCCTCCCAGGTGCGCGCCGCTTCAGTGCCTCGGCGCTCTTTGAGAGATCTTGCGCGCTCCGGATGTATGCAGTGACGTCTTGCAGGCTCTTCGGATCTCCACCAAACTGCTTCTTTTCGTAAGGGTCTGGTGTGTGAGTCAACAGCCAGGCAACGGTCCAGTCGGAGTCCAGAGCTGCTTGGTGCAAAGCTTGGAGACAAAGCGTCGTTTGGAGGGCTGCGCGGTGATAATCTTCCGTCAGTAGCATTTCCAGCACTATGCCAAAGAGGTAATGGCAACGTTGCAAATTTCTCTGCTTGCCGAAGGGGATCCGCCGGGTGTAGTCGACCACCCTGAAAGGCTTGTCTTGGGCTCCTAGCTCCTGCTCGATGCCTTTGACATATCGTCTGACATACTTCAGGGGCTTGCGGAACATTCGTCGCTTTGTGGCTTGAAGGTTTGACACCGCCTTGGCGTGCCCACGGCCCCGAGAGTGGGTGGAACCTGTTGAGTTGGAGGAGTCGCTGCCGCTCGAGATGCTCCTGCTGTTGGAGGAGCTGCTTGACTGGTGCCTTCTGCTCTTCTTTTTCTTTTCTTTCTTGGCTAGGCTCTGAGCGAGCTGTACTGCCAAGAGACCCGTCAAGGGCTCTTTGGTGCCAGCTAGCATGCGAACGATGTCTAGTTGCTTGAGCTGGTCCTCGTCCTCGTCCCTCTTTTTTCGGGTCTTCTCGATGAGTGCAAATCGCTTGGACTTCTTTTTGTCTCGCTTGCTTTCCTGGTCTTTGGCTTCTCCTCCATCTGTACCACTGCCTAGCCAATTCTGCCGCATCTTGGCGACCAGATCGTCCACCCCGTCTCCTTGAAGGCTGTCGGATAGCTCCGAGTCGGGTGATTCGACGGTCTTCTTGAGAGGTTTTCTTTTGGCCGGCGCAGGAGGCTCTGAAGCTGTAGCATAGGCAAGGTCCTCGTCCGCGCTGAGCAGATCCTGACCGGCCCGAATCAGTGCTTTGCGATCCGTCTCCAGCTTCAGAGTGGTTGTCACATCTGAGGGGGGTCCCAGCCTGACCTGACCGGGCTTGGCCTCCACCAAACAGTAACATTGTTGTCCAGCTTTGCAGCTTGACAGGCCACTCGCCTCAATTTCCTTCTGACTGCACCGAACTAAGGTCTGCACCCAACTGTCTCTCTCACCGACTATCAACGCTTCTCTCCACCGTGGTTTTTCGAAATCACTGCTCAGCCAAATATAGCCGACTGCTCCTTTCTTCTCCATGAATTTCTTCCCAACCAAACACGCGAGAGCTCAATCTGGGATCGATGTGGTGTCGCTCTGCCTCCCTCCTGAACAATTCTCTGGCTTGGGGGAGTGTCTCAGCTCTACGAAAGCGGATTCCAACAAACTGACCGTCGTTCAGTGTGAGGAGAGCCCCGTATGCAGTTGAGGAAGTGCCCCAGTGCAAGCCAGCAAAGGTGCCGTTGGGCTCACCAGGGATTTTCCAAACAGCGTAAAATCGAACGTCCTGATCCAAGTGATAGAAAGAAGGTAGCAGATTCAACTGTCCACGATAATGAAAAGCATGTCCAGGGATGCCAACTGGGATCACAGTGTAACACTGGGGGCGCTGGAAGAAAGGTGCAACTGACTCCTCTCCAGAGCTCCCTGATTCCGTTTCAGCAGTCCCAGGCTCAGGTTGTGGTTCAGGTGTCGGGGTACTATGGCGTCGCTCAAAGAGGATCCTACGCACCCACCTGAAACAGAACATCTACAGCCAAGATTCTGCGATCATTCGCAACATGGTTGAATCATATATATATATATATATGTTGAATTACGATGGTGTGTCCCTTTTTGCTGTTTTGGTCCTAGCTCGACTTGTGACTCATGAACCCCGCTGTCAGGGAAGCATGAGAAGTTCAAACTGGCAGGACGGGACGCGCATGTTTGACTGCGATGAAAGAATGCACGTGCATTGTTGAAACAAGCATTGGCCAACAAACAGATACCTTTGGCCGATGGAGCATGACTCACAAGCAATAAGCAAGTCAAAAGCTTGTGACGACATTCCTCCGAAAACATGTTTCACAGCGGAAAGGGTCAAGACTTGAAGCGAGATGAATGGTTGTTAGTGCAAAGTGTTTGCACAAAGATGAGCAGAATACAGACACGGAGTTGGAAGTTCTTCCTGTGTAGTGATAATGTATGTCAACGAAGTATGGCTTTAGCTACCTGAGTTTGCAAAGCTTAAGCCATAGGTGAAGTCCTCCCACAAGCCTTGACATTTGGCTTACATATACAGAGGGTCAGGTGTTTCCTTGACTCTCGATTGGCAGTTTTGGTTTGCATAGCTGCCCATCGCCTTCTCTTGGATCTTGCTTTGTCTTTCTTAATGTGGCTGAACTGCGTCTACTGTAGTACCAATGACATGCACAAACTGTAGCGGTCATGATTCGTGATGTTGAATTGGACGGTCAGTGCGACTAGCGGAACTGTTTGATGTTGAGATCATCTCGGTTTTGACCGTGATTAGGACTATTGTTTGTGTTTGTGATGTACTTCAACCGGCTCTCGGGGGGAGGGCTCCCAGCATTGGCATTTGGCAATAAATATATGCATGAATGAAGGTATAGTATAAATGTGTATACAGTATATTACAGTATATATATACACAATGACAAAGTGCTCAGCTCGTCACATGTCAGGCGCAAATGCTGAGTGCCGATGAAGCTATGCTGGGAAGCATTCCAGATCGAGAAGCTCCTTTGCCCTACATCCCTAAGGCAGGGCCTTGTGATTCATTCTTGATTGTGGACAACTACCATGCATTTGAGGGGATGCAATAACAAGCCTCAACCCACAGTTTTCCTTTTCATTGGCTTGACTGTATCATGAGTTTCAACACATTCGAGTGTTTCTGTGTGTACAAGAGCTTACAATGCTGAGTCAGTCTATGTGTCAAGGGTTGATCTGAGCGAGACCGGCAGGCTGGACTTTGTTTGCCTCAGCAGAGACCCCGAGTGAACGCGTGGCCCAAGCTTGTTTTGCTAGCGTTTGGTGTTGCTGTTGTATGGTGTTTGTCCTACAATGTACACGAGAAATATGAACAGCCAGGTATGACGACTTGATTTTGCACCACCCTGCTGTTCCGCGTGCCTGCTCACCTCTAATGCAGGCTAGCGGAATGTTTGATTGACGGACAATTTTACAACTGCTGGTCGACACTGTAGACATGGGCTGCCTTCCACGCATGCCGAAGTGCTGTCCAAAGCTTTGCAGCTTGCAGAGAGGGAGATCCCACCACAGCCACAGATTTTTTAAAAGTGGCCGTGGGCTGCAATTGCAGTGCAGTTTCAGATGTCAGGTATGTGGTTGCTTGCTGCCCAAAAATGAATCTCATGAACAAACATATATATATATAAGTAGAAGATCCTTTCTGACGGCAGAGAATAGAAGTATGTTTTCTTGTGAGAGTGTTCTCGAGATTTGGAAATGTTCCAAAAACCCTCGCTTCTACAGCCAGGTAGGCTATATGTCCATCCACTTGATTCCAAAGTATTCAAACTACGTATAACTTTCATGGATCTCAACACCAGTTGAAACATGCTGGAATTATGAGTCCCAGGAACAGAGATTTGAGGTCCTTGGTGAGGCATGGCACATCATGGCACTGTAGTTCCAAGCCAAAGGCACATGCAAATTGGAATGTGCATTATTTGATGCAGTCAAAAGCGTTTTGTATTGATGAAGAAGCACACACACACACACACCTTGTATGGATGTATATAAGTGAAACTGGCCAGGCCTACCCGCGCTCATTCACAGTGAGCCCTCCCCAGTCTTATGCGACGGTCTAAGTGGTGGGGCTTAACGGATGATGCTGTCCAGCACTTCGTTGTTTCCCTCCTGAGGTTGTCAGACCGCAGTATCCAAACTCTGGCTACATTGACTCATTCATCCCTTCGGCAGCGCCTGCACCTGGGCAAGAACCTGGATTAACACTCTCATGTGCTATGATAGATCCATAGTCTGAAAGGATGCTTCAAGGACAGACGTTTCTCATCAGGAAGAGTTGAGTACACAGTATATATATATGTATGATTATCAGCGCTGAGCGCTGCTGGTGAAGATAGGCTCAGTTGGGTACTGCTTTTGGTCCTCAGATAGCGCCACATTAGGTGCCTCCTGACGCTTGTTGCCTAAAGGCTTACAGATTGTGCTTGGAGGTCGTCGCCACGCCTCCGTACGATGGGTGGCCAGATGCACATTCTCAGGCACTTCCAATCTCAAATAAAATGTCCTGCTTGCTCGGAAGAGACATTTGGCAAGATCACAACTTGGATTCTGTTCAGATGCGTTCCTTGCTTTTGTTTTCGCCTTGGTTCGCTTGAATGCTTTGTCGTGTGGCTGTCATCAAGGCATCCGCTGCAGCTTACCCATCGTATGATCGAAGCTATCCAACCACCTCAGGCAGTCGGGTGGAAACACCACATGTGACTATCATTGTTTCGCAGAAGTTCCATGATACTTTACATCTTGGAATGTCTTTGCTGCATTGATGTGTCAGACTCAGTCATGAAGACACCTGTGCGCTTGCCAGGAGGTTCTAGCTCAAGCAGCATCACGGCAGGAAATGAAAAAGTACCTGCCTTGGGGGCAATTGGCTTGTCACTGCGAGAAACCAGGAACCCAGTAATTTGTGGGCATATTTGTTTGCTATTGTTTGCTGCGACCAAAGCGCGTTCAGGTTGAGACCATGCCGAAATATCTTGGAGGTGCTGTGTGCTTTCGGTGCAGACACTGAGTCACCTAGAAGAGGCCAAGCAAACTTCTCAGTTTGTGGATCTCACCCTTGCAGGTGAGCAGACCAACGCCGGATGGAGAAGTGTATCTTAGACCTGATTCCAGCAAATACAACATCGATGAACATCGGGCTTTGTACCACGAAGTGAGTCTATAGGTTTATAATGTGGCGGTATTTCTATAGTCGCAACATGTCAACATGTAGCAGCTTATTGAATCTTCCGGTTTTGGCAGACTGTCAGATTGTGCACTGAAACACTTTTCAGGCTTCAGTCCCATCACCGAAAGCACCGCCAATCCGCTCTTTGGCCAAAGCCTTGGTGAGGGATGCCCTTAGGACTGGTGCATATTAGCATATCATGCGGCAGAGCTTCTTTAGAAGAGATACTGCCTTATTGCTGTAGAGGTTTGCCCTTGTGCAATCCTGGTTTGTTGTTTCCCCAAAAATCTAGGAACCAAATGAATAGCGTGAGCTATCCTGCGTCCATATGTAGTAGCTACTTAAGCTACTAATTAAGCTACTAATTAGCTACCTAGCTTCTACTGGCTACCTCTAGCTACTACGTCGCTCTACGGCCTACCCCTCCCCCCAAAAAAGTAAAAACACTCAGGTAACATCTGCACCGTCTCCCCTGGAGCCAGAGTGGCGAAGTAGCGAGGCGGGTAGTGAAAAAGAAGCCGTTTCTGTGGCTTCAAATTTGGTGGCATTCTTTTAAGATTGGTCAAGGTCATTCAGCATTCGGGAGCTAGAGTCATTTGAGATCATTTGATGATTTGTTCATTAACCCACATTGCTGACATCGAACCAGGTTTGGTCACGTGCAAGCCCTGCACCTTGCCCTTTGGGCCGGGATCTCGAGGATGTTAGCTGCGCAGTATAAGGTATGGAAGGTAGTGTGGTTGACACAGTCAACTGCACACCTGGCACATTCCTTACTCTTTCAAGTTCAGCTTTCAAAACACGGTTGAGTTTGGGAGGATCATCGTTGCGAAGAAATGGAAACATGATCAGCAAGCTGTTTGTCGGATCAGCAAGCCAAGGATGTACCATAGGGCGTCTCCGCGAGGCAGGGCGCGTTGGTAAGGGATTGCGTTTTGTAACGTTCTCTTCAGAATGCGCGCGGGGCAGGTCCAACCTGGATTTACAGCAGCGACTATGGCCCCGGCACAGGTCAGGGTTGTAGAAGGTGATGAGCCATGAATTGTGACTGAAACGCTGGGGCTTTTGCAAAAGCCTTAGAGAGCTGGGAAGAAAGAACCACACAGACCAGTAAGTCACCAAGGTGGCTGCTGCCTCCGGATATCCTACTCAAACTTCGCCCTGCATATCGCCGTGTGCAACGCCGCAATCTCCATGTGCTCCAGCTGCAAAATGAGAATTAGTAAGCTTCGTCATTTTATCAGCTTGATTTCGTGGGTCAAACTCCAACCTGTCAGACCTTGCCTAAGCTCACTTAGTTTGCATGCTGTGTGGCCTTTTGGCCCCTGATGTTTGACAAATACACACGTCGCTATTGTGCAAATCCAAAGGATTTGCCACGATTTTCCTGTTGATTGTTTGTTTTCATAAGGCAGAGTACTTGGCCTTGCGGAAGCACAGGCAGATCCGTTCGCATCGTCACTGCAAGGTTTGTCGGGGTTTTATGTTGTTTTTTCAACCCGTTGCTTCATACATGATGCGTGCCTAGGCTAACTAAACGATCAGGACGCTCTTTTTGACCTATCAGTAGCAAAAAACACTCTTGTTAATACTGGAACCCAGTTGCACCACTTGTTGAAAAGTAGCAGCTCAACGCAGTGGGAACGTGTTTCGTGTCGCGACATTGTGGGGAGAATGTATCAGGTGGCTGGATTAAAAGGTTCCATACCCGGTTACCCAAGTTCTAATAGCTTCTTTGTTACTACTAGTAAGGCACCTGTTACTACTAGCGTGGCACTTGTTACTACTAGCGTTACCCGGTTACCCAAGTTCTGCTCCAGTCCTTTGGTGATTCCAACAATTGTGTTTACATACGGGTGACGCTCTGACACTTCATTCAGGTGAATTCCGATGGACTGCACATTGTGGATTTGTGTGGGTTTGCCCTTCTTACAGTAGCCCCCCAAAGCCGATTGATCACAGAGTCGCAGACCATCAAATCAAACCCTCCTGATGCCTTTTTTTTTTGTGTGTGTGTGTTGTCTCATTGACATAACGACAAAGAACTAAATTTTCTATAACATCGTATAACCTTCCATCGTCCTTAATCAAGTCTAGGGCGAACATGGGCGAAGGTCGAAGGTGATATCAAGTCAACTCGCTACCACTCGTTGTGAAAAGGGAACAAATTGCAAGTTTGTGAGGCGCAGACTGGGTCAAGATCTGTGTTGCACTGAGTGGCAAAGTCTGTTGTGTGTTGGTTCAAGAGCTGGTGCATCGAACTGCAGTTCTACGTGTTCCATCAGCTTTACAACGAAATGTGACAAGGGTTGCAGGAACCTTGCAAATCGAGAAAGAGATTAGTGACTAGTGCCGCCGTTTGCAAAATCGAAGAACCTGCCAAGGCAACTGTGCTCCCGCTGTACACAGCCCCATCTTCACCCTGTCTATCGCCGTGCGCAACCCCCCAATTGCCATGTGACTCATTTGCAAGTGGTGTTTCATTACTGATGAAGAGAAAGATGTGTAGGCCGTTTGTGTAGGCCAAGAGGATTCAGACTATCAACACGCTGAGCCTTTGACAATGTCAGTTCTTGTGTGCTTGTCATGCAAGCGCATTCTGTTTGATGAGAAACTGTGAGGTAAACCGGAGTTCTATGTGGATGCACAGGCGCTTAAAATCTTGAACCGTTTTCTTGCACATTGTTTTTCGGCTCCCTGTTTTTTTTCACCCTTGAACAATGTGTGTTTCACATTTCACACCCTTTTTTTCCCACCCTCGAAACCTTTCTTTTCACCCTCAAGACTCCCTTTTTTCACCACTCTTTGGAATCTTTTTTCCACCCTTCTAAAAACCTTTATTTTCACCCTGCACCCTATCATTTTCACCCTGTAGCATGTTTCTTTCACCCTTCACCTTGTTTTTTCACCCTTCGCCCTTTCTTTTTCACCCTTGACCCTTTCTTTTCAACCCTGCGCCGGTGAAGCAGGTAACCCCTGGACCTGCACAGAGAACGATGTCACCTCCGGTTTGTTTCACACCGCTTGTTTGCACCCGCCAAACCCTTGTTTTCACCTCAAGAACTTCTTGTTACTAACCCTTCGGAGCCCTCCGGAAACTGCGCAGAGACTGTCCGGAACGACGGGAACCGCCGGAAACTGACCCGCACGCCTCCATAACGTGAGGCAGCGCAGCATCCATCCATCCATGCATCCATCCATCAACGGAGTGCCAACCAACCGACCAACCAAGCAACTGCTTAACCAATCTAACTCGCTAAAACCAAGAAACACCGAGCAAAGCAAGCACCGCCGATAGGCGGAAATCACAACAAGTAAATGAAAGCAAGCGACGCGAAGCTAGCGGGGTTTTTGCGCAAATGAGCTGACATCGATGCCTGCGGCTCGTGTCCTTCAAATCTTCAAGCGACAACATGCGAAACTGACCAATGCCTTCATGAAACGGCAAATCTTTCACATCCCAAAAGGGGAATGTTGGTCATGTTTCACACGGGCAGCTCTCCGTTCTCGCTGCCCTCTGCGAATTTGAGATCGTCTAACCTCTTCTGCTGCATCTTCTGGTGTGGAAATCAAGCAAACAAAGCCGTCACGCTTCAGCTGACCTAGGAGAACGTCCTTCATACTCTTCGTCAGGGCGTCTGCCAGCTGCTTGAAAGTTGGAACCCACCTGAGTGACATCAGTTTTTCTTCGATCATCCGCTTGGACATGAGAAAATCTAAAGCTGTTTGCCTTTCTTGTGCCATGTGTCCTGTGGTGTGACAATGGTCGTATATTGCACGGGCATCCGTCACAAGGTATCCTGGTACTTGCAAGGTCTCTCGCCAGGTTCCATCGGTTTTGAACTTTCCGAACCGAAGGGCATCATAAAGCAAACGGTTGTACAGCTGATGGTCTGCGCGCTTGGTGAGAGCGCAACTTTCAGCTGCCATGCTGCTTCTGACAACAAGCGAGATCTTGTTTGAATGAAACTCCAAAATGTTGGCGACACGTTTCTCCTGTAGTGTTCTGGAATCTGTCAACAGATGGATCTCACCAGACTGAGCAATGCCATCTTTCTTTCCCAAAGCAGCATCGAAGTATGTGACAAAAAGAGGATGACCTTTCAGTGCCCTATATGTCAACTTTGCATCACCACATTTGGCAGCTGCATGCATCTCATCTAAAAGGGTGTTGGCCTCCTTGACATTCTCGTGTGTTGCACAACTCACGGCCTGTGCCAATGCGCTCACACGAAACATGTACTCTGGAAACACGTGCTGTATTGGCCAGCGCATTCTCATCACCAGCTGCCGGTAGCTAGTGAGTGCCTTGCCATTCAGCTTTCCTTTTGGAATCTCATTCATGTTGATGGGCTGGATTTTCAAGACATAATCGGTCATGTCATCAATGATCTCGTTTTTGGCAGCGTCATGTTTCACCTTCATCCCTAAGTAATCTACTCCTTTCATGTCTAAGCTTTCCCAGCTTTTGATTCGGAAATTTTGGTCAATCTTTTGTTTGAGCTCTTTGAACTGGGGTTTGCGAGGGTCACCGACCAAGAACCCATCGTCTACATGTAGTCCACAAAAAGCAAAAACTCCTGAATCATCTTGTGCCACGAAAGTGCTTCGACAGAAAGAAATCTCTTCCATGCCAACCTGCTGTAGGAGCTCCACTGCACAGAGATACCAGAGGCGTGGTGCCTCTGCCAATCCGTATGCACTCTTGATCACGGGCATCAACCCGAAGGGGCTGACGGCTGGTGAGGTTTTCGTAGGTGGGAGCCCCTGGGCCGGTGCACGAACATACACCAAACGTTCTGTGTTCTTTCCGCTGAGAAACGCGGTTGCCACATCGAAGGTGTAGCACAGCCAGTGAAGGCTCACACACAAACTCTTCATCATGCGAATGGCTGTTGGTGTGGTTGTGGGGCTATTTGTCCGATAGTCCCCTATTGCCGGGTCTGTATGGCCCGGTACCACCAACCTGCTCTTGGCCTGGATGACTGCTGGATCTTTCGATTTGTTCACTCGAATCATACGGAGTGGTGTCCTAAAAATCTGACTTGAGGGGACCTTTGATGCCTCTTCAGGGGTCAGACGCTTGACGACCCCGTTATCGACCCACGCTTCCCATTCTTTCAAATCCGAGTCCTGAAAGGCAGCTGCTTCTTCCTCATTGAACCACTTAGGGTCTAGCTCTTTTCCTGAGGCCTTTAACTTCAGTAGGAGCACCTCTCGGTACTTCTGCCATGTCTTTTCTCTTTCGACCAGCTCCTAGGCTCCTGCCATCTTTTGCTTTCTTCCTCACTTTCAAAGGTCTTTTGGTAGACTACATCGCCGATCTGGATGTATGCTTCTGTTGGTGCTTTCTCCATCTTTGTCTCCTGCTCCTTGATGAACAGTGTCATGCCCCGCCACAAGGCTGAGCATCTGTTCCTTTTGACTTCAGTCTTCTTCTCATCTAGGATCATTGCATTCCCCGGTTCTTCGAGCAGCATCAAACTCACTCTTCTCTTTTCTTCTTGTCGGGGATGCCTCTGCAGTTTCTTCCTTGGTGCTCTATGCAATCGGGCGGCAGAGATGGGCAAATCTAGCAATCGTCGTAGTTGCCTCAGCTCCCCTCTTTTGAGCCATTGATTGGCCCGGCCCTGTTCTTCTTCCTTCATGACTTTCTTTCGCAGCTTTCCTGTCATCATCTGGTCGCTGACCATCACCTCAAGTTGTTGGAATAGAGTTCGTGGAACTTTCATCTTTGGCTCTTCATCGTTTTCTCCTGGTTCCTTTCTTTTGATGCAGATTGGAACATCATCCAGGAGACTTCTTCTCTTTTGCACTTGCTCCTTCTTCCTTTCATCATCTTCTTTGGCATACGCCTCCTCTTGTTGGGTCACTTCTTCCCAAAACTTCTGGATTTCTTCCTCCGTCATTCCTTCTCCTGGTTCAGTAGGTTCATACTCTTCCTGTTCTGGCGGCCGGGTCCTTTTCTCAAACTCTTCATATTCTTCTGCAGCTTGTCTCATGATCTCTTCATCCTTCTTGCTCGCAGGTTTCTTCTGTCTTCTTGGCTTGTGATGCCTCTCCTTTTGAAACTTGGATTGTATCAATCTTCTGACACCACGAAGCCCCTTCAGCATTTCCACGGCCTGCCTCTTCGTTCTTCCTTTTCTCTTTCCTGTCTGAATGACGTCTTCTTGAGCCTCCCAACCTTTATCCTTATCTGTGTCTTTGGCTGGTGGCTTTATAGTTGTAAGATCCTCATAGGTCTTATCTTCCAACACCTGGTCTTCGAGGTCTTCAAGTCCAGCATTGGCATTCTCCTCCAAAGTGACTCCTCTCATATTGATTGCTGCCAACAACAGACAACGAGCCCTCCAGGAACAGAAGTATTTCTCGTGGCTCTCCTTGGTGATGACCACAGCTGGACCTCTCCATTCTCCTTGATCCCTCCTATATCGCCCTTTTCTGGCTCGAGGAACCCAAAAGTAGATTTTTTCGCCGGGTAGAAATTCACGGATCTGACCTCCCGGCTTCCGAACCAGGGCATTCTTCAGCTTCTGTTGTGCATCTTTGTGTAGGAGTGCCCTTTTTGCCAAAGATCTCATTTCTGCCTGCCTTGCAACTTCCGTGTCTGTGCTCAAAGCTTGGCCCAGGGCCGTCGAGGAGATAGCATCATCTTCCAGTAGATCTGGGAGCACTGACTGCCGACCAAAGACCAGTGCATTCGCACTGTATCCTCTTCGGGTCACCACTTGGTTCTTGGCCTGGATGGCGCACATGAGGGTCACTTTCATCCCATTCCGGTCTTGCACTTGATGTTCAAAAACCAATGCACTCCAAGCTATGCCCAGTAGAGCCCCATGTCTCTCTGTGTGACCCAATTGCCAAGCAGCGTGTGATCCAGTGAACTTTGTGCCGACTGCATGATGTTCAAGGAACAAAATGAACTCCGCCTCCCATTCACCTCCTTGATCTAATGAGATCCAAGTTGGTATCCCAAACATTGCCACCCACTTGGAAAGGAATTTCTGGGCGACATGTCCAGGGTTCCGGCTTCTCAAAAGAACTGCCTGGTGATAGTTGGTGGCAAGGTCCACCATGTTCAATGCAGCATACCTCTGACCGGAACAGTCGTTGATGAACTTGAGGTCAATACCGATGTTCTCATTGAAGACGCATGGTCGAAGATCACTTCTCTGACTCATTGGCCTGCTTGGAATTGGCCCTGCACCACAAGTGTCACACTTCAGTTTCATGGCTGCATCTTGTAGCCACTTGTCTGCGCCTGCCATCTTCAGCATCCGGCTTAAGACTTCATTGGATGGGTGTCCCAGTCGGCGATGAAGCAGATCTAGTTGTTGATGTTTGCGACTATTTGCGACTTCTTTGTTCTTCTTCATCGTCCTCATATCTTCCAACTTCTTCATCCTCCTCTTCCAAATCTTCCATGGCCTCTAACCGCTCTTCTGGGAACGTCTCATTGACTATGAATGTCTCTTGCACCCGACCTTTCTTCAAATAGTCTTCTGCTCCTCGAAGGACTCGTATGGCAAAAGCTCGAGTGTATCCACCTGCAAACTCTGAAAGTGCTTGCCATTTTCCTTTGATCTTGACACCACCCAAAACGGGTGTGTGTTGATGGTGTTTTCCATCGCACTTCCGACTGCAGTACTTCAAAATCTCTGGTGTGCCTCGCAACCGGGTTCTTTTCCGCATACACTGGGGTGGCTCTTCTGGGAACTCTTCATTTGGCTTCTTCAGGTTGTACCTACACATGTCCGTGATGGTGCTTCCTGTTCCTTCAAAGGCTTCTTCTATGTCTGGTTCCAACCAGGCTTTCGATCTTGATGGGTTTTCTCCCAAAAGCGCCCCTCCTCTCCTTCTTTGATCTTTTGCCGCTTTCTTCACAAAGCGAAGAAGTATCCTTGACTTCTGTATCCTTTCTCCCAATCTTGTCATCTGATCAGCTGTCTTCTTTCCAAACTCCTGCAGAGGTGACCAGTCGCAACACGGCCATGCTATGACCAAAAGGTCAGGGTCAGCACGGGACAAGTACTCCAAGGCCTCCTTCTGGTGATCGCTCCTGAACAAGTCCCAATTTGGGAGGGTGATTGGTTCCATCATCTGCCAATTTCCCCTCTGCACAGCACACATGCTGATCATGCATGTCCATGTGAAGATCTCCAAGACCTTCCATGGTCCGCTCTTTGAGCGTGTGACTCTCGGAATGGGTCGAGTCACCTTTTCTACACTTTCCTCCTGCCTCTGGACATTAGGTCTTCTGGATCTCTCTCATGTTGTACCTCCATTCGCTCTTCTGGCCTTTGCTCATGTGCTTGATGGGTCTTTGGCTATGGTCCTCGGGGGGAGACGCATCAAAAAAGAAATATAAATGCATCAATAAAAAAATATAAATGCATCAAGAAACAAATAAAAATGCATCAATAAAAAAATAAAGAAAAGAAACAAAGAAAGGCAAGAAGGGAAGCAAGGAAGGAAGGAAGGAAGGAAGGTACGAAGCCAGGACGGAAGGAAGGAAGGAAGGAAGGAAGCAAGGAAGGAAGGAAGGAAGCAAGGAAGGATGGATGGAAGGAAGAAAGGCAGCAGGGCAGGAAGGAAGGTTCGCTTTTGGTGGCTCTTGGGTTTTGGTGGCTTTTGCCTTTGGTTTTCGATGGCTTTTGTAGGTGGCCAGCTTGCGGAGCTGTGCTGCCTGCAATGGCAAGTGTTGTCATGTATTCTATGTTAATGCATTTTTTGATGCATCTCCCGAAAAACACACACAACAACAAGGACCACTTTTGAACTCCTGTTCTATCCCCCATTTGGCCAGCTACTCAGCGAGCCAGCTTACGGACCTGTGCTGCCTGCAGTGGCCAGGAAAGCTGCAAGTTGACTCACCCTTTGTTGCGCCACCCGAGGGTAAAATTTGGAGAAGGATGTTGCCACTTCAACTTGACTCACCCTTTTGCGCACAGGGTAAAAATTTGAGAAGGAAGTGGTCACTCCAACTTGACTCATCCTTTTGTGGCCAATGCAGGGGTAAAACTTAGAGAGGGAAGCGGCCATGCCGAGTTGACCCACCCTTTTGTGGGCCACGCAGGGGTAAAATTTAGAGAAGGATGTTGCCATTTCAACTTGACTCACCCTTTTGTGGGCCATGCGGGGGTAAAATTTAGAGAAGGATGTTGCCCTTCCAAGTTGACTCACCCTTTGGTGAGCCACCCGAGGGTAAAATTGTGAAAAGAAGTTGCCATTTCAACTTGACTCACCCTTTTGTGGGCAGGGTAGAGTTTAGAAAAGGAAGTGTCATTCCAAGTTGACTCACCCTTTGGTGAGCCACTGGAGGGTAAAATTTAGAGAGGGAAGTGGCCATGCCAAGTTGACTCACCCTTTTGTGGGCCATGCAGGGGTAAAATTTAGAGAAAGATGTTGCCATTTCAACTTGACTCACCCTTTTGTGGGCCATGCAGGGAGAAAAATTTAGAGAAGAATGTTGCCCTGAAGTGCTCATTCCAAGTTGACTCACCCCTTGGTGAGCCACTGGAGAGAAAAATAGAGAAGGAAGTGGCCATTCCAAGTTGACTACCCTTTTAAGTGAGCAATGCAGGGGTGAAATTTGGAATACGCAGCAACATTCATTCGGGAAAGGGCCTGTGTGCGCACTTGATTCCCCCCGATGGGGTGTGTGCACGCTGAGTCAACAAGTGTGTGCGCAGATGAGGCGCAAGTGCTGATAAAATATGCGGCGCCGCCCTTCTGTGAGCCACCCGAATGTACAGTAGTAAAGTTTAGAGCGCAGAAAGCGATTCCATTCTAGCACGCCAGTAAAATTTTGAAGAGGAGAGGCGACCGTAAGGCCCCTGGTCCTTTGGTCCTCTGTTCCCCTGGTCTCTGGATCTGAACCTCTGCAAGATTTTGTGGGTCTCTAGACTCTACACCTCTACACTCCAGATCTGTCTGGATGTCGAGGCCTTTGGATGTCCAGCTTACGGAGCTGTGCTGCCTGCAGTGGCCAGTGTCGTCAGCACTGTGCTGCTGGAGGTGGCCAGAGTGTTGTAAGCACTGTGCTGCTGCAGGTGGCCAGCTTACGGACCTGTGCTGCCTGCAGTGGCCAGGAAAGCTGCAAGTTGACTCACCCTTTGTTGCGCCACCCGAGGGTAAAATTTGGAGAAGGATGTTGCCATTTCAACTTGACTCACCCTTCTGTGCGCAGGGTTAAAATTTTGAGAAGGAAGTGGTCACTCCAACTTGACTCACCCTTTTGTGGCCAATGCAGGGGTAAAATTTAGAGAGGGAAGCGGCCATGCCAAGTTGACTCACCCTTTAGTCAGCCACCCGAGGCTAAAAATTAGAGAAGGATATTGCCATTTCAACTTGACTCACCCTTTTGTGGGCCATGCGGGGGTAAAATTTAGAGAAGGATGTTGCCCTTCCAAGTTGACTCACCCTTTGGTGAGCCACCCGAGGGTAAAGTTTAGAGAAGGATGTTGCCATTTCAACTTGACTCACCCTTTTGTGGGCAGGGTAAAATTTAGAAAAGGAAGAGGTTTCCAATTTGACTCACCCTTTGGTGAGCCACTGGAGGGTAAAATTTAGAGAGGGAAGTGGCCATGCCAAGTTGACTCACCCTTTTGTGAGCCATGCAGGGGTAAATTTTAGAGAAAGATGTTGCCATTTCAACTTGACTCACCCTTTTGTGGGCCATGCAGGGGAAAAAAGTTAGAGAAGGATGTTGCCCTTCCAAGTTGACTCACCCTTTGGCCAGCCACCCGAGGGTAACATTTAGAGAAGGATGTTGCCATTTCAACTTGACTCACCCTTTGTGGGCAATGCAGGGGTAAAACTTAGAGAAGGAAGTGCTCATTCCAAGTTGACTCACCCCTTGGTGAGCCACTGGAGAGTAAAAAAATACACAAGGAAGTGGCTATTCCAAGTTGACTACCCTTTTAAGTGAGCAACGCAGGGTAAAATTTGGAATACGCAGCAACATTCGGGAAAGGGCCTGTGTGCGCACTTGACTCCCCATGGTGGGGTGTGCGCACGCTGAGTTAACAAGTGTGTGCGCAGATGAGGCACAAGTGCCGATATAATGTGTGTGCGCAGTTGAGTTGAATCCGTGTGCGCGGCTGCGGCGCCGCCCTTCTGTGAGCCACCCGAATGTACAGTAGTAAAGGTTAGAAGGCAGAAAGCCATTCCATTCTAGCACGCCAGTAAAATTTTGGAAGAGCTGGATCTGAACCTCTGCAAGATTTTCCAGGTCTCTAGACTCTACACCTTTACACTAGATCTGTCTGGATGTCGAGGCCTTTGGATCTTTGTAGATGTCGGCGTCCTGCTTCTCAACCGTGACCTCTTGAATCTCCAAAACCTGAAACACCTTATATCTTTTGAATTCTTGGCAATTTCGAAGAGAACACAGAGGGCAGAGGCCGACCGTTGTGGTGGATAGGTTGGTCTCGACCCAAGGGCCCTACAGGACCATCCAAGGTATCCGTGTAGGTTGATTTAGTTTTTTTTTGATGCGTTTTTGTTTTTCTTTTGATCACTGCTTCGAGTTGGACTATTGCGCTTCCCTCCACTCGTTTGGGTCCGTTTATTTTTTTATTGATTCAGTTTTGTTTTTTCTTGATACCCAGAATTATATTGTTTTTTTGATGCATTTTTATTTTCTTTTTGATCCCTTGCCCGTCCTCGGGTGTCTCCTCTTGACTGGATTCATCTTCTTCTGAACTTTCTTCTGGCTGCTGAACCCCAAATTCATGTGAAGTGATGGACTCATTATCATCTTTGTCACTCACGATCTCCCATTCTTCTTCATAATCACTGGTCCTATGCGTCTCCTGAACGGGCAAGAATGTGAGATCCTCCTCCAATCTTGTGAGTGCTTCCTGTAGCCGCCCCTTCTCCTCAGCTTCTTCATCAGCACTGACTTCATCATCTTCCTCTTCTGGCTCCTCTTCATCCTCCGACGCTTCATTGGAAGTCTCTTCATTCTTTTCTGTATCTGCTGCAAAGGCCCATGTCTGAGGTGATCGTTGCAGCATCTTCAGTGAATCTTGGATGTCCTCCGCCGTCCAGAATTCTTCGATCTTGGGGCCAAAATCCAACAGACAGACTGCCGGATGCCTGGTACTTGTAAGGGTCATGGACTTCCATGTTCCTTTGATCTGGATCTTCTTGTCGGCGAAGCTCAACACCACATTCCATCTTGCCATCTCAGATGGTCCCACCAGTCCAGGGCATAGGCTTGCTCCTCCACCCACGCATGACATGCGAATCAACTCTGATGTTCCGTGGATGCCGACTGGGTAAATGTATCCTCGATGGCTGACTTCTGGTGCACCTGAACCAAACTGAAAGGTTTCCTCCTCCGGCTCCTCATGCCAGGTGAGTCCAAGACGTTTCAATTGTGTTTGGTATTCTTCATGCCATCGGATTCCTGCAACAGCCGAACGACATCCACTGTCCATGATTGCCATGCCTGGTGCCGTGGACAAAAACACTTCATGCTCGGTCTTTGGTGAACTGGTAGTTGCTACCCAAGCTCCATGTCTTTCGGAAAAGTAGATCACATGCTTGAGGCCGCAATCTCGGCATGCTGCATAGTGTCCATCGCCGTTTGAGCTCCATCGCAGGCGATCTTGTGGATGCGGACATCGAACCTGTTCTGAGGTGGGTGTGGGCGCACCTGCCGATGGTCTAATCTTTCCTTTGACCGTCTGGTTGTCACATAGTTCTTTCCTGAACTGAGCCAGCATGCGATCTTTGACTGGCTTGGGAATGTCTTTCCGGCGCTCCATGTAGCCTCCAGCTGGTGAAGTGGCCTTTGGTCTGACTGGCATCTGAGAAGAAGATCCGGTAGCTCTGGGATCACGTTCATCTTCACTGGAACTCTCATACTGTGGCAGCAATTGGCTTCTCTCCAATCGTTCATAGGCATAGTCCCGCTCTTCCTTCTGCAAAACCTTCTGAATCTCTTTCTTCTCCTTCCGGGACATCATAGGCAAAGAGGCCAGAACTTCTTCTGGACTTGCCTTCACTTTCTCGGCCCGATTGAATGTTGCCACTCCTGCAGCTTCTCTCAGTAAGTCCTTCCGGACATGATACATCTTGGGCTTGTCCTCTGGTTTGCTGCTCTCTGAACTTGGAATCTGCTCCTCATCGTCATCGCCCTCACTGACTTTAGTCCAGCCCCGTTTCCCTTCTGGCATCCTCTCATCTGGATTGAGTGCATGTCCACAATGTGAGCAAAACTTGGCTGATGCAACACTGGGCCAACGGCACTTGGAACATGAAGTCGTTGGTGGAACATGTATAGTTTCTTTCTCCTCCCTGGTCCTTGTCTTCTTCTGATGCGTAGTCACGACATACGTGAAATGAACTGGATTGCTTCCACCTCCAGGTGGGGAAGATGTCGTTGGCTTCTTTGGACTGCCTTGATGCGGTTTTGTCTTTTCCCGACTTCACATTGGGGCATTGAGGGTCGCCCCGCCAATGTCCTTTCTGGCCGCATGAAGCACAATGCGAGGCCGCCTTCTTTTGGTTGATGGAGGTTGGGAGTACCTCCACCAGGCTGAGACCATCCTCTTGCCTTCTTCTTTTCTCCCATGCGAGACTTCGCTCGCCATCCTGCTGCATATGCCTCCATCATCATCTCATCTTCAAACTCCTCATCTTCTGGTCCTTCTTGACCTTCTTCTTCTTCAATTGGTGCCAATTCCTCGTTCTCTCCTTCTTCTGGTCCTTCTAGAAGCACCTCATTGTCTCCTTCTTGTTCGAGGTCCTCCTCATCCTCGTTGCCCTCATCTTCTTCATCGCAACCGGCTGCATACACTCGCTTGTATACCTTCTTGTAGCCGGTCTTCTTCTTGTCTTCGTAGTTGCGAGGCTTAAAAGGTCGGCTGACCTTATGAGGTGTCGGAACTCGTCTCTCATCTTCATGGGTGTTGGCACACCGGTGACGAAGGGCACGCTCGATGGCCTGAGGCTCATACTGACCTCCTGCTGAAAAGAAGACATCCAGGCGTTCTCGTCTGGACAGTGAACAGCTGTTGAGGAGTCGTTGAGCCCATGCCCGATCCGAAAGCTGAGTGTCTGGGTCAACACGTTGATACTGAGCTCGGAGACGTTTCATCTGTCCAATGTAGGCGCTGACTGGCTGGCCTGGAAGTCGACGGTACTGTCCGAGTTCCCGTTCGGCCCGCTCGAACAGTTCTTCATCTGTCTCACCAAAGGCCTCATCTAACAAGCGCCACACCAAACGAAGGCCTCCTGGCCGAGTGAACTCTGAGATTGGTGCTTGATCCAGGCAGTCACGAGCATCTCGTTTGGTGGACAAGTAGACGAGCATTGCCAATTCCTGCTCCTCCAATCTGTATAGCTCTTGTTGAGCCTCAACTGCCTTCTTCCACTTAGTGTACTTGAAGCGTTCACCTGAAAACTCTTCTACCTTCACTGAACCTAGACTTGACTTCGGACGTTCAAGCTGGTGGTGAACCCTTCGCTTCAACATACTGTGGATGGCTGACGTGTCAACCGAGGAGTCTTCACCCTCTCCTTCACCATCCCCTTCCGGATGATATGGGAGGTGTTGAGCCTCCATCACCGCCCCCTGGACGCGCACGATGCGGTCGCGCTGAACCGGCCTCCTCATCGATCTTCTTTCGCTTCTCTTTGACTTCAGGCTTCTTTTGGCTTCCTTCAGGCTTTCTTCCTTCGGGTCCTGAAGCGGCCGGCGGACTGCCACCCATCTGGTTGGCCACGAACGGCGGCACGAAGGGCATGTACCCCATATAGCCATACATTGGTGGAGGGTGCTGCCAACCAAAAGAACAACAGGGTGACCTCCGACTGGAAAACCTGGATGTCCGCAACCACATGCATGAACCGGTGGATGAAGCCCCATGCATGGTTGTGAAGCCATGTGAACTCCATGATGTACTGGACCATGTGGAATACCCGAATCATAGTGGTGCATACCGAACGGAGAGAAGTCTGGATGAACTTCGGGTGGTATGAGCCCAGGTGGGGGAGACGTTCAGCTGAACCAAATCCAGGTGAACCCATGCTCAAATGATTCGCGGCCGGAAGGGTCATGTGCTGCCCTGGCTGTGACAACGTCTCTGACGATACCATCTGCCAGGATTGATCGGTCTGTGGCACCTGTGAGGATGTCTGAGCACTCGACAAGTTCATGACCGGCGGAATCTGCCCCTCCCAGTTCCACCCAGCAGGTGGAGGTACAGCCTGACCAAAATCTGCCCCCCTCTGCCATGACCGCTGTGGCCCATAGTTCCCTGAACGTGGTGGTCCATGTGGGGGAGTAAAGGTCACAGGTGCTCCTTGTGCGTGCTGCGTGTGTTCTGCTGCCCATGGATCTCTTTGAGTCAACGGATCAACGTTCTCCATCGACTCTGTCGCTTCCCGATTCGCAGGGTCCCGATCGGTGGCGGGATCAACTGCCATGCTCCTAAAGCAAGCAGCCTAAGCGGGCTCCGCTACCAATGTTTAACCAATCTAACTCGCTAAAACCAAGAAACACCGAGCAAAGCAAGCACCGCCGATAGGCGGAAATCACAACAAGTACAGTAAATGAAAGCAAGCAAAGCGAAGCTAGCGGGCTTTTTGCGCAAATGAGCTGACATCGATGCCTGCGGTTCGGGTCCTTCAAATCTTCAAGCGACAACATGCGAAACTGACCAATGCCTTCATGAAACGGCAAATCTTTCACAGCAACAACGCGGCCAAGCCAACAAACCCACCAAGCAACCAACAAGGCAAGCAACCAAACCAAATAACTCTGTGTTTTCCCCAAGCGCTGTCGATACTTGGCTTGCATTGCGGGGGAGGCGCTGCGCCCTCCCCATTTACATATCATCCATCCGTCCGTCCGTCCGTCCATGCATCCATCAACGGAGTGCCAGCCAACCAACCAACCAAGCAACAACGCGGCCAAGCCAACCAACCTTTTGAAATGCTGTCGATACTTGTTTTGCATTGCGGGGAGGCGCTGCGCCCTCCCCTGCCCCCCGCCCGCATTTATTTACACTCCATCCATTTATGCATCCATGCACGCATCCATCCCCACCCGCCAATATTTACAGAGCATCCATCCATCCACCCATCAAAAAAGGAAGCAACCAACAAACCAAGCAACCAAAGCCACACAACCCAGTGTTTTCCCCAAATGCTGTCGATACTTCGTTTGCATTGCGGGGGAGGGCGCAGCGCCCTCCCCCGCACCCCCTCCCGCCTTTATTTACACAGCATCCATCCACCCATCCATCGATCCATCAACCAAGCGCACAAACAGGAAGAATTGCATATCCATCAAGCACTGCATCACGCAAGCAATCAACAGCAAGCAAACCAGCCAACCAACGCACCAAAAAGTAACATGTTTCTCCCTGTCCATGATCCATCCATCACTATATGTGCTTTCCCCAAATCCAAGCAACCAACAAACCAGTTTAGGGAAGTCATTGATGCTGACGAGACATGTGGAAAACCCATGAAAATCCTGTATGGAACCTTTTCATAACCTTCCATCGCTTGCAAGAGTGACGGTGATTACCCATTTGAAAAGAAGCGTTGTGTCAGGCTCCAACTGGGTCAAGATCTGTGATGCACTGAGTGGCAAAGTCTGTTGTGTGTTGGTTCAAGAGCTGGTGTATCGAACTGCAGTTCTACCTGTTCCATCAGCTCTACAACGAAATGTGAAAAGGGTTGCAGGAACCTTGCAAATCGATGCAGAGATTAATGACTAGGGACTAGTGCACTGAAGAACCTGCCAAGGCAGCTGTGCTCCCGCTGTACACACCTCCATCTTCACCCTGTCTATCGCCGTGCGCAACCCCCCAATTGCCATGTGACTCATTTGCAAGTGGTGTTTCATTACTGATGAAGAGAAAGATGTGTAGGCCCTTTGTGTAGGCCAAGAGGATTCAGACTATCAACACGCTGAGCCTTTGACAATGTCAGTTCTTGTGTGCTTGTCATGCAAGCGCATTCTGTTTGATGAGAAACTTGTAAGGTAGACCGGAGATGTATGTGGATACACAGGCACTTGAAGATCTTGAAACATTCCTTGCACATTGTTTTCGCCTAAAGATTGGCCGCATCCAGCTTAACTGAAATAGTGGTAGTTATATACGTGTTTTTTTGTCACTACGTTTTTGTGTCTACACATCTTTCATTCAAGTTCTTAGTTCCTCAACCGCTTCGCCAAGCAGCCAACACATTCATTGATTTGAAGTGCTGGAGACAAGGTGAAAGATGAAAGACTCAAATCGGTGTTTGAAGCCCAAGCAAATGACCACATGGGAGTTCCAGGCATCGGTGATTCCTGTATACACGGCTTCAGCTTCACCGTGCATATCCCCAAGTGCAACCCCACAATCAGCAAGCAGCTTGCCCGCAAAAGATGACGAGCTGGGACTTGACTGGAAACTAATGTGGATTTGTGTTTGATCAAAAGCTTCATAGCATCACAGATGGTTTTTGACTCCCAATCTGATGCGCATGCACTTTCACACATTTTGATATGGTACCACACCTGCCTGCAAGGTAGACCTGTCAGCTGTATGGCACCTCTGGCGAGTTATCAGAGGGTTTTTTGTTTTGTTTGATGTGCATGATGGATGAGTTGACTTGTTCTCATGAGTTGGAGTTGGATCAGTTCCAAATGCCAATGGGTGGTGTTGTTTGCTTTGTTGTTGGTTTTGCCCGAAGCCTGCTGCCCAAATTTGAAGCGTATTACGTCACACATCAGTCATATTGAACATCGGATCCTCATGAAGTCTTGCACATGCTGCCATCAGTTGGCATGGCATCGCAATACAAACAGTATGCAGTATGCATGTGGTTCGCCCCAGTACTGCCAGAGTCGTTGGCGCCATTACTGGGCGCAGGTCGTTGTCCGCGCAGGTACCCGTTGTTCCTGTTCTTGCAGCGCCGGTTCCAACTACAAGCTACATAACTCCCTGCGCAACTCCGCAGTCACCATGTGGCTAGGCGACAAGTTTGCGAAAGCAAAGTCTTTTTGCCACATGCCAAAGAGTTATTTTGAATGTTTTGAAAGGTTATTTGCACAATTGTCGGGTTCTCCCAAAATCTCCCAAACAATTGTTGCAAAGTCTGCAGGATTCTAAGCACGGCCTTTGATTTAGATTAGGCCCCTCCATCAAGTCTTAAGTTGCTGGAATTCCGAGGCAGACCTGTCAGCTACATCGCCCCACAGGTGGCACGACAAGAAGTGACGAGGGGGTATCTGTTGGGTTAGCAAAAGGGAGACATGGACAGGCAGATGCCGACAGGATTTTCCTTCTATGTATAAGTTAGGTTTTTTAAGAAATACTAGGAACCAAACGAATAGTCAAGGGCTTCAAGGAAACTCCTTGCGCAATAAGAAAGATACAGAAACACAAATTGAAAAAAGGAAAGTCTATATAAAGTCTAAATGTGAATTCCCCTAAGCT
>CAXAMN010000336.1:0-54936 GCA_963970005.1 Durusdinium trenchii
GATAGCTGCTGGCTACATCTGCGCGCGTGCGCGCACACACACACACACATATATATAATATTTGTCTCATCTGCGCAAACGTGCACTTTCGCGCGCCTCCTGCACACACACCACCTCTTTTGGCAGGCCCTTTTCAATCATGAGTGAGTGAGTGAGTGTGTGTGAGTGTGTGTGTGTGTGTGTGGGGGAAATTAATGCTGCACCTGCCACGCCACTTTCAAACCGTGTTCCATGACATGTTCCGTGACTCCCTCTTCCCCGTGTCATGTCTTCTGCAGAGCCATGCCACTTGCCAAAAAGATGTTGGTAAATGTTTGCCGAAACGATGGATGGATTCCTTCCATAGTTCTCTGGGAACGAGAAAAGAGATTGCCTTGATCTTCTCTACAAACACCTCTTTCGCCTCTTTCATGTATTTTGTCGAAACGTTAAACCATGAAACAAACAAACATCAAACAGTGGGCGACTTTCATTCTTACAGGTGCAGAAGGAAGAGGAGCAAGTTGGCTCGGTCCCTGCAGATGTGTATGGAGCATACATCCAGGCTGCAGGTGGCTGGTGCCTTGCAGTGACTGTGCTCATTGGAGTGCTTTGTGGACAAGGCTGGCAGTCCTGCGTTGCTGGATCTTTTTCTTGCTTTGTTCTGAAGAGCGTCTCTGTGAAAGTCAAAGTCTGGCAGTCCAAAAGGGTGCGCCGTGCGCTTTCTGGCCAGGTTTGCAAGCCTTGTCGGGTGGCTGGATCTCATATTGGTCAGACCACTCGAAACCTGACAATCCGCACCACATCTCAAGCCAAGTTGGACTGATCGGCTATGCAAGTCTCAGCTTGGCAGTAACTTCCCTTGCAAGTTTTTTCCTGCTCTTTGGGTAAGAACATGCATGAACTCCAGTGGGTCTCAGCCATGGTTTTGAACCCGGAAAATCCCTTGCTTTTGGAACCCCAGCAGCTCGCACAAGAATACTTATTGTGTTTGGGACCAACATGACACCAGATCAGGCATTCTGTGGCATTTTCCTCACCAGCGCCTTGTTCCGACTGACAGCTCTGAAGGCGGCCCGATCCTTTCATCGGAAGTTGCTGTCGACAGTGCTCCGGCTGCCGATGACCTTCTTTGATACGACACCATTGGGGCGGGTCCTGAATCGATTTTCCAAGGACATTTACACCATTGATGAGGTTCTGCAAAACATTTTGTATTCCTATTTGCAGGTGGTCTCAGTGGTCGTTTGCACCATGATTGTGATCTCAGCTGCGACGCCCTGGTTCTTGGTCGTGATTTTCCCCTTGCTGCTTGTTTACCGGGCCACACAGAATTTCTACATCCCAGCATCAAGACAATTGAAGCGAATTGAATCCAACCTGCGATCTCCTATTTTTTCTCATTTTTCGGAGACTCTGGATGGCACTGCTCTCATCCGAGCGTTTGGCCAGCAGCAGATCTTCATTTCAGAAAACATGGGCAAAGTCAGTAAGAACATGCGAGCTTACTATTCCAATTTCTCCTCCAACCGATGGTTGGCAGTCCGGTTGGAAAGCTTCGGCGCAGGGATCACATTTTGTGCAGGCACTTTAGCCGTGGTTGGGAGACATCAAATCAGCGCTGGGGTGGCTGGACTGTCCATTTCTTATGCACTTTCAATCACACAAGCACTGAATTGGGTGGTGCGCATGGCCGCCGACCGTGAGACCAGTATCGTCTCAGTGGAGCGGGTCCGTGAGTACCTGCGCCTAGAGCTCGAGCCGCCGCATCATTGTGAGAATGATCCGGCACCCAACTCATGGCCCACGAGTGGGAGCATTGAGTTTCAAAATGTCTTTTTGCGCTACCGACCTGAGCTGCCCACGGTGTTGAATGGTTTGAGTCTTGAGATTCGATCGAGGGAGAAGATTGGAATTTGTGGAAGGACCGGCGCCGGAAAGTCTTCGGTGCTGAATTTACTTTTGAGAATTGTCGAGGCAGAATCTGGCTGTGTGAAAGTGGATGGTCTCGATATCAAGACTTTGGGCTTGCACCGTTTGCGGCACAGCATCACCGTGATACCTCAAGATCCAGTGCTCTTCTCTGGTACTCTCCGCTTCAATCTGGACCCTTTGAACGAAGCAGCTGATGGGGGACAGTATTGGCAGGCTCTTCAACGCTCCCACCTCTCAGATCATGTTGCTCGCTTAGAAAGAGAGAATGCCGAGGACGAAGGAGGTAGATCCAATGGCCTTGAGGTCTTTGTGCAAGAGCAAGGGAAGAACTTCTCTTTAGGACAACGCCAGCAGATGTGTCTTGCAAGGGCCTTGATGCGATCAAATCTCATTTTGTTGCTCGATGAGGCAACCTCAGCAGTTGACAGGGAGACCGATGATTTGATCCAGCAAACCATCAAAGAGGAGTTTGCCGATCACACCGTCTTGTGCATCGCTCATCGCATTTCAACCATCATGAACTCTGACCGAGTCTGTGTATTGGATGCCGGGAAACTGGCCGAGATCGGAGCGCCGGCAGATCTCATGCAGGTGAACCACGATTTGCTTCAGAAATTGTGACAAACGACACCCTGAGAGCTTCAATTTGAGAGGTTCTGGGAGGGATCCTACTGTAAAATACTGTATGTATATATTTAAATACATTTGTAATTTTGTAGATGTATACATGTTACATACTACTTAATGTTTAAAGGTTGTTTGGGTAAAGTGAGCCAATCCGACCAATTCTTTGGTTAACATCCAAAGAGCCACCCACAGAATCAACATGGTACTCATAGCAGTCATAGCATAGTCCCATCCACAAATTCAGTGGAGTTTGCGCACGGATCATGTCATGGACCCAGCTCTGATGCAAATCCAAGGCGAAGGACTCTCGCTTTGCCCAGCTTGCAGCACTGGACGCCGCATAGTGCTGCATAGCTATCATAGTCTACATAGTAGTACAGAGCACAGTCGGACAGCGGGTCCAAGACAAAAGAGGCTGACATCGGGAACCCTTTCGGTTTCTTGCAGCAAGAAAGAGCATTGAAGACGCCAGAAGACAACCAGTTTCAACATTGTGGTTCGATACCATCACACTTCCTATATTGTTTAGTCGGTTCTCGCAATTGCTTTCCTTCCTGGCTCAGACACGTGGAGAGTGAGAATGTCAAGTCGTGCCATTGGACCCTCTCACGCAGAGCCTCACAGATTCTCACACTCTCAACGTCAAAGTGATGTGAACAAGGCAACAAACCACGAATCCTTTGAGTCGCTTTTGACCCATTACACTAGTACCCTACTACCCACAGACCTGGTTTTTGATTCAACCCTCGCGTGGCGGATTGAGTGAATTGAAGCTGATGCTGGCTTCACTGACCACTGACTTGTTGGGGCGTTGGCGATGTTTGGAGACCGGAATGGTCATCGATGTGAGAGTCACAGGGAGTTCCTTCTCCTACCGTGCTTACCATACCTCGGGAAGCTGTGTCTTTGAGATCCAAGCTGATCGCGGCAGGGTGAAGCTCCACCACAAGGCTGTTACGGGTGCGCCGCATTTTGTGTTGGAACCGCCCGGGGAGCAGGCCTTGCAACTCAATTGGAGGGCTCCAGCCACTGGTGAGACCCTAACATGGCAAAGACTACAACAGACCTGGAAGACCTTGCTATTGCAGCTGACTGGAGAGGTGGAGGACTTCGATCAGCAAAAGTCTGGAGGACTTCGTTTACAGGTCAGCAAGATCACCGGTGAGGTCATTTCAAGCATACGCATCGGATCTGCCCGAACCACAACTTGGCTGGATGCAAGACTGATGATGGCAGAGGGTCTGAGACCATTCCTTTGGAGGTCCAGGCTGGCCTTCATTTCCCCACAAGGGGAGCAGTTGACTCGCTTGGATGATACGAGATCGATTGCAGATGTTCTTGGTGGTCTCGCTGAGGTGAGTGAGGAGAAGAGGCGAAGTGTGGGCGGCTGAAGGAGCACAGAAGGCACCTACAGGCTAAGCCCCCAAGCTTCGCGGATTTGTGATGCCCGAGATGTGGTGTCCTATAGAGATGTGTCTCACCCAAACTTCGTCTCTATGTTTTCACAGTTCTCGTGGAAGTGAATGCCTCACCAAGTCCAGAGCGCGTAAGCTTTCCAAAGCTTATAAACTTATGAAGTGCTACACCTCAAAGTACTTGATACTTTTTGTGTTTTAGTAGCCATTCCGACAAAGATAGAACACGGCAAATTTGTTGACCTGGACTTTAGGCATCAGAGTCTGAGTAAGTCGTTCCCAGATGGAGAGGCTGCGATGGATTGCCATGGCTCCTTTTGCCAAGCTTTGCATGGCAAAAGCCCCAATTCTCGTGTCGAGGGACTGGCAACTCCGGAGGGCCTTCTGTACACGGTGGTGCAAGGTTGGCTTTCTAAGCACCGCAGCAGCACCGCAGCACTAGGCACTGCCTGCCCGCTCAGGCAACCTTTGGTGTTCATCGCATAAGCGATTCCTGGTGGGGTGGACAGATACGCGTTCAAAAAAGCTTGCCAACGGCTTTTTATGAACTTTGTCATGCCAATGGAATTTTCGTGTATTTGTTTGCTACATATCATAGTGCATCACCATGTGCCAGACTCAGGGACGTGCTGCAGACAGGTGGCTCTAGCTTGAGAAATACCACTCGTTGTTTGTTCGGGTGTAGTCCAACTGATGGGTGTGTATGAATTCACATCCCTGGCAAACGAAAAAGACGAAAAGCAACACCTGCTATGCACTAGAAGAAAAAACACCCGAGCAGACCTGATTGAATGCTCCGAATAGCCAAAGTGGCTGCAGCTTGTGGTGGCTTTACTTATGCTTCAGCCGGAGGCGGCAGAGGTGGGAAGGGGACAACCCAGGATAAGCTGTCCAGAGTTCCTTCCTTGAAAGGCAAGCCATCGGGGGATGAAGAGGGATTCATCATGACGCAGCAAAACACATGAGATCCCAGTTCAAGTCCACCTGGCTGCCCATGAAGACTTGGCGGAGATGGTTGTGTTATTTTCGAAGCGCCAATTGTTCTGCCAGGAAGCCCGGATCCGCCTTTGGCACCTGTGAAAGATGTGTCCTGGCTTAGAAGGATCCGAGCACAGGAATCCAATGCGTTAATGTGTTGGCCAGGCAGAGGACCTCCTAGATTGCCGCTCACTGAAGCTAGCTGCGAGTTGTCCAATTACCTCAGACAAGAACGCAACTTGGACTTAAGGTCATGGACACTCGATGCGGGGTGGTGAAGACTGTAGTCCTAGTTTTCTGTTGAGATCAGTAGACAAGCCTTTGTTTGGTGTTTGTGTTAGGTTTGCAGCATTCCTCGTTCCTTATTATGTTCATTCTGCATGTATCTGTATGTTCTATCGATAATCTTGGCTTGCAGGCACTGACATGTTTATGCGCTTTGTTTCTGAGGAATGTGAGGCGACCACAGTGGAATACAGTGGAATCAGATACATGTGCTATTTCACCGAGAACACTTATGGCAGCATTTCGGCCACCCTCAAGGCCAACCGTTGTGCCTCGGCTTGCAGAAGCAGGGACTACATCAGGACCCCTTCTTGTTTGGGAAGCTTTTGGCTTTTGCTGATGACACATTGGCTTTGTCAACGGATGTCATCAAACTCCCGCAGCCCAGAACAACATTTGGTCTACCCAAACTGTAAGCGTCGGCTGAGGCAATAGTTGCTCGTTTAAGGTATTGATGATAATGAATGTGTGTATATATAATGTAAGTTGACCAAGTTGTTATCATAGTTAGAATACGACTGTGACCCAATCTTGAAATTAAAAGAGGTCTCTTTGTGAGCCCCGGGGTCACAGTTTGCAACCAACTTTTGGGGCAACTTCATTTGTTCATCCTTCAATCCGTGGGCCAGGCAATGTGGACATGAACAGCAAGGTTTGTCGGCAAGTTTGGTGATGACTGCGGGCGTGTGCACGAGGTGAACAAAGATGGAGCAGACTTGTGCAATTGGTATTGTGAGTAGTGGATTGATGCTCTCGTCCTGCGTGAAGGCCTCTGACGGTTTCTGATGCTTTTGCCTCAAGCCATGGTGGCTTTCAGTCTAACTGAGAAAAGTTGAGTGACCTTACAGTTCTTGCTTTCCAGCATGCCCAGCCAAACTCCTACTCTGACACATCCACTAGCTGCAAGTCAACAAAAGCAAATTCCACCGTGGCCAAAGATCTGAATCGCGACCATGCAGGAAGACCAATGCAGACTTTCAACATTTTTGAGCACAGTTTGACAGCTACTAGGTGTTGGCTATCGCTACTAGGAACATCTTCATACTCCTTGAGTCGCATCGAGTCAACACGATGACTCATTGAGCATCCTTTTGGGCCCACATGGGGCTGAGAACCCCAACGAGTCCTTGCTCGCCGAGCCCTTGCTCGCCAAGGACAGTACGGTTGGACGTTACTTAAGTTCTAAACATTTCTATACTAGACTTAATTGACTCTTGACCAAGCTAATGTGCACACTTGACCTTGTCAGGCAGTACAGCACCTTCTTGAAGGCCCAGGACGGACCTTATATATATATATATTTATTTTTATTAAAAAAAAAACATTTTTTTTCCTTCCTTTTGCTCAAGGCCACGTACATAGTAGTTCCTGGGCCTTACGGAGGCTTTGTTCTTCCGCCAGTTTTTCCAATTTGGCTCTCAAAACTCAAGAGGAGTTGTAAGTGTAAGAGGAACACTCAATTGAGCGCTTGTTAGATTGATTGCTAGATGCCGTCACTGTTCAGGAATCATCGCCGACTCTCGTGCTTGCCCATGCGAGAATTGGCGATTCAGGCGAGGTTTGTTCCGTTCGAAGGATAGGGTGCACGGCCATCGGTTCGGCTGAGGAGCTCAGGAAGTGGCTGAGTTTGCCAGCAAAAGTGCCGAGGCTCAGGTCGCGCGTCTTCACCGGGCAAAGGCCAAAGAAGGCCAAAGAAGGCGAAGGGAAGTTATTTTGTATTCTATTTTATGCGCATGAGGGGTGTAGGATAAACTCAGTCCCCAAGATTGTTGTGTATCCTGAAACACACTTACACTTTTGTGCAATCCTACTGTCTGATGAGCGGCCAAGGTGTGCATTTGCGCTTGCTTGACTTGACTGGCTGTGAGATCACGCAGTGCCCTCAACGAGGTTTCCACTGTTTCCACTGTTGATTCCTGTCATTGTAACATTTTTTCCTCAAACAGATCTTATTAGATCTCATTAGTATCTACGGAACATCCTTTGCATACACCATGAAATCAAAACTATCCAATTATGGTGTGTGTGCCACTCAGGGTGTTGGGCTCTGTTTGGCACCTGCATAGATGTCATTCGTACTGATCCTATTTGATACTCCAAATCCTGTTGCCATCAACCACTACTTCTCAAACATGCCTGGCATAAAGGTAATTGCAAAAACACCCCACCCACACGCTGAGGTCTACAGGTGTACTCCATTTGGCGGAGGTGCTGAGGCTGGGGCCCAAGCTGGGCGATCTTTTCTTTGCTGAACCCTAAGAGCGATGGCCTCCACCCTACTAGCGATGGCCTCCACCCTAGAAGCGATGACCTCCAACCTAATTCCGATGGCCTCCACGTAATAGCATCCTTTAACATATATGATATATTTATTCATTTGCACATGTTTGCACTTTTGCATTGTATTGTTCTTGTGGCTGTTGGGGATTGTCGATTTGCTTCGATTATTGTTTTACCAATTTCAGCACAGGTGATTAAACGGATGGTTTGTCCACAGCGATCTGTTGTAAGGCAGCTTTTCAATGTAAGTGCAATGAATGGGTAAGTTCGCTGCAGGATAACTTAGTAACTTCCTTGTGGCATTCTGATGTTTCCTTTGCATGGACCAAAGCAGCACCCTACTTTGCAAGTTCCAGTGTTCAACTTTCCAAGAGTTGGTTGGTGGAACAACGACTCGGAGTTCTTTCTTTCTAAGATGCAGCATTACGCTGGAGAGCCTTGTACTACGCCACAATGACATCATGTCTGGACCTGCTGGGGAGGCAAGAATCGGAGGGCTTGACATGTTCTTGGCCAAATTTCTTGCAACTTCAAGGGATGTCTCTAAGGATCTTGCAAAAGGTGTTTTGCCCATCTATCTTCACTATTATATATATATAATTGGATTTGAAGGATTTGGGGACGGGGTCTCTCCCCAGTTTTGACACTCGGCCAGCTTTCGATTTTTGTGGGCTTCCCAAACGCAGGAAGGGCTAGCAGCTCTTTGCCAAGCAGCTGCGTCCAGCTCTTCGTTGAGGACAGGAGACTGAAAGAACTTGTGGTAGTCGGAGATTATCGGATCAGTCCGGTCTAGGAGTCTAAGGGCAAGAGTTTATCGATCGGAGCGCCGGAATGTGCTCGAGGCATTTGGACCTTCGACACTGTGGCGTACATGGGGAGTCAGCGGCCGCTCACGTGGCCTCGATCTTGCAGGATTGCTCCTCGGTCTCGGTCTGCTACATGACATGGACTTGGACCATTGGATATTCCAATATTTTGTAGAATATGGACCTGGATATATGATATACACTCCGACTCACTAACGTGGAAGTGGAAAATGGTCCCTTGGAAGACTACGAACAGGGTTTTTGCCTATAATCACCAAGCGCAACCAGTCTCCACGCATGAAACGTGGCTGGTCTTGTACCAGGCCACAGGCCTAAGTACAGAAAGAACCCAAATGCAAAGTGAGAAACTACCGAATTGGAATCCTCCATGACGCCAACGTACGACCAGCACCAAAGGAAAGAAGCTTGGCCAGCTTACAAAGGCACTCATCTCCAAACCACGGCGTTGCACCACAAATTGTTCCTTGTGGAAGGGTTCTTCCATCTACCCTTTGGAAGGTTGTGTGGAAAACGCATGAAAACGCCAGGGAAAGGTTGTGCCGAGTCTGTCTTGGACAGCAAAAGCATAACCAGGCGCAGTTTGTGATAGTAGGCGTAGTACCGTAGTACGTTACAAGGTCAATGTCAGCATCCAAACTCCAACCTTGGAAGGCAAGAAAGACCGCGAGCTCACCAAAAGAGACGGAGTAATTGGCATCAACCTGCCAACGCAGCTGGTTCAAAAGCTGGCAAACTGTAGCCCATTCTGTCGTTGAACCATCCGACTTGGGTGGGACGGCAATCCTCCTGGGGATCTTTGGTCGCCAGGGAAAGGCGGAAATCTCAAGATTCCACTACCACGACGGGAAGCTTCCTTATAACTCGCAAGTGAAAAATCACCATCTGGACCAACATAGGATGAACTTGATGCAGAAGCATCTGTAGGCAACAAGTTGTGCGCATTGCTCAACCACTGTTGGTGATGTAGTGCTGCTTCCTCAATTGACGGGGTGAAATTGGTGAAGACTGGTGACATGCGATGCGCGAACTCTTTTGCCGTGAGATCGGCCGTGCGGTTGCGCTCTATATGCATCACAGTTGTGCCATGCGTTGCAGCCAAACTTTTGAAATAGGAAGATGTTCCAATTTGTGCGCCGGGATCCAAGAAATCGAGAAAGGCTGAGGATGAATGGTGGATCGTTCACGGAATCCACCACTCTTGGCAACTCCAGTCAATCCCGACAACACAATTGTAGCCTGCTCGACAACTGCCTTACAGTCGCCAAAAATGTGTACACGGAACGTTTGAACGCGGGCCTGGAGTACTGCGAAGAGTTCTGGAGCATAGGCAGCATAGGCGTGGCAATGAAGCCTATTCACCAGGCCTTTCTCCAGTACTTGGTTGTCAGCGTCGACGATTGCGTAGGCAGCTGTTGTTAAGCAAAACTGATGGATCTTTAGGACAGACCCATCCGTCCATAGTTCGATTTCCTGATTCGGTTGAACAACCTGAGCATGCAAATCACTCACTTGAGAGGTGAGAAGGAGTCTTTTAGCAAACAACTTGGGGTGTTCCACACTGCCAGTGATCGGGGTATTTGCGCCAAGTTCGTGTAGAACGGGAACACCAACAATTTTGTGCAGCTCCTCACACTCATAAACCAAGTCAGGCATTGGTTCTTGGATATCTCTGCTTGAATTATAGCGACGTCGCCCGACGTTGCTTAAAAAATCGACCGAAGTTTCTGAATTAAGGGTGGTTCTCTTTTTCATTTTGTGAAATACTTCCACGCCAAGCACTTGCAAACCAGGCCTTGCAATTTTATCAGTTCACGCTGGTTTGCAAGACGCCGTGTAAGGTGACCTGGACACGGCTGGCCAAATCTAAACAAGGGTGCCTGCTCAAGGTGTCAAGCAAAACTCTTCTGGCGCCTTTGGCAGCTTGAATCTTGTGTCTTAAAGCTCTTGCCAAGTCCCCGGGAGAAATCGAGCCCAGGGACGTTTCTCAAGACGTCCAATTTGAGCTTTTCGCGGCCTGAGAAGTTCAAATTTAGGCGTCTTGAGAAATCACGGTGCGAGAAAGCCTAGCTCCTTGAACAGAGTTTATTTCCCACCTTCCAAGCCAGGCCAGGAAGCTGTTGCCAGGAGGGAAGCGGGCATGCCGCAAGAGTGAAAAGAGAGGGCACTGCATATTGTTTTTTGCAATGATTGTCACACGCTTGAAGCTTCGTGTGAAGTGAGGGGCCTCACGCCATACTTGACTTGTAATATTTTGTAATAATTCCTAGGTTGTTAGGTTGATTATTTCTTCCCCCTGCGACGTCACTATAATTTTGTTACTTCACGCGACCTAAGTCTTACTTCAATATTGAAATAGAATTCGACCTAACGACCTGCGAACTACTGTAACTCAGCCAGATGTATGATATATATATACACACTGTACTCATGTATATACATATGAATATATGAATATCTGCTACAGCGGTCTACAGTACACTTTCCTTCTCAAAGGACTTGTAGACAGGTTGTGTTCACAGAGTGTCCAAGGACAGATCCCAGTGCAAAAAGCCAAGATAAGGGGTCATTTTGGGCGTCACTTGTGTACCTATGGGCCTGCAACCGATTCCCGAATGTGTCGACGTGTTTTGGCCCTATAGCACAAGGGTGACCCCCATGCAATTCTTCAGGAATCAACCCCAGGGTTGCCTCTAACAAATCGCCAGGGCAACGGTGGGCTGTCTCATTTGGAGCTCTCGTGGAACCACCTGGAGCCCTCTGGCGGACAGGCTCCCATGCGAGAGTTGAACTGTTTGCGGATGTCCCAGGTCAGAAGAGAATCATGTGGTGCTGGATAATTTTTTGATATTTTTTGTTCACTCCCAAAGTCCCAAAGGAGAGGAGGTTCGTTTAGGTTTATCTACTTCCACTTGAAGACAGATTTGGGATGGTTTAGGTGGTTCAGACTTGCAATCAAGATTCAAGTTCCAACTCTTGGCCATGTTGTCCGCTGTTGGCTGTTAGATAGTCTGACTGGTACATGCAATGACGCTTCAGTGTTCTTCCTTTCGTATGACGATTGATAAGCTGATGGATGGAATTTGAGCCACATGGAAAGGCCAAACGAAATAGTCAGGGCATGTAAGGGCCGACAGCCATAGCCATACTGTAGGGTTAAATATTAATGTTCAGCCCTGGGAGCTTGCTTGCTTGAGACAGTTGGTTTGGAGGTCCCAAGAAAGCGTCACATCCCAAGCTCAAACCGTCACATTCCATATCACATGCTTGGCAGGTGCTTTTGGACGGTATCCGAAAAACATCCGGTCTTTATGATTGTCAGCTCACCGGTTGCAGGCCAACTGACTGGGAGGATAATCATGCAAGATTCAATCAAAGATTTCCAAAGTATGGGGAGCAATCAGCAAGAAGGAAGTGGCACCACGTTTTGGCATACCGCTGTCTACATTTTTGCTTGCGGCACTAGCACCCAGTTTCTTTGTATTCAAAAAAATTTAGGTATGGCTTTCCTGCCACGGCTTCAGGCTGGCCGACGAAACGCTTCGCGATGTTGCTGAATTGCTGTTGCGAAACAGAAAAGCCCGGACCTGAGATTTGACACCAGAACTAGTATGAAATAGCAAGAGCACTTCGTTGTACACACCGTTGTCGGAACATCTACCAATCTTGCCCGCTTGGCAACAATATTAAATAGTGGCAAGTGGCAACGCTGTTTCATCATGTGTCAAACTTCTGATTTCTGCACCTGGCGGGTGGTGCAGTCAAGCAGGCGCACAAGGCCAGTATGCAAGCGGGTCCATACAAGGCTGCGAAAATGCCGTTTTATGTCCTTCCTGTGACCTAGAACCTTTATCGAAGCTGGTCACAAGCAACACAAAGAGCGCTGTTGGATGTGTTAGTTGTTCTAGATAATTAATGGAGTAAGTACTTTGCAGCGGCTGCCATCAAAAAGCCAAATGGGCCTTCACTCCTGCTGTTGTTTTGTAGACCAGCTATCCGAAGCCTTGACACATAGCTTGAACACGCCAGAGTCGCCGGAGGACATGTTGGGAGGACTCTTTTTTGTATATATATATATAATTGCCTCAACCGGTTCGGGGAGTGGTCGAATGCATCCATGCGCCGCTGCAGGGCTCATGGCTGAAGAACAACGCAGAGCTGGAGTTCGAAGGTCAAGTGCCTGTCGGCATCTCAATGCAGAGAGGACCATCTTTTTGCAACCAACGCTCATCAAAACCACAAGACAGTTCAAGGGAATCTCATCACGCAAAGAGGCTGGATGTAGCTGGTAGTTTCTGCTCACGAAACGAGGGTAGGGCTTACGCGGTCGACGCCGGGGGCATGGAAGCACCGGGGTTCGACGTCCGTGGGCAAGAAGGGTGACGAACACAGAACGAACGCAATTGACTAGACTAGATTGGTGATGAACCTACCGTGCCTGCTGGGGCCTCAAAGTCTAGCTTCAAGTGGCCTGACACTGCTTGGAGCATGGTGTGGGAAAACCAACTCACCGAAAGCACCTAAGGTGCAGCTACTTTATGCTATTGTTCTTTTCTCATTTTTGAATATCTTTTCACAAACAAATGCAAGAAACGCCTACCGCTCACCAGTTCGTGATCCACAGCACCAAAAACTGTCAACTTTTGGGCAGCTTTGTTCTTGGTGGCGAACTAACACCTGTGTCGGCACTTGCAGCAAGATCTGCCAGTCACAACATACTTATTACATATCATTATTAGTACTACTCAAGTGATACAACTTACAACGTTACCCTACTGCAGTGTACTACATCACCAAGGGTAAAAGCTTGCCTCTTCACTAAGTCAGAACCTCCCACTGAAACACCGGGTCACTGGCTTCTTATTTGAAGAGCCCTTGGAGTTTCGTGTTCGATTTCCGCTTTGCACCCGACAAAAGAGCGAAGTGACCTCGTGATGTACGCTTCGTAACTAAGTACGCGACACTGTCTGAGGCGACGCCGTCTGGGATGCGCAGTCAAGGGCAGGTAGCTGGACAGTTGGACCGGGCCTTCAGGTCTTTTTACAGGAATAGAAGTGGCTCCACTTTAAGGGGTTAATAACAGGGCCAACAAGCAGGAATGAAGGCACATCCAGGCACGCGCTGAAAGCATCAGTGTTGGATAGACACTCTGGAGACAACAGTTGATGGTTGAGAATGACAAGCTTTCAGAATATCGAGCGCTTCTTGAATGGCTTGGATGGGTCGCCTGTCCACCAATATTCAGGCGGCTGCTGCGAATCATCCGCTCCGATATGCTGCCACTTGTTTCAATTGATGGGCTGCCGATGTCACTGGACGGAACTTCCCGTGAGCCACAAGCATTGTCCAAGGTTGAAGGCCCGTTCTCCCTGGTTTCTGACAAGCCACAGCTTAGCTGTTAGCTGACCTAATTACATCATGTGTCCGACGAGAGTGCGTGCAAGGGAAACGAACTCCAATCGGACTGTACCTTGAGGGCATGGAGTTCAAGGGCCAACACAACTCCGATAGAGAGGCTCAACGGTCTATGAACAATGGGACTGAAAGGCAGTGCCGAAACATGTACGCTGTATAGATATCGTGAATATAAATCTAAGTTCTAAGGATATATATATATACTAATGCAGATATCAAGTAAAGGTCCCTATTTGCTGAGGGATAACTCCAAGCAACAAACAAAGGGCAAGCCACAGCTATAAGAGGTTTTTGTTTCCCCATTCATTGTTCTTCAGAGTAGATTAGATGGTGTCAGGATGCTTGTGACATGTGTTTGGCCGCTGGGAGCTCAGGTGGCCAATATCCCCAGCAACGCAGCAGGGGACCTAGCAAGGTGAGGTGTGGGAAGGTGAATGAAGGAGCGAGCACCGGAACTTGCATTTGTTGATTTTTAGTTTGTACCTACCAACAACGCCTCCAAAGGGCTCTACCCATTGCTACAACAAACCAGAACACTTGAACGCAAACTGATAGTATACAAGATCGCTTGAAGAAGCTGAGCCAAAGATCATGCTTTGGGAGTTTCCTGCACACACCTTGCGGATGCTGAGACATGGTGCAGATCCCTTTTAGGATATCTCATATCAAAGATAGTCTTAAGGTCGTCTCTGATGAGAAGACCGCAGAGCTCATTGAAAGGCTGGGGTGGAGGGATCATCACATCCTTGGATTCTCTTCTGTAGACTAGAGCGGGTACTGTATGTCTCATAAATCACAGTGTAGGTTTTTTATTCAAAGGAGTTGGATGTTTATTTCTGGTGAGTTTTATTCTGGTCGTTGCATGTTGGGTATTTGTATAACTCCAGCCCCTTTCGCGGAACATACCTGGATGAGAAGAATGGCGAGGCTCTTCGAAGTGAGACATCGCTTTCTGCCGGAGTGGCTACGCTCAGTGGAATGGACTTGAAGGGAGTTTAGCCAGAAACAAGCCTCAAATGGCCTCAAAGGTTGCTAATGACTTACATCTCATCCCCCAGGAACAAGCTCAACAGTCCCGGATTGCAACTTATGTGCCTACCGAGTAAATCTGAGGAATGTGACCTATGATGCCACAGGTGTTCTGTCATTTGCACGCACACAAACGTACATAGATGAGATGACAATCAGCAAGTGCAGAGTGGCAGCATATTGCCCATGACCATGGCTGGTAAAAGCCTGAAGACTACGTTGTTTTTTCTTTAGCAGGAGGATCTCTCCAGCTGAGCGGGTTCGGCTGCTGAGGTCGTCGTCTGGGAAGATCACTCAAATACATGAATTTCTTGAGTCAGCGGCCCAGCTCTGGAGTTTTCACGCCATTTCGCACCCCAGCATCCCTTCTGAAGTTATCAGTTATCTCTCCTTCATCTTTGCATTCTTTGGATCTCATGTTTGATCACTTCAAGTCACTATTGAAGATACAAGTAAGCAATTAAGGCAACCAGTTGGCAGGTGGTGTCAGGAGACTTTCCTGATTGTCCGGCGTTTAACATCAGTCACCACGGTCCGACCACTCTTTGGGCTTTGCACGGACCGCAACCGATTCAACGTTGAGTGAGGTACTTGCAACGAGGCCAGGCTGATGCCAAAGAGAATCGGCAGGTGCCCACTGGGACAGGTCTGGGAGTCTGACATGATTGGGTCGCTGCTTGAGAATGTGAAAACATGACCTCCAGTGGTTCAAGATAGGGCCGTACAATCTGTAAATTGCTGGTTGTTTTTGTAAGGTCATTATTCCTTTGCTGCTCGAAGCTTATGACCTTCATCAAATTGCTGTGTTGGCTCAGAATCATGATTCCAAGAATGAGGCTGAATGAGGTGTACGTATAGTATATAATGTTTTCTTGGACAGAGACTGCAGGGCTTTTTCTTGATTGTTTACAGAGAACATGGTGTTTAGCAAAGCCATACAAAGCCCGTCTTTGTTATTCTGTGAATTCTGCGGACGTCTCGACGGAGCTATCTGCATAGAGCGTGCACACACACAGAGCTTGGCTTAGCATAATATGCTGCAGACAGCCAAGTTTCCCTTTCAGTGTTTCTACGTCGACCATTGACCCTGCAAGCAGCTGGCATGTGCAGCCAGAAATGGTGCCGCTCTGGCCGAAACTGCTCTGGCCAGGCCACTCTTGTTTGAACATTTTCATAGCTTCAGATTCAGATCTAGCAATTGATTCTCCTTGAATCTGACGGCAAGACTCTTCGGTTTGGTGTAATTGAGAGCCTGAGTCATCCAACTCGTTCCAACCCTATTTTAGAAAGTCCAAATTCCAAATACATGTGTGAGAATAGGAGAGAATCACAGCACTGCGGCAGTGTGCCATGCAAATCCTTCCAGCTTCCGGCAGGGCTAATTTGCCTCGCTTGGCATGGAGCAGCCGTTGAGACCCCAGAGTCGGGTCGGCAGGCGTGGAGCTTCGCGAGAGGTGCAGAGTGCTGCTCATCGCCCCGCGGTGCGCAGGAATGGGGCCAGCTCATCGTCGTGCCCTAAGAGGATTTGGCAGATGGTTGAGGGATCAGCCGCAAGGGGACCTACATGGGATCCTAAAGGCTGACACTGACACCATACATATTACATACTGTATATGTTATCTGTTATACATATACTGGTACTACATACATATAGTCATGTAGTACACATATTCATCCATTTTGTATCCAACCTCTTCTCATGGTCTTGCGGTGCGCACTGACATGGATCATTTGGGCCCGGCATTTTCAGCTTGGCAAGAATCGGTGCATACATGAAAAGAGAGAGGCACAGGCTTCCAGAACTGGAGGCCATCGCTATTAGGTTGGAGGCCATTTAGTGCTTCAAAGCAACGCTACTAGGAGCAAGAACGCTACTAGGAACAAGTGCATCGCTACTAGTAACAAGTGCCTTACTAGTAGTAACAAGAAGCTACTAGGGGCTCCTGGCCTTACTACTAGGAGCAAGAACGCTACTAGGGGCTCCTGGCCGTACTACTAGGAACAAGAAGCTACTAGTAACAAGTGCATCGCTACTAGTAACAAGTGCCTTACTAGTAGTAACAAGAAGCTACGAACGGGGCTCCTGGCCTTACTAGGAGCAAGAACGCTACTAGGAACAAGTGCATCGCTACTAGTAACAAGTGCCTTACTAGTAGTAACAAGAAGCTACGAACGGGGCTCCTGGCCTTACTAGGAGCAAGAACGCTACTAGGAACAAGTGCATCGCTACTAGTAACAAGTGCCTTACTAGTAGTAACAAGAAGCTACTAGGGGCTCCTGGCATCGCAGCTGGTTGACGCACCGAGGCTTTGGGAGCGATGGATGGCTTCGGGTCGCTGTCAGAGGCGGGAGTCTGGGGTCCGGTGCACTTGGCTTTTGGTTTCCCAAGATGGATCATAGTATCAACAGCTATGTTAACGCATAACATGGTTCTTAAATGGATCTGAGATGATCTGGGTATGTGAGTTCATTCCAGTTCAGTGGAACGTCCAGGATGGCGACGCGGCCTGCCTCATGTCAGGTCCGGATGAAAATTGAGGGAAACTGGTGGACAATAATTTGAGTCAGTGTTCAACTAGTTTTCAACATGAGGTCCAATTCAGCTCAGCTACTAGGTGATAAAGATGATCAAAACAACAACACAATAACTATGTAATTATTATGTAACAAAAAAGTACAAGCGCAACAACGAAGAGTATGAGACAATGCCAAGCGCCGATGCATTTCTGTGCAGTTGCAGTTTGGCTTTTTGGGAGGCACTAGAAGTCTCTTAAAAATTTGCTTTTCTGGGGTAGAAACTATAGTTGTTCCAGTGTTGAGCTGCATCGTCATTTGTGTCGCTTTAGCTGTGCAGAGGTGGTGCTTCTCGGGTTGTGGATCTTGCAAGTGGTTTGTGCAAACTCTTTACCACAGGCTCCACCACATCTGGTGCCAAACTCTTCAACGCTTCCTCCCGCTTCGTGACCCTGCGCGATGACCCAGCCAGTGTTGGGTCGTGGAGCAGCGTTTGCACTGTTGACTGCTGGAATAGTGCAAGGATAGGGATCTTGGACCCGTCAAAGTGGGGATTCACTGACTGACAGAATCTCTCTGAATAAAACTACAAAGTAATTACATTGGCAGCTTTCCTGCTTGGTTTCTCAGTAAAAACCGAGAGATTGGCATAATTACCGCATGCTAGCACAACCGAATCAGGCTGCAGCAGGCAGGTTTCGGTGCAGACACAAGCGCCAAGCTGGCTGGTATTGACGGTTGATGGACAGAGCAAAAAACACATGTTTCTTGTGACCTTCATAGTATATATGTATAAATGTCCCAAGCTCGCAGACTTGAAACTTACATAGCCAGAGGGAAAACAGGCGGTAGTTCAATGCTAGAATCTAGAACAACAAGGCCAGAAAGACTGCACAGATGACAATCAGAACAACAACCAGCTGTCCTGCAAAGAAGATGCAAGAATGCAACCCTCATGTGCCACCTATCCTGGCATCGCTACTACAGTAGGAGCAAGGCTTCGCTACCAGGAGCAAGGACGCTACTAGGGACATAGGTCCAAACAGCTAAACCAGCATTTCGGGACACCTGGATTGTGAGAGTGGTTTTTGGAAAGTCCTTGGTTTGCCAGGCCCATCAAGCGGCCCATCTGTTGCAGACCCAGAAGTCCATGGGTTTGCAAGAATTCAGTGCAATCATTGATGCTTTGATGCTTGGAAGAAGGCCGACGGCTGTTGTCACAATTCCAAGGTCTTTGACCTCTGAGACCATTGCCAGTCTAGCCAGGGGCTTGGCAAAGGCTCAGAAGTGTGTGTGCTCATTCTACGAGAGGCTACGAGAGGCAACAGCTTGCATTAGGTCAATGTGATGTGGGACATGAACACAGGATGAATAGGACAAACCTTGGCCCTGGATGAGACAGGTCGGAAGCCTTCAAGCTTTGATCGAGCTGGAGGCTGGGATAGGGCTTCAGCTTGGCCTGTTTTGTTGAGGTTAATTCCATGTAGCTGGCAGGGCAGTGTGGCAGTGACTTGTTTGCCACATGAAGCTTTGTTAAGACTGCGGCCGGAAGCCCAGCTAACAAGTGCTGGTGGAACACAGCCATCTTCGCTGATCACCACTCTCAACATCCAGAAAGAGACACACTTGCATCAGAATTGCAAGCGAGGCGAGCAAGCGATGCGTTGCTTTTGCTGTGCTGGCCTCATCACGGGGTTCCCTGCGGTTCCCAGTTGCTTGTTCGCTCGCTTGGCTTACTATCTTAGGCAAGAGCGGGATGGACGACTCGCTTTGCAAGAAATGGAGATACAGGATGACTTGGTGCGACACACAGATTTGGTGGCGGTGAAAATACAGTGACAAGTGATACACTGACTGACAAGTGACATGATTTATATACATAGATGTGTGCACGCACGTAATGTCCGCACATTTTTGCAAGTTTTTGAATTTGACCAAGACCGACCTCACTGGCCACCAGAAGAGTTCGGTGTGTGTGATGATAACATCTATCTAGCCGCCACCGGACCAAGGTTATTGCGTCGCAGGACTTCAAGCTGAAGGATGTGCGGCTGTCCGGTGTGTCGGTTTCGAAATGTTGCACGTTGAGCTCTGTGTTTGATAGCAATCGAGACTGAGTGCTTGGGACAACTTCCTTCAAGCTTCAAGAGGAATATGCATCCTTCGGACGAGATTTGGGAACGATTTGGCGACATGCCCCTTCGCTGCAGACAAGAAAACTCTGATGTCTCCTCTGTAAACGATGTAGACTTAACTGTTAGCTTGTTGTGTGTAGATATATATATATGTATAATATATATTATATATTATACAACATGTTTAAAAATTGTGGTGATTATCAAAGGGATGCTGGAGCAAGGTTAGGTGATGCAGTGACGTTTAAGTTTATCCAAGCGGAACATGAGTATTCACTCTGTTTATTTATATTTTTTTTTTCAATTTCTAGTGATAAATTCGTTGCAACTGCATAGGGGGCCACTCAAAAACTCAGAACCCCGTTGACCCAGCTGACCCAGCTGACCCAACCACCACCACCACCACCACCACCACCACCACCACCACGACCACCACCACCATTACCACCACTTGCCATCAAACAAAGTTAAAGTCAATTGGGTCAACTGGGTTCAACCAGGTCAACCGGGACACCCTGTACAATGTGGTCAACCGGCCAAGCAGGCAGCACATTTACCGGCCCCCTACGCCGACACACTGGATAAATTTTAATATCTATCACTGTCGCAATGCAAATTTCCGCATACTCTGTGAATTTGAAGCAGGTTGCTTAGGCACTCCACCTGCACAGGTTAGGAGTAGTGGGAAGCAGTGCCACCATGACTTGAGCGAAGGTATTCCGCGATACTTGTAGGTTTGTGGACGCATGAGTTGTGCCTCCTTGAACATACCTGACGTATGTTTTGCTTTATTTTTTTTAAAGCTTTATACATCTTTATAATCAGCTGTATTCCGTGGTCGGCAAACGAAAGACGGGTGTGGGTGCCTGGATCCAGCTCAGAGACCCGAGGCCCTAAAAGATGCCTCACCTACCACTCCAAAGGTGCGGCATAAATCGGATGCTCTCAATGGTAAGGTGCAGTGACATTTATTTCCTAAGGGCAAAGAGATGTCTGTAAAGAAACGAGAGAATACATAAGAATGAATGAGAAAAACAAAGAGAACAGTAATTAATACTTATAGACTTTTGTTCGTCCGAGCATCTTGACCATCGCAAGGGAAAGTATTTGACCGCTCATTTGCTTCAATTGAGGAGGTTTTTAGATCAACCAGAGAGTTCCAAGTGGATGCGTTTGCAGGTTCCTCAGACTCCAGCAGTTGGATCACAGAGTCCAATGCCCTTAGACGTCCTGAAAGTCATCGCCTAAGAAATGGCTTGTGCAAGTTGATCATGTTCAGGCTGCAGACAACTCCAAGCCAAGACTCACTGTCTTGAAGAGGGAGGTTTGAGCTTGTACACTTGCATGATTGCACCAGGTCACCAGCATAATATCAATGATTCAACTTTAATTTGTATACACTTTGTTCTATTTGTTCTAGACTAGATTCTGTATATGTTTGGTGGTGATTTGGTTCGCCACATCGTGTTCGTCTCGACTGGGACATCAATTTTCGGCCGAATCCCTTACGAAACGCTACCCAACAAGAACGCTGCAACTCTGGTTTGGAATCTCATTCATGTCGTCTCTGTTTCGCCAACGCCCAAGGTCACGTCAGCCCTTTTGATCGGCTTCTTTGGCCACGGAGAGCGCCAATTTGACGGTGCAAAGAAGAGCTCATCCGCCCAGGCCTCGGGGTGCGCAAACCGAAGCCTCCGGGTACCCAACCAGCGTCCAAAGGTCAAACAACTATGACTAGTTCATGGGTTTTTGGGATGTTTTTAGTCAGACTAATGATGTCAGACTTGAGAACATCTTATCATGGAATTGCATGGAACATTCTGGAGCTGCTGATGGTGTTGCTCTTCTGTCTTTTTCCTCAGGTCTTCCTTTGGGAGGATCCTTTGCGGTTCACCACCTGCATGGAGCAATTACCTGAACTGGAGGCACCAAATCAGGTATGCAGAGCGACACGTAGTTGAGATAATTGCTCGCTGCAGTATTGGCAATATCGGCTTGTGCCCCAGCAGAGTCGTCATTGTCTTTGTTCCAGGTCTCGATTAAACGACGTGTGAAGGTCAAGTCCTGAGGGGTTTACTGTACAATGAGCACCGTGCCTGCTGTGACAGGCTGTCTGGACTTCAATCGGCACCGTGCTTCAGACGGCGTCTCCGAGACCAAAACTTTGGGGTCCGGCCCTCGAAAACCCAGGTTTTCACTAATATCTGACACCTGGACACCAGGATTTCCCTGACCATTTTTGTGGTCATTTTACAATATTTTACAAACTTTGTGATTCTTGGTGCCTAGCTTGCAAACAACAGTTTGTAGACTGGGCATGTCCCCTTTCTCCCCTTTCTAGACTAAAACTAAAACCTATCATCACACCACCAACCCTAGGCTTTTCCACACCTGATGAAGATGTCAGACATCGGGAGGTGCAGCAGTTGGTGAGGGAGCCCAGAGTTAGTTCTCGAGGCAACCTGAATGTTGGAAGATCTGTCAGCGACGATGTCCGAACCAACAACGTTGAATTATGGTTACTCTAAGCCGTTTCATGGCTGGAGGCACGATTGGGCCGGATTTTGCAGCAGCTTCCAGGGCTCCTTCATCATTGTGGACTGTTGAGAGCTGAGACTGTGGGGCACAGAGCTGGGCCCAAGCGACCTGCTCTGACGCCTTTGATCGGAAGCCCAAGAAGTGACGCTGCCGTTTCCGATGACTAGCCACTCCGATGACTTTAGGCAGGGAAAGGAGAAGAAGATGTTCCAGCAGTCTTTGGCCGTTTTTGAATCGCCGCCCGCACGGGTCCCAAGACTTCCCAGAGACCCAGCCAAACATGTGCTTTGGTGATGAGCCTACAAACAACGATGACCAACTCTCAGGACAAGCTTTTGCTTTGCTCAGGAAAGGGTTCTGAACGCTGCAGCATCGTCACTTTTCATCTTGGAGCAGCACTGGACTGCCAATGCATGGCAGGACCCCTTGAATGAGGGCTGTTGAATGAGGGTAAAGGGGCCCTTATCCTTGTTTCCACCTCTTCACAGACTTGTTTTTCTTTGCTAGTTCACACTTAATTATCTTCAATTTTGTTTTGTAATTGGCATGTTCCAATCTTGCCTTATCTGACCCTCGTGGCTTGACCATGGCTCCAGCCTGAACATTGCAGCTGAGAGCATAAGTTGATGCTCTTTCGCGATCCGAATTATTTTCAAACATATAGATGTCTCTCACCCACATTTCCAGGTTTCGCTCTTTTCGACCAATTTCTTTGGGACCATGCATGTACATTGTGTCCAGGCAACTTTCCTTTTCTCTTGATCTCCCCTGCATTCAACCAGTACTTTCAGGCGACTTTCAGGTATATATATATATATTGTAATTGCAATGGCCTCCACCCTGGTTTAGCGATGGCCTCAAACCTAATATTATCATGTATTTGGATGCGCGATCATGATGGATGAAGCCACTGCCGATGTTATTCTCTTGTTCTTTTCGCAGGAGGTGGGTTCCAAGCTGGGGCTTTTGATGCAAGACATGCTCTTGGACACCTTCCCTGAAACAGTCCATTTGGACAGCGGCAGGCACCAGGGTTGCATGAAACCTCCATTTTGTACAATGTTCTAGATATTGCACTGCATGCCCATATAGACTCATCAGCGTAGAGAAGGAGTGAGACACTCTAGAATCACAACCTGAGTATCATCAGACAGGCTGCAGGCGCAAGTTCCTCCTCGTCGACAAGGTATGCAGCTGTTGTATTCCGCCCTTACAAGTGCAATGCTGCATTCTCCTCAAATGTAATTACTCAGTGAGTTGTTTCATACTTGGTTGGCACATCAAGAACTGAAGATACAGGAGATGAGTTATGGCTTATAATCATGGCTTTAAACTTGGAGCTCCGAGACGAGACTCAGCGTGAGCAAGTTGGATCCTGTTGTGGCTGCCTTTGTTAGATCTCACCCTCGTTGGGCTTCCTGACAGGCGCCGACACGCACGTCATCCTGCTTTGCCTATGTGCTGGTCTGGCCATCCCTGTCACCGGCCTGGCGGCCGCACGAGGATGGAATGTCCCCAAGATTGTCAGCCGAGGCCTCAGTGTTTAGACGTGCCTTGAATATGCCATGCCTTTGTTCTTTGGCTTTGAATATGCGAAGCATTCCGAATCCAAAGCCAGGCATCCAATACTTCCCCAAATCTGCTGGAAAGAATGGCCTTTTTGATAAGGCTTCATTGCTCTAGAGGGTTTCAGCCAGTTTCATCCTGTTTAAGGTGCCATGTTTGAGATCCGCAAGGCTGGAGCTGGTGATTCCTGTGATGACTCGCTCTCTGATTTTGTCAGCTCTCTGATCCGCATGGCAGGTGCGGTGTGATGATTGCCAGGAGGGGCGAGGGAACGCTGTGGAAGAGATTCAAATCGAACTCTCCGCTCGCATCCGAAGACTGGAAATGAGCCCAGATCCCAGTGGAAAGAAACACATTGGACTTGCCCGGGGTGAACACCCCTTTAGGGGGCATTGATGTTTCATGTTTAATCGCAACCGCTGTGTGCACATGTTGTCCCATCCCGGAAAGCACCTTGTTCTTCATTCTTAGTGTTGCTCGGTTCCCCCCTCTACTAATTTCATTTAGTTACACAATTGTCCTAGCGGTCCTAGCTAAGGCAAAAGTCGCACTGACTGGATGAGAATGTACAATGACAGCCAACATACATTACAGATCATTACAGTACATACTGTGCATCGCTACTAGTAACAAGCGGATTACTACTAGTAACAAGAAGCTACTAGCTTCTTGCTACTAGTAGTAATGCCAGGAGCTACTAGTAGCTTCTTGTTACTAGTCTGGTTTCGGAGCTGATGAATCCAGACTGACGGGAGCCAAGGTGGACTGTTGCAAGACGACGAGGAAGAAACTATTGAAGAGATCCATGAATCCATGAAGATCCCATACCATTCGACTCATCGCATTTAAGCGCACTGGCGCAGAGAGCCCAGTTATTGCTTTTGTCCCAAAGGATATGCTGGATGTGTTTAAAACTCGTGCATGTTTGCATGGCTCCGCCGTGAAAATTGCAGCGGGCAATGTCAGCTGATCGGGATTTGCTTCCGTCTTTGCTACGGGCAGCTCGGCCAGTTTCCGCGAGCGTGCCTTCGTTCTAAGTCGGCCATGCTCAAAAATGTGCCTACGAGCTCTTGAGAAACATGCCGAATCCGCGTGGCTTCAACACCGTGAGTTCAGACTCCGCACAAACTATTTTGCTACGCAAACTTGGGATTCGATACATTCGGCTCGCGGAAGGCTGCGGACGAGGTGATCAATCGGACGAAATTGATGATGCAAGGCTTTGAGGAGTTGGGTCTGTGTTTTGGGCCGGTGTGAGTGAGGAAGGGTCAGGAGCTCTGCCCCTGCGAGATGCCTCACCAACTCACCGCAGCGTCTCCAGGATCGGGAGATGCGCTACCGGGAGCAACTCGCACAGGGAAGGGTGCGATGCCCAGGGTCGGGGGTCAGAGAAGGAGTAAGAAAGGAGCGAAGGATAGGCTCGGCATGGCTCGGCTACTCGTAAGGATAGGCTACTCAACATGAGGTGCTCGTTCTATGTCGATCTAAGGATGAACTCCTTGACCACTCCCGGGAGTACAGCAAGTTGCAGGGCAACCTGCGCAGGCGGATGGAACGTGGAGCTCGAGTGAGCCCACGATGTCATACCTGTTTTTGACCCGTTCCCAGAGCAAGAAAAGATCACACTTGAGACATCCAGATTTGGATCATGTTTGTCAATTTTGTAATTCAGGAAACAAACATCCAACAAAACTGTCCGTATTTTGTAAAAGGTCTTTGGAGGACTTGTCCATTCTGCGAGAGGATCTTGAGATTGTACGGAGCTTGTGATGTCTCGATCTTGTTTGATTCGCATTCCGTTCGCTGTTTCACCAGCGGCTTTACCGTATATTATTCCAAAGCAATTAACTGATTGACAAAATTGGTTGAACTTTTCGCCTACGTTCAAGGATCTGCATAGGGTACTTTTTGCAGTTACTTGGGCTCAAACACGCATCCTTTTGAAGGCATGGGCTCGGGTGCTTGTAAGGGCGTGTGCGTGGCCGCCCAGGACGCCTCTGATGAGGAGATCTTGCAATTCTTTGCTGCGTGGCCCAGTGACCAGCGTGAGCGGGTGAATGGCTTGTTGAGCAGTTGCTCCGAAAAGGCTCCAGCAGAGCTGAGTGAAGCTTTGCAAAAAGCCGAAAGTAAAGCCAAACCTTTGGACGAGAAGCAACTCAAGCAGGTGCATTCAGCATTTCGCTGGGGAAAACCTATCCCTGAAATTGAACAGGTAGTGAATGAGTGGGGGAATGAGCTTACTATGAAGGATGCCATTTGTGCCGCAGACACACAAAATGGCAACCTGGCACTCCACATTGCAGCCCAAAATGGTCACATGTCCTTGACAAGGTTCCTTTTGGAGCAAGGAGCAGAGCCCAACGCACAGAACTTCAATGGTCAAACTGCCCTTCACATGAGCGTCGAGTATGACATGTACTTCCAGTCGAAGTTGCTTCTAGATGCCAAGGCTGACCCCAACATCACCAATGCCGGGGGTCACAAGGCATTGACAGGTCTCGAAGGGCTCAAGACAGGTCAAGACGCTTGGGACAATGCTATGAACATTTTGAAGGCAGCAAATGATGATGAAGAGGAAATGAAGGCTGGTGGGGCCAGGGGTCCCGGAAACGCAACAAGCACGAGGAATGCTCGAAAACACATTCCCAAGATCGTAGTTAGAGATCATACTCGCGGTTCGTTGAACAGGGTGCCCATTGGTGCCCATTACGTGCCGATGTTCTCAGTCTTTGAATTTCTTACGGCGGTTTCTCACAGAATATTTGTAGACAGCCTCCCAGCAACATCCTACCACTGGCCATGACTCGCTCAGACCTGGACTCAATAGCTGTTGACAGAATCACTCTCACCACTTCGCGAAGCGCTTTCAGGTGGCTTTTGAAGCGCTGGAAGCTGCAGACCCTGCGGACCTGGACCGTGCCACTTTGGCGGGCACCGGCATGCGGAAGCGAAAGCAGTGCCCGAAGCACTGGCAACCGGAGCGCTTCAAGGCCTGGACCTTTGAAAGATTTTGAAAGGCTATTTTCCTATACAAACCAGCAACTGGTTTTGATGTTCCATGTTAATCTTCCAGGGTGTACTGTATCTCACGTGATCTCCAAATTGGACATCTTTCAAAACAAAATAGATAAAAGCAAGACGCTCTTTTGATAGACGACACGGGACACAAGGATATCGTCCAATAGATTATAGCATCATATAGTTTCAAAGCGCCTCTAAAGCGTTCAGTCCTTCAATAAGGACGAACTGCCGAGGCCATTGTTCAAAAGCTTTGATGACGAGAAGTCCGTGGTTTTTGGGCCGGGACTTCCGTATTTCCGCTCAGCGAGTCAAGACCAACCTCAAGCCAGCTCAACGGGAGGCATATTCATTGCGCACACAGCATGTCCAGAGGTCCTACCATTTGCATACATATATATATATATATGTATGTATGTATGTAGGCTTATGCAGGCTAGAAAATACCATGTGACGGAGTGGAAAGCATTGTAGGTGGCGGAAGTTGGCAGTAGCAAAGTCTGAGTCTTATGTCAGGTCTCACCCACTTTGGTGATGGGCGTGTAGGATATGGAAGGATTGGAAGTCTCCAGTGGAAGTTCTCATTCAACACAGCTTTTTACAAACAACACAACGCGGCTTGAAGAATCCTTGCGGCAGGGATCATATTTGTCGCTGTTGCTAGCCTGACAAGTAGGGTCTCAGGTTTGTGAGGATTTTCCGGCTTCTTCCCCTGTAAACACCTCTTTTTCTCCACTACGTCTTCTGAGAATGCTCATTTTGGGCCCACCAAGAGCCAGTCCACTGGATTTGCATGGCCAGATGCAGCGAGTTCTTGGCCATGCCACGACCTGACGGGCCGAAATCGATGCCTGTCAAGGGCCGCTGTTGAACAGCGGGCCCCATTAGTTGCAGATGTGGCTGGAAGGAGCGATGTGCTAGTTAGCTAGTTCTTGCAGAAGCCTTTGATCCACTGGAAGATTCTGGAAGCATCATACTACTTCATGAAGATCTTTTTCAGCTTTTTAATCTCTATAGTTGGTCCATGCTTCAGATGCCATGTCTGAACATGTGAAAGCCGTCTTGGCACACAATCAACTCGCTCCGAACTGATGAAAAACATGTGGAACCAAAGCGTAGCATAGCGTAGCTGTGTAGTGCGAGGAGTTTGAGGCTTTCAGAGCCTAGTGTTTTCATCGCTACTAGGAGCAAGGACACTACTAGGGGCTCCTGGCCTTACTACTAGGAACAAGAAGCTACTAGGGGCTCCTGGTCGAAGGATCCCAAAGGCCAAAGGAGCGTTGTCCAAGGCCATGGACGAGATGAAACGATTTGAGCGACACTGCGAGGACGGGGAGCGCGGAGAACGCCGATGGGAAGACTTGCTCGGCTCCGCAGTGGGCAGTGATATCGCTAAGATAAGATCTGTATAGTATAGATATGATATAAAATGTGTTGAAGGACAATGTGTTTGAGTCCAAATTGTTCTGTGCTCTCAAAGTCAATGACACGTCACATCAGAGCTTCTTTGATAGAAAAAAAACCGGAGGGTATCTGAATTGTTACCTTTTTTTGGACATCGGCTTTAAGTTACATTTGCTCCGGGAGCTTTGGCCATCGTGGCAGGACGATGCAGACCGCGATTATTCGACCTTCGTCGCGGTGACCAGCGACCGAAAGGAGTTGGAGCGGAAGCTGGCCGAGCTGAAGGATCGAGGTTGGATGGCACGGAGGAACTCACTGGGCACGGTGTGCAGAATTTGGGGTAGCCTGAGTATCAAAGACCATCAAACACCCAAAGGAACAAGGACGATACTAGGGGCTCCTGACTCAAGTCTAAGGATCCGAAGGGCTGCGTGGGCAGATCTCAAAAAAAGCATTCTTGTGGAAGTACAATGGGTTTTAAGACGCGTGTTGTTGCTTAAGTCATTTTAAGTCCAAGAGGAGTGTTAAGTTTAGTGTTGCTTAGTATTGATTTCAACGGATTTTCAGCCTTCTCCGATTTTGGGATACACATGACCCACTCCAAGGTAGTCAGTAGGCCACCATGATCATTTTACGGGGCAATGTCACGAATCCATCGACGTGGGAACAGCGCCATGGCTGTGTGTCCGAGTTTCTCCAAACATCTAGGACGCAAAATCACTTGCACGAAGCCTGAGCGAACGCCACCCTGCGTCCAAGCCTAGTACTGGTACCAGCTACTTGATAAGCTTACTGTAGCTTACTCGTTTACTACCCGACTACCTGCCCAACTCCCCCCGGCAGGCCATGTATAAATAAACCTACTCCGCATGAACCAACCGAGTCGATCTGCCAGACTCGTGTGCGTTTAGAAATTGTTTGTGTGCGTTGGTGGTTAGAAAAGGGATGAACATGGCGAAAGGCCAGGATTAAGCTTTGCCAATTCTTCAAGGGCTGGGATAGACCGTGAAGGAAATCGATTGGATGGAACCAATCATGAAATCGTAAACAGCAGCACCCTTTGTGGATGCCTTTCAGCACCAGCTTGTTGGACTTTGGACCGAACTGTCAGGGCACCACCTGGATGTTGAGACGAAGATGCTGCGCACCCGCGCCCAACAGGCACTGCCTTTCCCAACATGCAAGGGGTGAGATACGAATTAAGAATACATCGTGAGGAAGGATTCTTATTCACGTTGCTAGTGCCGCATTAAGCAGTTCACCAATTCCTAAGCCAGATTCTTGAAGCATTGCAAAGCAACTGTGCGAGGGCCGAATATACGGCCCTCTGGCCTCACTTTTGCTGTTAGATGGCCAATCACTTAGTCGATCCAACCGTCGGGGGTTGGGTCAATAGCTGTGACTGTGAACCTGTCCAAACCTTTTTGCAGGTGAGAGAACGAGTTGCCAATGAGATTACATAGTTGGTCACAGGCGACTGCAGCCTAGAGTCTTTGAAAACCATCGCTCTTTTTTTTTTGCTGCCGTTTCACCAAAAGAGCGAGCTTGAACAACGAGCTCGAAGTCGAAGACGTAGAATAAATTTGAGAAAAGTCAACTTGCTGCCGTGGACAGATGTAGGTTTAATTTTGAAAGCATCTCATGGGCTTGTCATGTATTCCGACTCACTGGAAGCGATCCATAGCCGAGTTCCCATGATGCTCATGGTTTAGAGCTTCTGGGGACGTTTGAAGGCAACCAACAAGCACTTGATTGAACCGTTTAATATCCTGTAAATGTCCTAATCCTATTGGTATTGGTTTTGAGACCACTGTTGTTGGACCCACGAAGTCAGCTTCCTCCTACTTTCAGGGGCTACAGAATGTATCTTGTAGATCCTTTAGATCAGAGCCAATGTAGAGCCTCTGCTTGATCTTTGGGCCCTAGGCGGCTGAATATCGGCTGCACCTAAGCTCCGACTTATTCAGAGTGTGGCTTGATCCAGGTAGATAAGACTAAGCCACAATGCAGGGGCATAAGACTATAAGCCACAGTGTGATTGTTTTTCACGTGTTTTTCTAATGTTTGCCTAAACTTTGGCGTCGCTGCGTTGTCCTTTCTTCCCATGGATTCACCCAGCAAGGAGTCCCCTCGCAAGAGCCCGGACACGCTGCCCATCAGCAGCTTCCGTGGCCCGGAGGTGAATGTGCCGTGGAGTGAACGGGCGGAGCTGACGTTGGAGCAGAAATTGGAGGATGCCGCCCAGCGACTCCAAGTCGCACAGGAGGAGCTCCAGCAGCAGGAACAGCACGTGGGCTCCGGAAGGTATCCGCTTCTTGGCACCATTTTGAGCAAGGTGTAAATTTGATTCGTATGTTTTGAGATTGGTTTTGATAAATACAATGCAGCCAATTGAAAGTCAGCATCCGAAGCTGCATGGAAGCCTTCAAGATCCCGTTGCGTGAGGTTGACATTGAAGACCCGCAAGCAAGAGCCCGACTTTGCTTCTCGTGCAGCGGATGCACAGAGGATGCTTCGCATACAGAGGGATCCTCGCTTTCTGGAGTTGCAAGAAGCTTTAAATGCACAGACAGCAGAAGTGCAGAAACCCGAAAAAAAAGAGTTTCATGGGAACTCGAGAGACCAAAGAGTCTTGGAAGCAACAACTGTCGGATGGACTTCGGAAGTTGATCCAAACTGTGAACATGAGCCTCGATCCGAGCATGGCTGAAAAGCAGCTGGAGAATGTTTACAGGTGGTATGTGGCATCACGACCAGGGTTCTCAGGAGCTCCCTGCCAAGCAGGTGATGCTCCGAGTCCTGGTCGTCCGGCAGAGATGGGTTTCTACAACTTCTGTGCAGACGAAGTCTTGCGGCATCCTGCTCCACCGGGATCGGCCTATTTTACCAAAGAGGATCATGAAGGTGATTTGATGACCTCTCAATCTGTGGAGCGTGTGGAGGATTTCGAGGGGGGTGGGCTGGGTTTCTCAGAAACACCAACTAAACTAGAACTGATCAGACCTTAGAACCAATTTGACTTTTAGCAACTTGCTGTCTTTTGCAAGTGATCACACACATTTAATTTGCAATTCAAATTGTTTGGCAATTTAGCCCACGAGTCGCTTTACCCCTGGGGGCGTTCTGGTCAATCCGTCGAATCCCAGGAGGCCGACACTGTCAAGATGCTTGCAGGACGTCCCATGGCTGAGGCTCGCGGCGATGGCTCATGACGTGTTTAGGACGTGTTGCAAAATCCTCTGACTGTGCCGAAGATGGGTGTTGTAATGGACAGACACATGTGATGAGAAGTTTGGAGTTGCTACCCATGCACAGCACCACTGATGGACGTGGAGGGCCAAACATTGCACCGCATACTTAAACTTAAAGTGTTTTTGTCCTAACTTGCGTTGCGACCCTCTCGCCGCAGGAGAAACGCTCGAAAGTTCCCAACTCGAACTCGGAGTCGAACAACTGGACTTTAACCTTAGGTTGCTCCATGTGGCTCCTGACATTTCGCCTCTCGTATCCTTTTCTTGCATGCAGGCTCGTTTGGCCTCGCCTAAGGAACGCCTCAAGGTGCGGGGAGGGCCCAGGTCTGAAAGATCCTGAGTCATGTCGTGCGTGAAGACGCGCAGCTTTCACCCCAAGAGTTGTGTCCAAGATGTTTCAATCCCTGTTCACAATGAACAGCTTCAAGGCAAAATCGCTTCACTCGGCCTTGCATTGTTGAATTCGAAGGGCTGCTTGGAGGGTTGAGAAACGACCATGCTGCAGGATTTCAGCACTAGAGCCATCGTTCGGCCTTTGACGGCAAGGAAACTGAAGGACAAGGGGCAGCGCGTAGATGATGAGTTGTAGGAGTTTTAGCCAGAAAAAATATGTATGAGCCAGAAAATCTATGAAGATGGATGAAGATCTATGCAGATCTGTGAGTCCATGACCTTCTACGTGTTTCCGCCCACTTTCAGACCCCGTGTGGCGACATGTGCAACTCGTGGGGCTGTGCACTCTTATTATCTCTTATTCAGTATTCACATGCAGTTGATACACATGTAAATTGGGACCAGAATCAGAATGAGAAGTGCGCGTTCTCTTTTTTGAAGAAATGCATCTATGGTCAGGAAAAAGCTTGGAGCTTGAGATCATTCTCTTGTTAAACTTCTGCCATTGCAGTCTGCAGAAGTTTAACTCTATTGTTTGAGCCTTTCCAGTCGCATCCAGTCGCTTTTGAACCACAGCCTTTGTGGCTCTTGGCCAACTACCCCTGGGTTCCCCTGGTAGTTCAAGCAAGATCGTTACTGACAAGAAAACTTTCTTTACTATCTCGTATTACTGTGCTCCCCTCACGCCTTTGGACATTATTTTACTAACAGCAAGTATGACTTGACTTACTTGACTCTACGCCCGACCGACTTGACTCAGAGTCCCTTCCTCCGTGCCGTTTTGGAAGGACTTGGCTGGTGAAAGGCCAGAAGAGCCCAACCGCCCACTCACGCCCTCAACGACCGAAGGAGGCAAAGCTCCAGTATGGTGTGGAAATCATATGATCATTCAGCAGGTTTAACAAGATGTTGTACTCTGTAATCTGCAGTCATTCTTTTTGCGGCCCCGCAACTTGTGGTGGTATGTTTTCTTGTGAACATGGTCTTGCGGCAACTTGACAGCCTTTTGGATACTGAAAGCCACACGGATATCCGATATCCACTTGCTTGATGCACCCAACCCTTCGCATCTATGCGCCGACATTATTTCTGAATGAAGCAGCATCAGCAGTTTGGTGGGTTTGCCCACAGCGCAGGCTTTACAGCACGTTCACTGGCTGCAGCCTCAACTCTTCAGCCTATCACGGGTTGGTGGGAGCAAGCCGCTGCAAAAATCATCAAAATCCAGATGTGGACATCCACTGCATGCGGCACATATTTGCTAATATAATTTATATAGTATCAACAAACAGATGATCCGATCAAATCCGATCCAACCTTTCACCTCCAAGGTGTCAGCAAGGTCGACCGCTGTTGCTGGAGGCGAACAACCAGACACAACTGGGCGCAGAAAGTAGGATTGCATGGATTGTTTAATGTTCCTTGTTGATCTTGGTGTGAGAAGTTGTCAGGGACAGATTGGACAGAGTGGCTAGACTTAAACATCACCACTCGCCACCCTCCGCACAGTTTCACGACCCACCTCGGCGATGAGCATGGTCTCAACCTCGGGATTTGTGCTGCAGTTTTGAGTTGTTCCTAAATCAAAATAATCAAAGATCCCAAGCGGAATCGGAATTTGTTAGGGTTAAGCTTTGTGCTGCAGTTTTGAGTTGTTCCAAAATCAAAGATCCCAAGCGGAATTGTTAGGGTTAAGCGCTCAGGATGGCTCAGGCATAAGGGGTGCAACTCCACAGCTCTGGTTGACTGCAGGGTCATGCAGTCAACGAGAGTTATGGAGTTGCACGTTGGAGCTGTTTTACTTCTCCTTCTGGTACTTGTAGAATTGTCATGTATTTTTGTTTTGGGCAGAACATGAACAAGCCAAACCCTTTTCATGCTCATCAACGGGGAAGATAGAAGCCAGTAGTGGCACCCTTGCGAAGGAGTAAAACAAAAAGGCACCCTCGGGCGAGAGCACACTGTCCAAGCATGTCTTCACTAGACCTGGACAAAATCAAGGAGAAATACAAGACATATCAAATCACTGAGCAATGAGCAAGGAGGATACTGTATTTTTGCTGAATGATTGTGACGCTGGAAGGATCAGTGTGAAGATCAGAGAAGAGAGGCTCTCATAGAATGTTAGCACATGACTCATGACATGTTCCCACAAGAGATCACAACAGCATGTCGGAAGACCTCGGATGTATTTCCAGCCGCCATTCCTCCGCTTCGTCGGATAGACCATTCGACTGTTTGATTTTCTATGACCCTCCCAGCATCCTGAGATCGAAGGGTCAAAGTGCCAAGGCTCAGAGCGCTGTAAGTCGTGGTGTTGGGGGGCTCAGGGGGGGAAGCACAAGACCACAGGCCATCAGAAACAGTGGGAAAAGGACGTTTGCAGAATGAAGATCATGGAACAAAGCATGACATCCAAGTTCTCAACTATGAGTGTGCTCTTAAACCCGATGCAGAAAAACACAAGACTTTATACTGTTTATACTCTTCAGGCCACGCCGACCCCACGGAGTGTGGCTCGCCGGTTCTGAACTTAGAAAAGTGCGGGGCAAGGACTTTCAGACATTTTTGCAAACATTCAGCTCCATTCGTGCGACTGGATTTCCATGTCGTCTTGGGCACAGCCATGTTTGGTTCTGTATCATCATCGAGTCCATAATGTTCATCGCATTTTTTGAAAGAGGTGTTCTTCACACAACGTACATTGAATGTGGCTGCTTGGGTGTCTTCTGCTGATTCGTATCCTCTCAGTTCAGTTGGTCTTCCATGTTCATTCAAATGGTTGGAACTTGGAAGAGGTCTTTTCAATCATGCAGACTTTCAGAATTCACAGACAAGCAGATACTTAAAGCCAAGGGATGCTGAGGAAAGAAGCCCCAAGGGGGGCTTGCCTTGGCTTGTGTGTTTGTACCATGTATTTTCAATGTACACATGTATATATATAATATATGTAAATATATATATAACTATAATATATATATATTAAACCACACATAATCTTCTTTTGAGGTACTAATAGCAATGGCTTCCAACCTAAATACAGTACCAATGACCTCCAACCTACTAGCGACGGCCTCCACATATATATATATATATGTACACACACACACTCCAAAAGGTCTCACATGATCGGACCCCAGAAATAAGTGTGCGCCTTCAGGCCTCAGTCAGCAGCTTCTGTGGATTCTGTGGACTTGGTCTCAGATCTCTTTCAGAGAGGAGTAGAAGCTGTGATGGCTGCCCCATGAACAACATGAAGCAACACATTCATTCATGAAAGACGATGAACGATGAGGCCTTGAATTCTGTAGATTCAGTTCATGCCTTCAGAAGTGGCCGGTCATAGAGTCATAGAGCTCTGACTGGATGTCAAAACGATGGACACTCTTCAGTGCACCTGAACGCTCAAGAAGCCCAGACCTGGCAGGCTTCACACACCTTCATCCACTTTCGTGTATGCTTGTCCCTTTGTCCCTTCCTGTCGTCGCATCGCAGTGGGTTTCTTAAGGTTCCTCCTCTCCCGCAGACTGTGGAAGAGCTCGGGCCTCGGGAGCGGCCACGACTGTGGAAGGTCCTACTAGGTGCTTTTGGTTAAGCCGAGGGCAGCATAAAAGGATATATACTATACTGTATAAGAAAAGGCTGCAGGCTTAATTGGCTTCATTCAATTCATTCCTCGGGATTGACAAGACTTCATGGGAACATAGTGTACAACCATCTAGGGGCTGTTCTTCAGGCCTTGACACGAAAGGGACAGAGCGTATTTGATTTGAAACCATGGCCACATCGCAGTGAAGATCCAAACTGCTCCGCAAGATGGAGTTGGATCAGAGTTGGTAAAATACTTCAACACATAATGTCACCAATAGTTTCAGTCAATAGTGAGAGGAAGGCTGAAGGCCAGGTGGTGTGAAATCACTTGACCCAACCTTGGAAGGAGGCATTTGAGCTCTCGATGAAAATTCTAGATGTGTCCAAGGAACACCAACCCTGCTCCGGAAGAGTGTCCGAGGCCTAGTGAAAGTGGAACACACCCAGCCTCAAATTGAATGCCCAAAATGGAAGCTCATAGGTCGTGCTGGTGCTTGCAAGGGATGAGTGTAGAGTCATCGGAGAGTGTGTTACCGTTTCCTTGCTGACTAAGATACATTGCCATATCCTGGCACTGAAGCGGAGTGGAATATGGAAAGGCGAGGTTGTTTGTGGGTGGATTTGGTGATGATGGGGCAAGCGAGTATTTGCAAACGGACTCCCAGCTGCTTCAAGCAAGACAGTCGTGAGGCGTTGGATGCTCAGAAGAAATCGGGCCATCACTGACAAGGCTTGACATTGCCAAGTCAGCTGCAGAACCAAACCTGTTGCCACGGAAATCCAACGAGACTGATTGGAGGAAAACCTGAAGCAGCATCTTGAAGCAACATCCTGAAAACGGAGCGGAACTCAACGACTCGTGCCTGTCACCAGGTGATGGGGCAAGAGAGGAACTCAGCACTTCGTGCATGGGCCGAACGCCGATGCCTGAAATTGGTCGAACATGATTGAACATGCGCTGTATTCCAAAGTCTTAAGTTTCAACAAACCACGCGCAGAATCAAGACAACAAAGGCCCTGAAGCTCTTTCACCTAGGCCGCGCACGAGTTGAAGAAGAGATCAGCCGGACAGCGGAGGCACGACATGGCAAGACATGTCCTTTTTGTTGGAAGTATTCTTTGTTTTGCATTAAGTTCCCTAAAAATCTAGGAACCAAATCATTTGTGGGAGCGCTTCGGGCGGCGGGGGAAGAAGCGTGGGCTATCCTGCGTCCCATAGCGCCGTAGGTAGCAGGTAGCTTAAGTGTCTAGCAGCATCTAGTAGCTTACCTTCTTACTTAATTAAGTAGGCGCCTACTTAGTCAAGTAGGATCGGGTAAAAAAAGAGAGTTTAAAATGTCCACTCAACTGATGAGAGTCTGTGAGAGTGACAGGCTACTCGTTTTCAATGTGCCTGGACCTCATGTTGCGTTTTCACATGTTTGCGCAAGTAGGCAGCATGGTTGGGACGGCCGATTGCCTTGCATTTTAGGCCTTGAAAGATAGAAGGTATATTGAGCCTCCAGACGCTGAGGAGGCAAGGATAATCAAGTACAGTATAGTATGTTTCAGCAAATACGGTTCAATTTGTGTCCTTGAATGGATGGTGTCTAGCACAATCAGAAGAAATTTGAACGTTTCTGTGTCATCTTCTTTGTGCCTGGTTCCTTCCTATTCTTCAACCTTGATTCATTTTGACAGGACATTGAAGCAACAGTTACCTGCGAGGACACCATGTTTAGAGTGCCCGACAATCACTGCGAGAATCATTTGGAATGACAAATATGATTCGCTCTTAGCATCACTCAGAACATAGGCTCAGAACACACACACAGACAACTACACATGCAACACTGGAGGTTTTTTTCCATTGCTTGTGGTATGTTCTTCACTCAAAGTTTCAATTGCTTGCTCGTCACAGGGAGAGGCAAGGCAAGCCACTGATGCCAGAGAAGACTTGCGAACCCTACTACCGCCTCTGGCATATCTGGAGGAAAGAAGGCATGCAATGCAAGAGGAAGGAAGCTCCAAGGCATACAAGTGTGAGCCCGGCAATGCAAGCGGATGAGCATCCCGAATCCCACATATGTCCCATAGCAGGCAGCAGACTAAGCAGATCAAACAAAGGAAGCACCCATAGAGTGCATAGGAGGTGAGGAACCCACAGCTTGCCCTGAGGGACAAGGAGCAAACGACCAGCAAGCTCTAAATGCCCACCACACTGTCCTTAGACTTCACCCAACCACCTTTTGTGGAGTCTTAATGTTTCTATTTCTTTACCAGCTTGACGATGGAAATCCATGTGCTCTTCTATAAGGCAATCAATTGGATGTTCCAAGCGCAGGGCCCCCTCCCATGAAATGAGGACATGGCGGTAACTTAGTAGCTGTAGCATTTGAGCCGTTCGAATCGTGCATCGTGTGGTGCCCACCAGAAAATGTGATTTCTATGTTGAAAGTGTGCGCTTTAGTCGACTGAAAGCATGATGTTCCAAGTGACTCTTTGTAGGGAGGGATGAGACTGCAGAACCAAATGATTAGTGTGAGCACTTCTTCAAGGAAGCTCCCCTCCGCCCTCAGACGGGGAGCTTCCTCGAAGAAGCGTGAGCTCTCCTGCATTCTAGCTAGGAGCGTCCAGCACCTAATTGCTACTAACCCCTATCAGCGCCACCCCATCCCCGGACAAACATCAACTTACAAAAAAAATACATTTGGAATTTGGCCGAATGAGATGGTAGATAGGCCCTGTGGACCCTTCCAGGACGAAAGCAGCAGTCGACCTTCTCACACACCAGCTGTGCGCAGGCACGGGATCAAACTCCACTCTGTTGCAAGGATTTGTTGTATCTGTATTAACACCATATTATATATATATAATGAGCCACAGTCAAAATCATAGCGTTAAGGTTTTATATAAAATTGATCATTTTGGTGAGATCTTGCAGAATCTTGCACATTCCTTGGAAAACGAAGACGGAAAACCAAAAACGACGCCTCTTGGTGGGATGTTAAACGAAGCCCCAAACGAAGCCAAAATCCATGAAAACGTGTCCTTTGTAGACCCTGCCCCAAATGCCATACTGTAAGAAGTTCCTTTGCTGTACTGGTAGGCTTCTTTTTCAAGAAGTTCCTTTGCTTTACTTCACATTGTAAAGGTCTAGTGGTAATATAACTCATCTGGTGAACAAACTGTATTTTCACTCCATGTAATATGTACACTTTGTACCTTGCACATAGTAGGATGTCATGTCACCTTGACTTTGCAGCTCGCGGCCCAAAACAGGAGTTGCAGCTTAACGGCTGTTTCTATAGGTTATCAGCCGTAGTGCTCTAACCACAGCCATGGACGCTCTTGCTATTCCTGGGAACGGTACATCATCGGTAGCAGTCCCAGCCGGTCTCATGACTGAGCCCACGGTGGATCTAGATGACCCCATGGGTTCAGCTCCTGTCACAGCTTACTTTCAGTTTGTGCAGCAAAACATTCAACAAGTGTACAACGGAAATGAAGATGCTATCATTGCTGAGGCAGAGAGAAGGCACAAAGAGATAATGGGACAATGGTTGGAAATGGTAAAAACCAAGTTTCGTCAAGCAATCGATGAAGTAGCGAGCAAGCATCATGAGGAACTCAGTTCGGTAAGGCAGCAAGCTCAATCTAGCTACAACCAAGTGCAAGGGGAACTTAGCGCTGCAAAAGCGCGGATCCTAAAGCTAGAGAGTGAAAGGTCCATTGAGGCTGAAGCCAGAAAAGCAGAACTGGACTCCTTGCGCATCCAGCTCATGCACGATTGTCAGCAAACTGTCACTGCCATCACCAGCGGTGCCGAGCAAGGTGTGGCAACGCTTCGTGCAGAGTTTGATGAGCGGGAAACTCAGCTTCGACGTGAGCTACGCGATGCAGAAAATGAAAACTATAGCCTGCAGCAAATGCTCGATGACCTTAAAGCCAAAATGCATGCTGGACCCGAGCTAGAGTACCATCCAACAAGTGTCATGAACACACCAGTGTCTACTCCTAGGCATGATGACACTAAGAGGAAAAATCCTCTGGAGACCATTGCAGCAGAGGCTACAGCACGTTTGAGTGGACTGTTCGCACCCAAAGCGCCGACGGCCACCATCATCGGTGATGCCCCACCAGGGGCAGCTGCTCCTATCAAGCCTGTGCTTCCAGTTTACGGAGGCACAGCAGCGGATGGGGGCAAAACACCAACAAATATGTTCCATAGCCCTGCACCTTCAATTCGCGAACCCCATAAGCCAGCGTCATCAGGTGCCATCACCTCTGAGCAGGTGATCGAATTGGTCAAGTCACTCACTCAAAGAGAGTCAGATGAGAAGCCAAAGGTAAAGGAGGCAGATCACATCAAGTTGAATGACATGCCAACCCCTGAAACCTATCGGCAGTGGAAACATCATGTGAGGGACGAAATCAAGTCATGTTCTGACAAACCAGATGCCGCCTGGGACTGGTTAATGGAGGTTTACAACACTGTCGATGAGAGAAAAGTTCTGGAAGAGCGGTTGTCTAACCCTGGGAAGTTCACAACGTTGGATACCAAGTTGGCAGCTGCGCTGACCAGAAGTGCAAAGGGTGATCTAGCAAACCGGATCATCAATTACAAAGAAGAGAAGGCAAAGCTAGGCATCCAGGTTCGAGGAAGGATGATTCTTCTCATGTTCGATGACTATTTCAAGACCTCGGAAGAAGCGGGTAGCCTCTATAGGGTTGAAGATCTTCTCAATGTGGTAAAGGTAGGCGACACGGTAGCGGACTTGAAGCGTTTCATCAACCGCTGGGACGCTACCATCGCTGGTATGCCCGAACCACCGCATGAAAACGTGCTCCGAGACATCCTTTTAAGGCAGATCCGCACCAGCACAATCCTGAGGTACGACATTGATCTCTTCGATCGCGCAAAAGAAGGAGACCACCATCGGTCTTACAAGTTCCTACTGCAAAGCATCAAGGATCTGATCGATCGGGAACGCCTTCGTGAAAATCGATCACGTATCGCGGAGCGAAATCGGCTCAAGCCAGGTGATCGACGCGAGAAGAACGCAGCCCCTACTGTTGATCCTCGGCGAAAGCGTTCGCCATCGCGCGGACGATCCGCTTCACGGGAGAAGGGTATTTGTTGGGCCTTTTTGGAGGGAAAGTGTGCAAAAGGGAAAGATTGCAAGTTCAAGCATGAAAAGCCCAAGCGTGATCCTTCCAAGAAGCGCCAACCATCCCGGGAGCGGAATGAGTCGAGGGACAAAAGCACAGATAAGGAGAAGAAGCGAATGACTAAGGAAGAGATGGCGAAGACCCCGTGCAGGTACGATCAACAAGGTACTTGCAGAAGAGGAGACAAGTGCTTTTTCAAACACGGAGAAAAGGCAGCACCGGCTCCGAAAACGAAGCCTAGAAAGGACTCCCCAAAGCCAAAGGCAAAAGGAGATACCAAGAAGGCTGCCATTTGCCTGAGCAATCGGTTTGCATGTCTTGCGACTGGTGTGCCCGGACGGTCATGTCTCAAGAAGTCCTGTCTTCCTCCAGCAAGAAAGAGGTCTAAGTCGTCTGCCCGAAGAACCACATTCGTTATGAAACCTGAAATTCGCACAATCCCTGCTCGCGGGGAACACTGCAAGATGGTCAAGCGTGAGCGCAAGTACAGTGTGCATTTTGCCACGAGCGATCGCGTGCCCAAGAGCGACCCAAAGGCAGCCCACATGGCCAAAGTAAAAGCTAGGCAGTTGGCTGAAGTTGTCCGAAGCTTTGATAGCGCAACAGTGCCCTCATGTCGTTTCACGTGCACCGAATCGTCGCTTACTTGTCGTGAGTGTCGAGGCTTGATCAAGTTGAAAACGTGTCCTACTACCATCCCAACTGTAGTTGCTGGTCCAGCACCAAGGGAAGGCAGGTTCTCATGGCTCGTCGATTCTGGGAGTGAGCAGGACCTCCTCAGCAGAAAAGTCATGGATGCTGCTGGTGCGGAGAACCCAAGACGGGCTCCTCACACCATCAGTCTGATTACTGCAAATGGGTCGACCGAAGCCAGCGAGGTAGCTGATGTCAAGATGAAGCAGCTACTTGAGCCTTGCACGCCGTATTTGCTGGATGAATGCCCTGCTGTGCTCTCAGTTGGCATCAAATGCCTTGACCAAGGGTATAGTTTCGTGTGGCCAGCAAACGGTACACCAATCCTGGTGCGACCAGATGAGAAAATCGTTCAACTTCGCGTTGACGGTCATGTCCCAGTCCTCGACTCCGAGTGCAAAGTCTTCGGGAAGGGCAAGTTCAAGAAGGACAAGCCTCTGAAGAAGCTGTTTGCAATGCCGGGAGCAATCTCGAGCCCGTCGGATAAGAAAGAGGATGAGGGCATCGACGAGGAAGTGCCAGACGACGAAGAGAGCCGTTTGGTGCGATCAAGAAAAGTCGGAGACTTGATGCGTGAAGCACAGTCCGCAAAACACCAGTATATCACCACTTCCCCAAGAACCCATTCTGCAAAGTGTGCCAGCGAGCAAGGATGCTTGCACCACAGGCACGAAAGAAAGGGGGTGAGAGCCGCATTCAGACTAAGGCCTTCGGTGATCATCTGATCGCTGACCACGTCGTCGTGCGCGCGAACATCGAAGAAGGGAGTCGTGGTGAACGGGTAGCTTTGGTTGTGAAAGACCTGCATACAAAGTTCCGGAGTATTTACCCATCCCAGTCAAAGAGTTCGGATGAGGTAGTGATTGCTCTTCAGCATTTTGTTGCCCCGGATGATGCAGTCGAGGTCATTTACACCGACAATTCCCGTGAGCTGATAGCTGGCATCAAGGAGTTAGGGTATCGCCACCAAACCTCCGTTGAGTACGTGGACTCCTCCAAGAGCTTCATTGAAAGGGAAGTTAGGAACATGCTTGAGGGAGCACGCACCAATCTTGTTCAGTCCGGAATGCCCCTCCAGTACTGGCCACTCGCCATTCAACATTTTGCAATGGCAACAAATACGAGTGATCAGCTGGACTCATTTCCAAGCCCATGGGAACTGCGTTTTGGAGAAATGTTCGAAGGCATGGCCATTCCGTTTGGCGCAAAAGTCCTATTCTGGAACAACCCCAATCGAGCCGACAATACAGCAGGAAAGCTGTCGCCCACTTCGGTGGAAGGTGTGTTTCTTGGTTATCATGTACAGCCAGGACACAAGTGGCGCGGGGAGTACCTAGTTGCTAAGTTGGAAGCACTAGACTACCATGTTGAACACAACAGTTTGACGATCCAGAGGACAAAGAAAATTGAGCTCCTTCCAGGCGGTTTTAGTTTTCCATTGCGTGTCAAACAAGATCGTAAGGAAGCTATCCCTGATGACCCAAAGCTCAACCTTATCGAGTCTCCCAATCCGATTCCACTTGCGGATGCTGACCTTGCAGAGTACACTCCATCCGAAGCCCCAGAAGGTGTACTTGAACAGGGGGGTGTGGAACCCGAAATTGAAGTCACGGCAGCTGACAAAGCCGAGGACTACAAGCCCGACACTACGCCGGCCGGGGTCCCTATTCCTGAAGGTTACCGTCGGGATGGTCTTCGAGTGGTGAAGACGTACAAAGGCAGCAAATGCCCCAAGGACATTCCATCGGATTATTGGAAAACGCTCGGCCCAAAAGATCGAGCAAAGTTGCTGAAAGAAATGGACGAAGCAAAGTCATCCTCCAGCAAAGGTTCAAAGACCACAAGTCCAGCGACTTCTTCTCAGCTCGGTTCATGCCGAAGCCCTTGTGTTACGGACACAAGTACCAGCTGGGAAGCCGTGCCCACACCACAGATGAGGTTTGGAGCACCTGCAATGCCGCGGAAAGTGCTTGATCAACCTGAGCCGCATCGGCTTCCGATTCGGGAGCTTATCGCACAGCGCATCAAGCAAATCGAATTCCAAGTCGCATTCGAGCTTTTCTGTGCTGTTGCCAGGCTCGTACCTCGCGATGAGGTTTCTCGAACTCCGAAGGCCAAAGCAGCGTTGGACGCTGAGTGGGAGCGACTAAAAGCCAAGGGAACATGGGATGAAGCCCGTGTCCAGGAGTGCCGAAAGGTCGTTAGTGAGGCACACCGCAAGGGAGAGACTGTCCATCTCGGCCGCATTTTTGAAGCATGCTACGAGAAGGGCAGTGAGCTTGAAGCGTGGAACCCTTTGAGAAAATTCAAAGGCCGGACGGTTTTCGAAGGCAACAATGTCAGAGATCAAAACTCTGACCATGCTTTGTTTGGCGAGTTGGGCTCTAGCCCAGCGTCAATGGAAGCCGCCAAGGTTCTTGATGCCTATGGTAGTCAGCCAGGGTTTGGCAAACAGCAGGCAGACGCTGTGCAAGCTTATGTCCAGGCCCTCTTCACTGGGGTGCCCACATGGATATCTCTTCCGCGAAATCGGTGGCCGAAGACCTGGGAGGGCAAATATCAAAACCCCGTGGTACCCCTTGCGTTGGCTTTATACGGACATCCCGACAGTGGCGGAATTTGGGAAAAGCACCTCAACAGTCGACTTCACTCCAAAGGTTGGGAACAAATCCTGCCCGATGTTTGGCAGAGCATGTTCTACCACCAAGAACTTCGACTTCTTTTGGTTGTATACGTGGATGATTTCAAATTGGCCGGGCCAACGGAGCACCTTTCCAAGGGATGGGAGCTTATCAAATCAGCCGTCGACATTGGCGAGCCCGAAGCCTATGATCGGTATTTTGGTTGTCATCACAAAGAGTTTTCCCACGTACGTCTCCCCAAATCTGCGCATCCTTTTGCTCATGTTTTCGATCCCAAACTTGCAACAGCATGCCAACAGCATAGAACACGAGACTATTGGCACCATGATCCCGAAACTCGCACTTGGACTCGGTTTCATTTGCAGCCTCGCAAGAAGCTCTACGACCCTGCGAATGAGGGGGGGAGTTCAGTAGGCAAATTTCGGGTCAAAGGATTACACGTTTTGATCATGACGTCACCTTTCACGGTTGCCCATCGATTCAAGCTGTTAGCGGCGATGAAGGTACAACATTGGTAATGGACTCATGGTCAGACAACCCCAAATTGCAAACGGAAGGCTTTTGGACGGGTTCGACCATTTTTACCTATGGTGAAGAGGTTGACCTCAGCGCGTTCGCAGCGGCTTCAAAGAACAGGCCGGGACCTCATCGAAACAAACGCGAGGCAAAGAACGAAGCCAAGCAGAAGAGGTTCAAGCCAATTGAGGACGTAGTGAAATCCAGGGCTGGCGTCATGGCCAAGCCCGTTAGCATCGTTCGCTATGACATGTCAAGTTTTCTTGAGTCATGTGTGGAAGCGTACTGTGAGCTAGCAAAAGTGGATGTCTCCTCATTGAAGCCAGCCCCGACACCGTTCACGGATGCAGGTATTGCCAGGCCGACGTTGAGTGAGTCCGAACCGAACGGTCGACTTCAACCTATTGCCAGCAAGGTTCTTATGAAAATCCTTTTTGCGGCTAGAATGGCTAGGTTTGACCTACTCCGTGCAACTCAGAGTTTGGCCTCCCGGGTCACGAAATGGTCGACGGAATGCGACGTCGCGCTCCACAGGTTGGTGGCATACATCCACCATACCAAAGACAGGTTCTTGGACGCCTTCATCGGCGATCCCTTGTCCGAATGCCAGATTTGGCTGTTCGCTGATGCGGACTGGGCAGGGGATGAAGAGGCCAAGAGTACCTCCGGGCGCACCACTGTCATTGTGGGTCCAAACACGTATTTCCCAATCAACTCATTCTCAAAGAAACAAACAGTGATTTCCACAAGCTCCACCGAAGCTGAGGTGGTTGCTGCCAACCAAGCTCTTAGAGCAGAGGGTCTTCCTGTGTTAGCGCTATTCGAGAAACTCGCTTATGGCAAAGTAGCTACGAAACTTGCCCCGAAAGGAAAGTATGCTGATGAAGAAGTGTTCACCCGCATTGACCCCGAAATCAACGAGATTCGGAACGGCAATGTCGATTCTGGACTGGATGTCTCAAACATTCAGGGTTTGAAGGTCCACTTTCCAGACTTTTGCCAAGTCAAGTTCATGGAGGACAATCAGGCGACCATCACGATACTAAAGTCTGGGAACTCGTCATCCATGAAGCACGTGAACAGAACGCAAAACGTGAGTTTCAAATGGCTAAAGCAACAGTTCGAACGGGAGCAGTTCGATTTGGTGAATGTTGGAACCCTCTGGACATCCTCACAAAGGCGTTCACCAACGCTGCCAAGTGGGAACACGCCCTTAGGCTGATTGGCATTGGGCGAAAGCTTGCTGACAGCCCGGTGCAGGCCGGAGCCCCAACGAGAACGGTGGTTTCCAAAGTCTTGCAGCAGGGGGGTGTTGCGCATGCGAACACACATGATAGGTTGCTTATCGAGTTCTGTTGTTCTGCTGATTCTAAGCTTAGGCAAATGCGCAGTGAGTCGAAAGGATGTAAAGTCCTCCGCGTCACAATCAACGAAGATGCAACCACAGGCGAGTGCATGAGGTGGCTTGACAAAGAAATCAACACCTTTAAACAACAGCACCCAAAAGCAAAGGTTCTGCTGTACGGCAGTTTGCCCTGCACGGGCGGGAGCCCATGGGGAAACGTCAACAAGCAAACTGAGGAAGGATTGGAACGCATCAAGGAGCAACAAAAGGAGTTCACCAAACTCTTCAAGAGCTTCGCCAAGCTCGTGCGTGACCACCTTGACTCAAGGACGTTTGTTGCCTTTGAGCTTTCCCGTCGCTGTCGCTATTGGCATTGGCCGTCGGTGTTGGCTTTCATCAAACGCCACAACTTGCAAGGATACAACTTCGATGGATGCATGTTTGGTGTGCGAGATAATCACGGTAATCTTATGCGTAAGAGTTGGCACATATGCACAAATCAATACATGTGTACACATGATCACACTCATGGGCAAAGTAGAGGCAAGTCATTGAAGAGTGCTGAAGGTTACACGTTTGAGTACACTGATCTTGTTCACCGCTGCTTCAAGAATAGCAGCTCAAGTCATTCAGCCGCCGTCGCGCAGCGCGCCCTGCCAGCGATCATTGTTGATCACACCATGTCGGCTGACCAAGACATGCGCAGGGAAACCTTGGACATCTTCGAGTCGCACTTTCGGCAGATTGTGGCCTCTGGCTACTACCTCGAAGACGGATATTCTGAGGACGTGGACGCGGTGCGGAATGGCGTCCTTGGCCAGCACACAGCACATTCTGCGCTGGCGGGCCTGGTCGAGAAGAACCGATGGCTAGAGCCGGAGTTGGGCCCGTTGATTCGGACCTCGCGGTATGATCTAGCCGCCTTCACAGGTGTGCCCACGAGCCAAGACTACCAAACGGTACATATCTTGATCTCTGATTCCACCTTGTGCTTGGTTAGCGGTTCGAAACGCAAACCCCAGAGGTCACGAAAGGTAGCGGTTACGCTACCTGAGTTTTCCTTTTGCTTTAGCAAAAATGTATTAACCCAGAGCTGCAGCCTATCTCTCGGAGAAATGGTCCCCGACATCTTCGTTTGCTGGCCGGGGGGGGGGGCCCCCCCCCCCCTTTCAACTCCACCCTAGCGCGCCTCGGGGTCAACCGTTCGAAAACACTGTAAATATCAGTGTTTTCAGCTCTGCCAGTCCTCAGCAGTGACACAAAATCATTGAATTTACAGCGTTTTTTGTGGCTGTCCGGCAAAAAAACACCGCAAAAACCGATGGTTTTTGATGCGTCTCGGTTAGAAAAATGACCGAAAAAAGGCCAAAAACCAGGAAAGATTTTGTCAGAAAGGGTTTTTGAGGCTTTTGGAGGCTTCAAAATTGCACAAAACTATGGTATTTACAGGGTTTTGTGCACCTTCCCGGCAGAAAACGCCGGTATTTACACGGTTTTCTGCGCTTTTCCAGCGCTCAACCGTGGTGCGCCTTTGGATCGACGGCTACAAAATACCGTAAATACCAGTGTTTTCAGCTCCTCCTGTCTTCAAGCGTGGCCTTAGACCTTGCCGCGGCTGTGGATCGACGGCAACGAAACCTCGTAAATACCAGTGTTTTTGAGCACGTCCTGTTTGCAAGCATGGCCTGCGGCCACGCAATTTACAGGGTCGCCGCACGTCACTATGTAAATCCGAAGTTGCATTTGAGAAATGTGTGACTCCTTTTGAAGGCACGTCAACCTGTATTGAAACCGCTAGACCGCTACAGCTTCTGGAGGTTTTGTCAAGCGTTTGTGCACTAGTCTTTCTTTCATCGCGCTCACTCACTTCTCTTCAAACAAGTGGGGGGCCTCTCACCTCCTCCCGGATTACGCCTGATTCCCTGCTACCTTTCGTTCACCCCCCTCCTCTCTCAAGTTCGATCTGGCCGATCACTTTCAGGCCTATCGTCCAACTTACTGCAAGCATTTTCATCACGAATGCCTCTGGGGTGCAGAGTTGCCATTGTTGCTGAAACGAGCCCGTATTGCCGTGAGGAGCCTCAAGCGCCAGTTTCCAGGCTGCATGCTGCTGGTTGGCGTGGTATGGTCTGGCAACGAGCTCATTGGCAAGAAAGGAATTGAAGCCCAGACTTCATGGCCCTTCGATCATCCTGACGGCGATCACTACATGGAGCTACAGGAGAAGGCGCAAGAAGAGCTGGTCGGGTTTGCCGCCGATATGTTTCGATACGGTGTGCGCTCGGCCGCTCTCATCAGCGCGCCCGATCCTGAGACCTACAACTTCACGCGGCAGGGACCGTACAGCGACTGGTACAACCGGCTGAGTCAATGGTTCCAAGATGAGGTGTATGGTTCTCAGATCGGCAAGTGTCGCTTCCGCCTAGTCAACATCAACGTCCTCAACATCCGCATGGACTTGCGTGACCAATGGCATTGCGAAAAATCGGACGAGAATGCAAATCATATGTTCTCATTTTGTCAGAGTGTATTCCACCTGCTTATGAGACTCTATGTTCTCGGAGATATCGCATTGGAAGTAGCTGCCACCAGTCCGATGAACTGTCCGCTCGGTGGACTTGAGCTTCGTGATGATCGCCTCCCTCCACATCAGCGATACGAAGAGCTAATCCGAAACCTTGCCGATGTCCGCCACAAAAGGGCAATCGCCGCAGCCGAGCTCACCGCTCGCGCCCTTACCAAGAAGGACGTCGCTGCGGAGCAGCCAAACCGTGCTGCACCGATTACCGAGGCAGACATGGCCGTCATCGATGATGAGCCCGAAGGGGAGGAAGATGATCCAGACCTTTCGGCGATTTTCGTCGCAAATGACGCCACGGCAGAAAAGATCCTCCAGCAACGCCTTGATGTCATGGAGGAAGAGCAGGAGAAGATTGCTGCAGAGCTGGACATCAACCGAGAAACCTATGAGGGTCGGCTCCAGACGCTTGAGGAACTCAGCCATCGCGTCGAAACTGGTGAGAACCCAGCGGCATGGCTCGACATCGATGCCATTGATGATGAGGAGGAATCGCCATATGAGGAGGTCGTGCCAGAAGAACATGAAGAAGAAAGCGCACCTCATGGCGAGCAAGGCTCGGCCGCCATCACTGGCGAGCCCGAGCCTGAGGCACCCTCATCGCCGCCGGCAGCCGATGCTGACGCAGGCCACGTTGTGTGCCCTCAGTATCTTGCAGACCAATACCACGAGTGCACGTACAAGATGGCCGAGGTCGATGGCGCCTTCCAGCAAGTGGTCCAGCTTGGCGACAAGCAATTGCCGCTCCACTTTGCGAGCGGATGGGAGCTCAATGGCGGGCACCTTTTCTTCGCGAAACCCCTCAAGGATTGGCTCACCCAGTTATCCAAAGTTGTTCGACAACATGACCAATATCTGGGCCTTGAGGTTGACGAAGATGGCTACGCAGACTTGGACGAAGTAGCCAGGTGTTTCGGCCTGAATCACCGCAGTGCCCCGCCGCTCACCGTCAAAGACTTGATCGCCATAGCAGCAAAGGACAAGAAAAAACCGATTTGAGTTTTTGGGCATTCGAGAAGGGCACAAACTCGAGGAGAAGGGCGTGGCACTATGGCCTCTGAAGATGCGTGCCGCTGCTGGCCAAAGCAAGCGCGCGATCAAGAGCGCACAGGACAATTACAGATCGGCAGCCCTGATGTACTGCAGTCCTGCGCTCAGGCCAGAAGCCAAAGCTCCCTTCATTGGGAAGCCCATCGCCAAAGCGGATGAGATCCCTGTCTTGGCCTACCACCGCACGAGGCCAGCGTGCTGGAAGCGGATCGTCAAGGAGGGCCTTATCCCAGGCGGGGGCGAGTTTGTTGGCAGCGATCGAGCCCATGTCTACCTGGCTGCAAGCCGCATTACGGAGACCGACTATCAAAGCGGTCTCCGCGGCAAGCACCCTATTCAGCTTACCGTTGCACTTCGGGAAGCAGTCGATGGCGGTCTCATCTTTTTCCAGAACCGCTCCGGTGGGATCATGACGGTTGACACGGTACCTCCAGAATACATTGTCTCCGTCGAAAACACCGAAAGCCAGTCCACACTCTGGACCAGGGTAAGCGCCGTTGGCCTACCCGAGGCTGCTCCAGCGGATGGAGGTGAGAGCCGGGCCGCCATCACTGGCGAGCCCCGGCCAACCGCAAAAGCAATGCCTGTTTCCCTGACGGCAACCAGCAAATCGGCACCTACAAGCAAGGCTGCACCTTCGACTCCACCTACTTCCATCGTGAATGTGGCAGAGCGAGAGCAACCTGCAGCATCTTACAGTGGGTACGCTCCGCCTGAGCCTGCGGGGCCTCCACCTGGCTTTGATGCGCCGATCACCGCCCCGACACTTCGAAAGGGACGCAAGCTGACGGTGATCCAGGTCGAATGCAGCCAATGCAAGGGTCTAGTCCTCAGGGGCATGACCCACTGTGACATTTGTTCAGCCGAACTTGCCACCAACACCGAGCTGCCGGAGGAAGCGGTCACCAGACTCTCAGTTCTCCGAAAGCAGCAGCTTGCGAGGGCCGGCCTCGCTCGCACCGAGTGCCCAGTCAGTGACTACATCAAGGCTGGCCTCAATCTGCGTGTGGTGTCTGCAAGCGGCCGTGGAAACATGAGCCCAGAAGCAATCATGATCCAAGACGCTCGCAGCCGGATGAAGCGTGCAGACAAGTGCGGCTTCCAAAGCATCGAGGATCGCTTCGAGCATGACGTCCAGTTCATGGAACGAATGCTACAAATGGGCTATGATCATCGGGCAGCGCAGCGGCAGGATTGGCTTTGCCATGCTCACTTGGCGAACCCGCCGCGCAACAAAGCGCAAGTCAGCCTGGGCCTTGGATATGACGAAGATCATTCTCTGGCACATCGACGTAGCGCCCGATCGCTATCCACAAGCCATGGATTACATTCCTGAGCAATGGTGCGTGATCTATCGCACAAACATCCTCTCCTTGCGCGAGTACATCGAGTACCTCAACTCACCCGATTCCCATCGCGGCCTTTTGGCTTGGGACGGTGTGCATCAGATGAGCCAATACTGCGCAATGGAGGAGCTTCGCCAGCTATGCCACGACAACCTCTCCGGTGCCAGGCGTGACGTGGTCAACAAGCAGACTCAAGAGCAGCGCCAGCAGCAGAGCAAGGGCAAGCGCAAGTCCTCTACCGGAGGTGATGGAACTCCAGCTTCAAAGGCAAAGGGAGGTCCGCCACCTTCACCGGTGAGCCCACGTGCATCCGGATCAGCATCGTCCTCGTGGGGATGGAGCTCATGGAACTGGAGCGAGTGGGGCGAGCAGCGGCAGTGGGACCGCCGTTCGTGGGACTGGAGCTCGAGTCGGAGCCAGTGGCATTGGCGTTAGTTGAGCCAAGTCTCAACCTTTTTGCCTGAGCGAGCATAATTCATTGCATGACATCCATTGTCAATATGTATGCGGTTTTCCTCCCAAGTCCAAACTTTCAATTTCTTTTGGCGGCGGGGAGTGAATAATTAAAATGCACGTACAGGGCCACGAAGGCAGTGGATTGCTAGCATCCATAACTGCCATGCAGCTTTGAGCCGACATCACTGTCGTGCCCTGCACTAGCCCTCGTGCACTTTCCGCGTCCAGCTTCGGGAGCAAAGCTACCTTAGCTGAGGGGGGTGTATTTTCACTCCATGTAATATGTACACTTTGTACCTTGCACATAGTAGGATGTCATGTCACCTTGACTTTGCAGCTCGCGGCCCAAAACAGGAGTTGCAGCTTAACGGCTGTTTCTATACAAACAGAGCATAGTAGCCCAACTGTGCAATTCCTTGGAAAACGAAACCGGAAAGCCGTAATTGGATGTTTCTTGGAGTTCTAGCAATCAGAGATCCAGAGTGCACGGCTGGTTTGAGATGGTGAACTTATGAAACCTCAGGTCGGATCCTCCTCGCATTGATGTTTCGCAGCCACAGGTTTTCTCACAGGCGCGCTGATTCTCTTTTGTACCAAGACTTGTCTAACCACCTCCCAAGACTTGTCCACTTTCAGCGTGTTTCATTCTAGTCAATCCACCAGCCAGCAGCATCGATATCGCTGCCAAAGTAGCAAGATCTGAGTTCGTGGCAAAATGAATAAACGTCGCAAGACGATGACAGAGCTTTGGCTTTAGCATCCCTACAAACAAACTGAACTTCACCGACATTGGGCCATTTCGTGATCTTTTTGCAGCCCATGAAGCCGTTGAGCCAGGTGACTCGCTTTGCCGTGGAGAAACCAAAGCAGAAACCTTTAAACTCAAGGACGTGAATAGAAACTGCAGGATTTGCTGGAACATGGGTGACAGGTGAAAGCAGACACTTTGTCTATCATATTATCACGTTTAGCGTGTTAGGTAGCTCTCCAAATGTGTTAAGTTGACCTTGAGTGGTTTGGCAGTCCTTTCTAGGCATTTCTGTGTTCAGAGACTGTTGCCATTCTGTTGTTTCCAGAGATTGTTTTCTTGGTCCTGCACTAGAATCGTATGGCTCGAGGATTGCGCACCTTCGACGGATTCATGCCCACCTCCTTGCCGACGCTCAAATCTCAGCTTGAAGCTGAGATACAGATCTGATACTTCTTCAGATTGTGACATGTAGCAGTGGGAAAAGCTGCAAGCTCCCAATACCCAATACCCCAGAGTAATTATAGTTATTGCTGACAAGACATAGAAGAGAGCAGGTTTGCTTTGGAATTCATGTTTTGCTACTTTGTCTCAGCCTCGTTCTTGCATAAGATGTCAGCTGTTCACAGCCGAAAGGCTAGAAGATGCTAGAAGGGTGGCATTGACTCTCTTCCCAAGGACCCAGACTCTGAGGAGGACAGAGGCCCGGGAGATCAGATGACCAGGGAAAATTCACTGGAGGGATGCCTGTAGTTGCTTGATGTTGCTTGAGATTCCTTGGAGGTGAAAGAGACAACAGTGCTGAGTGCAACACGCCGCTGTGCAGCATAGACGCGGTTTGATCTGATTTGGATGGCTGAGCAGGTTTTGGAACAACATTTCATAAAATTTCACCTTCCACCGAGGTTGAGTGCATATGTCAGAGCCTCGGGGATTTGTACTTTGTACTTCTTGCCCAACTGCGGCAGCAGTGGGACCATGGTGAGGCACCGACAGCACCACCTCCCCGCAGGGAGGCACCGGGGGAACCAGAGGGAGACTGCGTGGTGTTTGAGAAAACCAACATATGCTTGCATCATTTGCAGCACCAGCCAAATGTTGATTGCAGCAAGCAACGCCTACTGTTGCAACATCATTGGAAAGAGTTTGAATTTGAACGGCTTCAAGCAAGCGGCGGTGAAAAAGCAGGATCGATCATGCCCGACTTGTGCAGGATGATTCTGACGTTCTCATCGGCGTTTGTGATTGGTAGAAGCCTGAATTCTGACAGACTAAACCAGGAGTTTAGATTCAAATTATAGATGACACACCACACTGAGGTGGAAGCATTTTCATGCTGATCCTGACCAGCTTGGATCTGACTGCCATTTTCTGTTGAATTTAGACGATTGGCGCGTTTCTTTTGAGCCGTGGAGCCTGTGAACTGTGGGGTGTTTCTCAGGCAGGACGGCACATCGGCCGTTTTGGACGAGGCATTGGCAAATTGGGGAGATTCAGTGAATGGCGAGCCAATAGAAACAATGATGCTTGCCGCCGCTTGCCCGTCAGATGCGCTTCCACCAGATGCAAGAGGTTGAAGAGATCAAAAGAGTCTTTTCTATCAGGTGGGAGCAGTGCTTTGTTGTGGAAGGGCTGTTTGCAAGTTTGTGCTTTTCATCACGGCAGGAACGTCCCATTGAACGTGCCCGTGCTAGAGCGGGCTTTGGTCATGCCTGCTCACAAGATGAATGTCAGAAACTTAGGTTGAAGCAAAGGGACGAACGGTGAACTATGCTTGGCAAAGTGTGACCGCCAATTGAAACAGAAGAGGACTATGTTAATCACAATTAACTTGCCACTTGCACTGTGAGATCCAGTCACAAGGACAGTCAAGGACCCGTGTAGAACCAGACGTTTGATTACATGCAATATCCGACAGCTATTTGAATTGATGGGAGTCTGCACGACGCAAAGATGTTATGTTCTAATTAAAAATAGATTCTAGTATTGTATCCTAGTAGCTTCTTGTTACTACTAGTAAGGCACTTGTTACTAGTAGCGATGCACTAGCATTCCATTTTTTGTGATCCATGTGCGTGCGTGGATCTCGCACGTGCTTAGCCTGGGCATCTTAACGGCATCTACCTGGTGAACACACACCCGACACTGGGCTGCACTCGGGGCCTGCGAGAAATTTAGGAGCACAACCTTGCATGTTTGGTTTTCTCAACATCTCGAGCCAACATGTTCTGTTTTGTAATTGGGTTTGGCAGCAGTGCATGTGCCATCATCCCTGCTAGAGCGTGGCAGACAGTCGTCCAGGCACGTCGTGACTGACTGTTGCTGGGTTATGCAGCATGCATCTTCTGTCCAGATGTTAGAGTGTGTGAAGACCGTGCCATCCTAGGGACTTGCTGTCAAATCCGTTCATTGCCAGTTTCTCAGAGTGTGCTTCATGATTCATTTTTTGCGGGACCTGACAACCAGGATAGGCAATTCTTGGACAGAAACAAGTTGCAGGTCCAAGAGAGAGGTCCATCTTCCATGGGGGGAAGACGGGAATAGTGGGGATTAAGAGATCAATGTATTGCTTTCGACCAAGGCGAAGAAGAAAAAGAAGTTGAAAAAAAAGCGTGGCAAAAGCGCCAAATTCTGAGAATTCATGTTCAAACTTCAAACTGCTGACTTATTGAGCGATTTGATAGCAGATGTTGCAAGACTGTCTTGGATGTCACTATATACTGCCGTTTGTTGGAATGCAACCAACGCTTGGGTGCGTGACGTCACATCACTTCACTCTCCCTTAAAGGGCCAAGACGACTTCTTTCACCAAGACCACTGGTTTGATCAAGTTTGATCCGTTTGAGGCCAAGAAAGGAAAAGCCAAATCACGGAGTTCCTCTGCAAAAGGCGAGGAGACGCACAATGGACCTAATCATCAATGCAAAGCATGATTTGTGCAAAGCCCAAAGCCTACATAGGAGTTGAAAAGACTCCAAGTGATACGCATACATGACAGTCATACTTCTACATATCCCCGTGGTTTTTGCAAGCAGGGATGTCCATTTTTGTGCAACCTTCTCCTTTTTGGTTTGCGGGAAGAGAAATTGCATTTTTGTTGCTTCGGTTTTCTCCCTTGGAGGAAAGAAGAAATGAGACGACAATAGATTCTATCGTTGTACTGGGATTTGAATTGCAAATAACTACAATATTGTAAGGGCTTCGCCCGGGTGCCGCCGACCCCTTTTCAAGAGG